>AP025044.1:39388623-39511855 GCA_036186865.1 Eustoma russellianum
CTCTTTGAGGACATGGTTCAGGATATGAGTTCATGAAGACATAAGATTAAGGTTAACGAGGTATAGGTCATATATAGAGACACTTTAGATTATATTTAGGGACATAGATGGGCGTAGACACTATCTACGCTTTAGGTTGATTTTTCAATTGGTTGCGTATATCATATCGTTGTTTTACATTACATGTACATATACACGTGATATGCATTTTAATATCGAAAGTCTTTTCTTTGTATTTCTTGAATTTCCTCACTAACACACTAGCACAGTATATGTCTATTATTATGTCATTTATGCAGGTACATATAGAGTCTCACTGGAAGCAGACTCTCTATCCCTTGGGATAGATGTATTGTCTGCCTATCACTTATCCTCCCCAGACCCTAGCGATAGCTTTTGCTGTCGTTGTGATATACTGGGTCCGGATGATGATGATGAAGTGTGTTGGAGACATTGGGGGTAAGCCTAATTAATTTCTTCGAAGGAGAGTTGAGCAGTAAAGTTTAAGTTTAATTAAGATTAAGTTTTATTAAGTGTTAATAAGAATTAAAATACTTATAATTATTTGTTATAAAGATGATATTAGTCTTATGAATTACTTGATTTTTATATCTGATGAATGAAAGATTAATGATCAAATCAGAAGTAAATAAGTAGATTGGAAAAATCCAAGGTATCTTTCCTTGAGGGAAGAAAACGTCTCCCTTCAAGCAATACCAAATTGGTGGATTTAAAAAAGTTGGACTCCTACTACACTCTAGGTTTAAAGCTAAATGACAAGGAACTTAATCTCGCAATTTCTTTAAATAAGTGTTGATCGATAAACTTACGTCTTAATTACGATTAAGATCTATTAAGCATTACTAAGAAGTAAAACATTTTTTATTATCTACCTAACGAGTAAATGATTTTAGTTTTTTAAATCACTCAAGTCTAATATTGAGTAAATCAAAGTATAAGCGAAAAAGTGGATTTACAGAATTAAAGGAGGTACCTTTTCTTGAGGGAATTGACAAATCACCCCTTCAAAGAATACCACACAATTGCATTTACAAGAGTTGCACTCGCAATATACTCTAGGTTTGAGGCTAAAAGGCATGGTAATATTTGGTCTTTAGTTCAATGAAAATAGTTGAGGTTGAAATTTATGTTTATTTAAGATTATTTTCCTTTGTGGTGAAGCCCAACTAATCTTCTTTAGTGTTCTCCAAAATAGATTATTTTTCTTTAGTGTTCTCCACATTCACTTATTTAGTGTTCTCTACACCCACTTATTTACTCTCTCTGATTTACTCTTTTACACCAATTTATTTACTCATACTTTGAACATTAATCCTCAAATCTCCTTTAGTTCTCCACACCCATTTAGGTTAATCTAGAGGGTTGGGATCACCTCATCCCATTTTCCTTAATCCCCTTCCTACCTCACATTTACTCCCTCTTATTCACTCTTTTACACCCACTTATTTACTCATACTTTGAACATTAATCCTCAAATCTCGTTTAGTTCTCCACACCCATTTAGGTTAATCAAGGGGTTGGGATCACCTCACTCTATTTTCTCTTCCCTTCCTACCGCACGCCACATGGCAGCAGGAGAGGGGTAGTGAGGCGAGATGAGGATTGTGCAGCAATGGGTGTATGAGGGAGGGTGGAGAACACGTATCGCGTGGTGGAAAGGAGGTAAGAGAAAATGGGGAGAGGTGATCACACACCTAATCTAAGGCATATATATTTCAATTTGCAATGAATGTTGTCACTAATTTAAAATTTGATCATGCTAAAATGATTTTAAGTCTAACTGCTAATAAACTAATATGCATGTGCCTTATCTCTTAAGGAGGTATATTTGAACATAGAAACATGATTTCTAATGTTTAACTTATAATCTTAAGTGTGTAAAAAAATTTATAACTTGTGAAATGAAAATTACTACATCTGGAAGTCTGGTGTCCAAAAGCTACCTTGACCTCTTCTTAACGAGAAGCCTTAATCACTATCCATCACCAATATGTCGTGTACAATTATCTTTTAAGTTATGATTTTGGGATTTGATGGAATAAAACAAAATGACACACTAAATTGACTGCGCTTTTTATATTATGAAGTAGCGGTTGATCGATATAGCTTGACGCAATTTTCATTATGGGGCCATCAGAAAACAATATCTGTGTGTTTCTAACATATATGTATTGTTGTGTACATCCGGCCCTCCTGTAGCCTGCCATAGCCAAAAGTCTCTAAGTTAATAACGAAATGTTGTTGTTGTTGTTGATTTGACCAAGATTCTTGGTCTAACAACTAGAAAACAACTAAACCCTAGAATATTTTTCTGCGCATGTGGCCTGGTTACACGTTACAGGGATATACTTAAAGAAAAAATCCAGTAAATATTAATCCATTGATTGATAGCATTGCAACATATTAATATAGCTTTGAATTTCTACATATATTCATTAGCCAAATAACTACGGCACTCTTACGACGTTCCTTTGGTTGAGTGTGTTCTTTTCCTTCCCTCCATGTAAATGATTTTCAAAATAATTCCAAATACAACCTCTTAATTAACATTTTTTCGTGGAAAACATACAATGACCACCTGAAATTTTTATTTTTCTTTCGGTATTCATTTTCTTGAGGTCGGGCGTTTGAGACAACTGGTAATACTACTGATTTGTGATTTTGAGGTCACACGTTCGAGATGCGGAAACAACATCTTACACAAAATGTATGGTAAGGCTGCATACATCAGATCGCGAAACAATTCGGACCTTCTCCAGACGCGGTAACTTAGTGCACCAGGAACGACCTTATTCATTTACTTTTTCTATTACTAAAAATTTCTCAGGTTAAAGACGACTTCTCCAGCACGTTTGTCGTCTTCAATTATTTAAACAATCATTATTTCAAGCTTCAATTATGAGTTTTTTGGGTTTTGGACCCGAGATTCTTGGTTTGACAACCGGAAAACAACCGAGCGCAACAATATTTCACTGCACATGTTGTAAGATTATAAAATGTTTTTGATGATATAAAAAGATGTTTGATTTCACACCTTAAGTTCAAAATAAATTAAACATGTGCGAAACGTAAATTTCTCATAGACCGGT
Organism: Eustoma russellianum; assembly: GCA_036186865.1. Lineage (NCBI taxonomy): Eukaryota > Viridiplantae > Streptophyta > Magnoliopsida > Gentianales > Gentianaceae > Eustoma > Eustoma russellianum. Next base: position 39,391,734 of record AP025044.1, read on the forward strand.
TGAAAAACACGTCATCCCCTCAGGTACCACATGGCAAAGATCCATGAAAAACTTGGAAAACGTTGTGAGATCTTAGATCCACGTCAAGAGACATGATCGATCGACGTATAACTGAGAGACGTAGATCTCTCAGTATAAGGTATGTCGATCGATCGAACGTCTGACTGAGAGACGTCGATCTCTCAGCCAGACATACGTCGATCGATCGACGTCGGACTGAGAGACGTCGATCTCTCAGCAGACATACGTCGATCGATCGACGTCTGACTGAGAGACGTCGATCTCTCAGCAGGCACACGTCGATCGATCGACGTCTGACTGAGAGACGTCGATCTCTCAGCAGGCACCACGTCGATCGATCGACGTCTGACTGAGAGACGTCGATCTCTCAGCTCTGGCACGTAGATCGATCGACGTCTCCAGAATTCAAAAATTTTTCAAACGTTGGAACAAATCCAAGGGAGATTTATGATGTTTTCTCTCTCCAATCTTGCACAAATTTCTTGTGGACTTTAACCCAACATACTACATGCTTCCTTGACTATTTTAACCATGTCTAAGATTCTCTAGGGTGGCTATCCAAGATCAAATCACTTCATAGGTTGGCTAAAGACTATTTGGGCACTATCTTGACATTTTTGAAGATGAAGACTTGGTGGAAGACCTCAAAAACGTGGTGAACTTCTTCTATAAATGGAGGAGGCTTGGATGAAGCAAATACACACTTTCAACATCATCTAGCTTCACTTTACATTGTTGTATATTTCTCTCATACTTGTAAATTTGTTTAAAGCTTGTTTAGCTTTCTTTGATCTTCATTGTTTGTAAATTGAGAGAGAGTCAAGCACAAGAGGAACCATAAATATTTGATCTCTAGCTTGTGCTTAGACTTGTGAGAGAGTGTGAACCTTACTATATATCTTCAACCCATTGTGAGAAGTTCTTGAGAGAACTTTTGTTGAAGTTGTGAGGAAGCAAGAAGTTGTTCTTGCTAAGAGCTGTAGTTGCTGTAGTTGAACAAGTGTGTTGTGCAAGAAGTTGCTGTTGTTGTTGCTTACACTAAAGTGTTAGTGTAAGTGTTGCTGTGGTTGTTCTTATTGTTCATAATAAGAAGAGTAGTTGTTGAAAATCCACTTTGGAAACAAAGTGGTAGTGGAGTGAGTAGAATCATTTACGATTCGAACCACTCTATATCCGGTTGTACTCTTTCATTGTCTCTCATCTCCAATTCTTTGCTCTGATTTTGAATATCTTTTTGAGTTGAGAAAAACAAGAAAAATCCGCAAAAGAGCCAAACACTCTATTCACCCCCCCCTCTAGAGTGTATTTCGGACCTTACAATTGGTATCAGAGCCTAACCTTGATTGCTTGGCCAATCTTTGTAAGTAGCAAGGTTAAAGATCATGGCAATGACAACCTCAACCTCAACCTCAACCTCCTCATCTCCTAAGCCTACTGCACTATTTTCCGGATCAAACACTAAAGCTCCTATGTTTGATGCCCAAAACTATTCTTTGTGGAAATTTCGAATGATCAATCATTTGAAAGGCTGTGGATTTGATATATGGAGAGCTGTTGTCAAAGGAATTGAAGTTCCAATGATTACCAACTCAAAAGGAGAATCAATGTTTAAAGATGAGTATGACTACACCGACGAAGAGAAGATAAAGTTCGCCATTAATGGTAAAGCTTTTGACATTCTCTCAAGTGCTCTAACTACCACTGAGCTCATTAGACTCCAAGGCCTTGAAACAGCCCACGAGGCATGGAAAAGGCTTGAAATGATACATGAAGGAACTGAGCAAGTAAGAATGGCCAAAAGACTCATGCTCATGAAGGAGTATGAGATGTTCGGAATGAAGAGCGGTGAGAAGATTGAGGAGACCAATCGACCGATTCACACGAATAGTGAATCAACTCTCTATGGTTGACAAGAAAATCTCAAACGAAGACCTTGTCTCAAAACTCCTTAACTCCTTGCCAAGAGAATGGACACCCAAAGTCACTGCCATCACCGAATCAAAGAATCTCAAGACTCTTACTCTTGATGAGCTATCCGGTAATCTTCTTACTCATGAAATTCTTATTGATGAACAAAATAGGATGAATCCTATCAAGCCTACACAAGCATCACACAAAGGATTGGTGGTAGAGTCCGATGATTCGGATGAGGAAGTTGCCCTCTTGTAAGAAAATTTAGAAGAATGGCAACTAGAAAACAAAGCTCAAGCAAGAAAGTTTTTCAAGAAAACCATCTAAAGAAAAAGAAGCAAGTGAAAGTTGCTATAGATGTGGTCGACCCGGTCACTTCATTGCCGATTGCCACGTAAAAGAGCCGCAAAAAGCAAGAAAAGAAAGTCTTTCCTCAAAGAAGAAAGCCCTCAATGCGGAGAAGAACCACGTGGGATGATCTCCTTTCGGAATCGGAAGGAGAAGAGAGTGAAGATCAAGGTGTTGGACTTGTGGGCAATGGTTGAAAATTCAAAGGTTCAACATACTTGTCTTATGGCGATTGAAGACGACCTTGAGGTAAACTCTAACCCTTCAAATTTGCATGATGAAATAGGAGATTTGCAAGATGACTTTGAAAAATTAAATTTGAAATATAAGCATTTAAAGAAAGAGTTCAAGAAATGCATTTTAGAAAATAAGAGCTTGCATGACAAAAATATTTTGATGGTTCAAGAGCATGATATCATACTTACTATGCATAAAACCGTAGCTCATGAAAAGAAAGAAATTAGAAAAGAATGTGAAAAACTAAAATTAGACTTACAAAGACTAACAAATGGGAAAAAACAACTTAGACATACTACTTGGGAATCAACGAATTGGAAATGATAAATCCGGTTTAGGATTTAACTCATCATCTTCTATTAAACCCAAGTCTTTAAAGAAAAAGGCAAACAATAGAAAATCACAACAAAATTTATCATCTTCTAAACCAACGCTTGTACCCACGTGTTTTTTATTGCAACAAACTAGGACATGTAAGAAAGCATGTAGAGCTCGATTTGAGAGCACATACGTTTGGAAGCCTAAGGGTCGAAAAACTAACCCTAAAGGACCCAATCATCAAAGGGTACCAATGCATACATCTTTTGGTTTTGTAGGCTCTCAAGATAAATGGAGTAGCCAAAGAAGAAGGAACCAAATGGCTTATGGACAGCGGATGTTCAACTCACATGACCGGAGACAAGACGTTGTTCACCAAGCTCAAGCTCCAAGATGGTGGAACGGTGCATTTTGGCAATGGGAGAGCCAAAATCCTTGGACATGGAGAAATTGGTAATTCTTCCTTTACTATTAATAATGTACTATATGTAGAAGGGCTTAAGTATAATTTGATAAGTGTTAGCCAACTATGTGATGCTAATTTTCAAATTGAGTTTGTGAAAAGAAAATGTGTTGTGAAAAAGAACGATAAGATTGTTTTCGAAGCTATTCGTAAAAATGATGTTTACAAATTTAGCACACATGATTTGATATCACAAAATGTTTCTTGCCTAGTTGCCAAAAATGATTTGACTCAACTATGGCATAGACGACTTGGACACATTAGTTTCAAGAATTTCAAAGAGATTTGCAAAAATGAAAAAGTCCAAGGTCTTCCAAAACTAATTTCGAAAACCATGGCTTATGTGACACTTTGTCAAAAAGCAAAGCTTGTTAAAACAAGTTTCAAGCCCAAAAGTGAAATCTCCACCACCAAACCTCTACAATTGCTTCATATGGACTTGTATGGGGATATTGGTACAGCAAGCCTAAGTGGAAAACATTACACCTTTGTGGTGGTAGATGACTACTCTAGGTACACTTGGGTAATGTTCTTAGCTAAAAAGAATGATGCATGTCAAGAATTTATCAAGCTTTGTAAGAGATTAGAAAATCAAAAAGAAGACACAATTAAGGAAATTAGAAGTGATAGAGGTGGTGAGTTTGATGGAGAATTTCAAGAATTTTGTGTATCCAAAGGGTATGGACACAATTTTTCAGCTCCAAGAACTCCTCAACAAAATGGTGTTGCGGAAAGGAAAAATAGAACACTTCAAGAAATGAGTAGAGCCATGTTAATGAATTTGTGCTACCCAAATATTTTTGGGCCGAAGCGGTAAATACCGCTTGTCATGTGATCAATAGAGTTTATTTGAGACCATTTCTCAAAAAGACTCCTTATGAGCTTTGGAAAGGTAGAGTACCAAATATTGGTTATTTCAAGGTTTTTGGTTGTAAGTGTTTTATACTTAACACCAAAGACAACTTGGATAAACTCGACTTCAAAGCGGATGAAGGAATCTTTATGGGTTATGCTCAAAATAGAAAAGCATTTAGAGTATATAATAAGAGAAGTATGAAAGTTGAAGAATCAATCCATGTCAAGTTTAGTGAATTTATTGATGATAAGTCAAACGTTAATAATGATGATGATGAATATGAAATAATTGAAGTAAGTCATATAGAAAAATTTGAGAATCCAAAGGTAATATTGTCATCGACCTTAGGATTGATCCACTTGAACCTAAGGTTGAGATGAAGAAGTAGGAGGGGATACCTCAAATTTGCCGGATTCATATAAATATAGAAAAGATCACCCTAAAGAGTTGATACTAGGTGAAACTAGCCAAGGTGTAATGACAAGGAGAAAATTCAATGAAAATGCCTTCATTTCACAAGTTGAGCCTAAAAATATAAAGAAGCAATAAATGATGAAGATTGGGTATTAGCTATGCAAGAAGAATTAAATCAATTTGAAAGAAGTGATGTGTGGGAATTAGTTGCTAAACCTAGTGATCATCCCGTAATTGGCACTAAATGGGTATTTAGAAACAAAATGGATGATAAAGGAAACATCACTAGAAACAAAGCTAGGTTAGTAGCCCAAGGCTATAGGCAAGAGGAAGGCATAGACTACGATGAAACTTTTGCCCCCGTGGCTAGGTTAGAAGCTATTAGGATGTTATTAGCATATGCATGCTATAAGGATTTCAAACTATATCAAATGGATGTGAAATCCGCATTCTTGAATGGAATAATTCAAGAAGAGGTTTATGTAGCTCAACCTCCGGGGTTTGAAAATCATGATTATCCAAATCATGTTTTTAGACTCAAAAAGGCCCTTTATGGACTTAAACAAGCTCCTAGGGCTTGGTATGATAGATTAAGTAACTTCCTACTTGAAAACGAGTTTTCAAGAGGAAAAGTCGACACTACTCTTTTATTAAAGAACAAGGAAACATCAATTGCTGTTCAAATTTATGTGGATGATATCATATTTGGTGCTACTAATGATTCTCTTTGTAAGCATTTTGCTAAATTGATGGAAGGAGAATTTGAAATGAGCATATGGGTGAACTCAACTACTTTCTTGGTCTACAAATCAAGCAAACTCAAGATGGAGTGTACATATCTCAAACAAAGTATACGAAGGATTTGCTCAAGAAGTACAAATTCGAGGATGGAAGAAGTGTGAGCACTCCGATGAGCACAAGTACGAAGCTTGACAAAGACGAAAAAGGAAAGCCGGTGAGGGTAACAAAATATAGGGGTATGGTTGGTAGTTTACTTATTTGACTGCTAGTAGGCCGGATATTTTGCATGCTGTGTGCTTATGTGCTAGATTCAAAGTATGCCTAAGGAATCGCATTTAGTTGCCATTAAACGTATCTTTAGGTATTTAAAAGGAACTTTGAACTTTGGATTGTTTTATCCCAAAAATGGACGTTTTGATTTAAGATGGTATAGTGACTCCGACTATGCTGGAAACCTTGTTGATAGGAAAAGCACGTCCGGAACATGTCAATTCCTTGGAGATTGCTTAGTTTCTTGGTTTTCCAAGAAACAAAATAGTGTGTCACTTTCAACGGCGGAATCCGAATATATATCGGCCGCTTCATGTTGTGCACAACTACTTTGGATGACAAACACATTGAATGATTACAATGTTAGTTTGATAAAGTTCCCATCTTATGTGATAATACCTCAGCCATAAGTATAGCACAAAACCCGGTTCATCATAGTAGAACAAAACACATTGAAGTGAGGCATCACTTCATAAGAGATTGCATCCAAAAAGGTTTGGTATGCATTGAGTTTGTTTCAACAAATGACCAATTGGCAGATATCTTTACCAAATCTCTTCCCACCGAGACATTCGAATCAATTAGAACAAGATTAGGAATGATAAACATCAGTTAAGGGATGATGAAAATTGGAAAACCCAAAATAGGGGGCACGTCGAACGATCGACGTGTCTAAAACGAGAGATCGACGTACGTCGATCTCTGACATCGATCGATCGACGTACGTCGAACTCAGACGTCGATCGATCGACGTCATCGAATTCTGCAGCTATAAATTTCTGCAAAAACGCGAACCTTCATCATTTCCTCTCTGTTTCCAGCAGCAAAACCCTAAGAAAAAAAATCGCCCCTCTCTTCCAAACCCTTTCTATCTTCAATTTCATCTCTCAATCAGGATTCAATCCATTCCTGCTCTTAAATCTTGAGTCCCCTCTTAAAATCTTCTATTTTCAACCTAAAATCCCCAAATTTCATATCCAAAAACTGTTCTAGCCCTAAAAATTCTCCTCAAATGTCTTCAAGAAGCAAGAATACAACCAAGAGACCAAGATCCTCTAGGGGTGAAGGTTCAAGCTCTTCTCGTGGTCAATCCTCTCAACCTAGAAGAAAGCAACCTATGGATGAAAGTGGGGCTCAAGTACTTGAAGAGCTTAGGAGTGAGTTGACCCTCTCAAACTTCCCTTGGGTCAAAACCAAAGATGCAAAGGATGCTTTGGAGGAACCCCTAATCCCTGGGCACGTAAGTTATATCTCTAGACATTCTCAAAATTTGTTTAATAAGTGGGAAGATGATCAGAGAGCCACTATCCCACTCAAATTGCTTAGAATAAACGATATTCTAAGCAATGATGAACTAAGAGACATCATTGAGTGGTTAGATTTTCAAGAGTGGAGGAGTATTTGGAATCAACAAGAGATGCTCAAAATGTCCACTACGTATACAAGGCTTTTTTATGCAAACTTATGGATTGAGTATTTGAATGGTATTCCTTTTGCTCTAAACTCGGTTATTGATGGGCATCATTTGAGGTTAACAATTGCAAAAATCTACAATTTGATTGGTGTGCCAAATGAAGGATACTATGAGTTTGATGCTTGGAAATGGGATACGGCTAGGTGGAAGGTTTCCGAAGATGAGGTAAAAACCTTCTTAGGTTTTCATCCTAGTAAAAACACTAATGATATGCCTTTGGTTTACCGTACCCTTCTTGCCATTGTTACATTCTGTGTCAATGGTAAATCTGCCAAATTGCCTAGTAACCTCGACTTTTACATAGCATATAGAATAGCTAACCGAGAGAAGGTTAACTTTGGAAACCTTTTTATGACGAACGTAGTGGAGGCCGCAACCAAACAAAACAAGGCCCTTCCCTACAGTAATCTTATCTATAGAATGCTTGTGAAGTCGGGAATTTATGTGGATGATATGGATGTTGACAATATAACGCACAAGGACTACTATGACAAAGCCAACATCCAACAAATCCTGAAATCTAGAAAAGAGGCAATGAGGAAAGAGCAAGAGGAAGAACGAGAAGAAGAAGACATTCCGGATGAGGCACCCATTCCGGAACCGGAGACACAAGCTCAAACAAGTCGCTTAAGCTCAAATGTCCCGGAACTCCAAGCTCAAGTCCTCAGTCTTCAACAGGAGGTTGGAGAGCTAAAGGGCAAAGTGACGGTGCATGAATCACGATTTGCCAAGTTCAAGGCCAAAATGAAAGCGTGTATTCCTGGAGTTACGTTTTCGTCTGATGAAGACTAGATGATTTTTTTACCCTATTCTAGCGTAGTTCTGTGTTGAAACTTGGTGTGCTTTAACTTTACTATTGTTTGATGCTTTCAAAAAGGGGGAGAATGACTTAAGTATTGTTTTAAGTATTGTTGTTTTAAGTATTGTTTAAGTATTGTTTTGACTCATTTCGACTGATTGGTATTATGGCTTATCGGCTTTGTTGGCATTATGGTTGTCTTGATTTGGTGGCATTGTTGGTATCATTGGCATTGTTGGGTTCTTGGTATATTTGATTATTTTTTTGGCTTGATGAAAAATGGCATGTTGCTTAAGTGGCTTATGTGTTACAATGGTAAATTGCTTTTGGCAAAAAGTTTGAAAAATGCAAACCATTGAAAATTGTTGATTGGTTGAGGGGGAGCAAATGTAAGGAAGAGTATTTTGATTGGGTTCAAAATTGATTTTTTTAGAAGTAAAGAGTGCATATACTTAGGGGGAGATTGATGTTTTTCAAATTTTGAAACATTCAGACAATTGAAACGGAGCAAAAACTTTTTAGAATCTTGGTTTTGAAATCATCAAAAAGGGGGAGATTGTAAGATTATAAAATGTTTTGATGATATAAAAAGATGTTTGATTTCACACCTTAAGTTCAAAATAAATTAAACATGTGCGAAACGTAAATTTCTCATAGACCGGTTGAAAAACACGTCATCCCCTCAGGTACCACATGGCAAGATCCATGAAAAACTTGGAAAACGTTTGAGATCTTAGATCCACGTCAAGAGACATGGATCGATCGACGTATAACTGAGAGACGTAGATCTCTCAGTATAAGGTATGTCGATCGATCGACGTCTGACTGAGAGACGTCGATCTCTCATCCAGACATACGTCGATCGATCGACGTCTGACTGAGAGACGTCGATCTCTCAGCAGACATACGTCGATCGATCGACGTCTGACTGAGAGACGTCGATCTCTCAGCAGGCACACGTCGATCGATCGACGTCTGACTGAGAGACGTCGATCTCTCAGCAGGCACACGTCGATCGATCGACGTCTGACTGAGAGACGTCGATCTCTCAGCTCTGGCACGTAGATCGATCGACGTCTCCAGAATTCAAAATTTTTCAAACGTTGGAACAAAATCCAAGGGAGATTTATGATGTTTTCTCTCTCCAATCTTGCACAAATTTCTTGTGGACTTTAACCCACATACTACATGCTTCCTTGACTATTTTAACCATGTCTAAGATTCTCTAGGGTGGCTATCCAAGATCAAATCACTTCATAGGTTGGCTAAAGACTATTTGGGCACTATCTTGACATTTTTGAAGATGAAGACTTGGTGGAAGACCTCAAAAACGTGGTGAACTTCTTCTATAAATGGAGGAGGCTTGGATGAAGCAAATACACACTTTCAACATCATCTAGCTTCACTTTACATTGTTGTATATTTCTCTCATACTTGTAAATTTGTTTAAAGCTTGTTTAGCTTTCTTTGATCTTCATTGTTTGTAAATTGAGAGAGAGTCAAGCACAAGAGGAACCATAAATATTTGATCTCTAGCTTGTGCTTAGACTTGTGAGAGAGTGTGAACCTTACTATATATCTTCAACCCATTGTGAGAAGTTCTTGAGAGAACTTTTGTTGAAGTTGTGAGGAAGCAAGAAGTTGTTCTTGCTAAGAGCTGTAGTTGCTGTAGTTGAACAAGTGTGTTGTGCAAGAAGTTGCTGTTGTTGTTGCTTACACTAAAGTGTTAGTGTAAGTGTTGCTGTGGTTGTTCTTATTGTTCATAATAAGAAGAGTAGTTGTTGAAAATCCACTTTGGAAACAAAGTGGTAGTGGAGTAGAATCATTTACGATTCGAACCACTCTATATCCGGTGTACTCTTTCATTGTCTCTCATCTCCAATTCTTGCTCTGATTTTGAATATCTTTTTGAGTTGAGAAAAACAAGAAAAATCCGCAAAAGAGCCAAACACTCTATTCACCCCCCTCCTCTAGAGTGTATTTCGGACCTTACACATGTGGCACTATAGAGTATAGGGATATAATAACAGATTCTTTTTTATTCTCAATTAGTCAGCAAGTGTAATATTCTAAACTGGAAGAAAGCATCCGCTCAATAATGGTTGATATTTTTGTATTTTGTGGATTGTTCTTTACTTTGAAGCATTGTTAATTAACATATCTTCGGAAAATCAAGTAGGTTTTTTTAATCCTTGATCCGTTTGCCGTCGTAATTCCAATCTTACCATACATTTTGTGTAAGAGACTGTTCCCTGCTCGAATGTGTGATTTCAAGGTCACAAACCATCTAACATTACTAGTTACTCTAAGACCCGCTATCTTATAAATGATGCTAACTGTAAAATTAATAGGATTAAATTCATGTTCTCATCTTCCCTTTCTATTGCTCGTTTCTTCTTTAATATTAGTTTGCCTCCCTCTCTCACTTTTCGAAGAATAAATACTTTGCCACCATTGTATTCCCCTTTCCTCAAACAATCCTAACTTTGCATTTTTTATATTTTTGTACTCCTCCCCTCTTTTTTTTAAAAAAAATAAATAACTATTGTTCGTAAAAATATTTATTCTTGTGTGACGACGACTGATTTATTGAAAATGGTAAAGTACAGAGGTACAACGGATGGAAGAAAATTGAAGTCCTGTTGAAGAGGATGATCGAGAAGATGTAAACCCTTGTGGTGTTCGATTTGAAAGTTCTAATTATTACAGAAAGGAAAGAGCAAGACCAAAGATTTTATATTTTCTTTTTGTTGAGAATATTGTCTTACATTGTCTAATTTGAGAAAAATATACAGATTATATGAGAACGAGTTACCAACACTCATAGTCTTAAAGTTTTGAGTGGAGATAGGTCTCACCTCATGTAAGCTTAAGTTTCAACATGGTATCAGAACACATTTAAAATATAGACTCACATCTTTCCTGTCATATAGTTGACCATCTATTGTCTCTCCTCATCTAAGTCCAGATGTTCATGCATGGCTTATGATTTATGATTGTATCTAAGGCGCGTGTGTATGTCAAATCACATTGCTACGTTATGACGGGTGTTGAGAATATTGCTTCACATTAGCTAATATGAAAAAATATATGAGTTATATAAAAATAAGATAACACCATCAAGAACCTTAAGATTTTGAATGGACATGCATTTCACCTCATGCCCAAGTTTCAACATCTTTTCTCTCTTGTGCCTTATATTAACGTGTAAGTTGCTTGCCTCCGGTTCTCTTTTTTCTCTAAAACGTAAGCTCTTAGTACGCTCTTCTTGCCGTTGCTTTTCTGAAATTTTATGGCTTTTTCTTCTGTTCTTTTGACCTTTTTTATTGATCTCTTTATTATTATTTATTTATTTTTCTGCAGACTCATCCAGCGTGGAAGAAGATGGACTACTTTCTCTAGCAATTGCTGAAGTTCCAGTTAACTCCTTTGTTCCAAATGGCTGGTAGAAGTCGTTTTTGTTCTATCTTGCTTTCCTTAGCTGTTTTTAAATGCGTGTTTATAGGTCAAATTTCATTTCTCCACGACCACACCTTGACATAGGTATTGATTTATGTTTTATTAATATTTATCTAAGAATCTATTAGTTCTTTATTGCAGTCGAACGAAATAAATTGTATTTAGCAGTTTATGGTGGCCTAGAAAATTGGATAGACCAGACATTTTAATACATGTCTCCCTTGATGGGTCCAGACAATGGGTTAGGCAGCACCCTTTCTTGGAAATTTTTAGAAGGTTGGTGGCACACCTTTGACAAATTTGGTGCAGCCATATGAATAGTTAAAATGCACATGTTTTATTCACTTCTCTTGCCTATAAATTGGCAAGTAATCCTTCATAGGAAGACACACCAAAATCAAAAGGAAGAAGCAATTTGAGAGCTTCTTGAGAGAGGAGTGAGTGAAAGAAAATAGAGAGAGGAAAAGAGAGTTGTGAGATTATACCAATCCGGTATAAGAAAATATTGAGTGTTTCAATTCTCTTGTATTTCTCAAGTTTAAGTCTAAACTTGAGTTGTCTCTTGTATTCTCATTATTTCGAATAGTGGAAGTTGTTCTCACTGCCCGTGGTTTTTTTCCTCCACAGAGAGAGGGTTTCCACGTAAATCTTGGTGTCTATTTTATCTATCTTGCTGTCATACTCGAAGATTCTAGTGAGTAGTAAATTACTATTCACGGTTTTATTCCGCTTAGAACCGGGTCGTTATTCCCAACAAGTGGTATCAGAGCGAGGTTATTCGGTTCTTGATTTTCTTGATATGGCAGAGATGAAATTTAATGTGGCAAAATTCAACGGAGATGATGGTTTTTCCACATGGCAAAAAAGGATGAAGGATTATCTTATACAACAAGGTGTTCACAAAGTCCTTTATGGCAAAGAGAAAAAGCCAGAAGCCATGAAAGATGATGATTGGCAAGACATGGATGATAAAGCCGCAAGTGCAATCCGCTTGCATTTGTCCGATGAAGTCCTAAACAATGTAGACGGAAACGACTCAGCTATGGAGATTTGGACAAAGCTAGAAAGTTTGTATATGTCCAAAACAATGACAAATAAATTGTATCTTAAGAAGCAGCTCTACACACTCCAAATGAGCGAAGGTACAAATTTTTTGTCTCATCTGAATGATTTCAATGGTATTATATCCCAAATGGCGAGTCTTGGTATTACTATAGAGGACGAGGATAAGGCGATCATGCTCTTGAGTTCACTTCCACCCTCATTCAATAGTTTGACGACCACTTTACTTCATGGTAAAGAAACAATTACATTGAAAGAGGTCACATCATCTTTGTTGCTGCATATTAAGATGATGCAACCAGAGAAGCAAGGACAGGCTCTTCTTACACAAGAAAGAGGAAGGAGCCGAAATAGAAACTTCAACAGTCATGATAAATCAAAAGATTATGACAAGTCCAGGGGTCATTCCAAATCGAGAAGCGGAGTGAAGTGCTGGAACTGTGGTAAGAATGGCCACCTCAAAAGGAATTGCAGATCTTTGAAGCAAGACAAAGATCGAGGTCAAAAGCAGGTGGGAGATAACAACACAGCAGCAATAGCTTCAAGCAGTGACGAAGAGATAACATTGGTTTGTCACCAAAATGAATGTTGTCATATCTCAGACATAGACCTTGAATGGATCGTGGATACAGGTGCTTCATATCATTGTGCTGCTAGCAAGGAGTACTTCTCCACATACAAAGCTGGAGACTTTGGTGTGTTGAAGATGGGAAATAAAAGCACCTCACTGATCGAGGGAATGGGTGATATCACTGTGGAAACTTCACTTGGTTGCACATTTACATTACGAAATGTGCGACATGTTCCAGATATGAGATTCAATCTTTTATCTGCAAGCGCACTGGACAAGGAAAGTTATGAGCATTTCTTTGGTAATGCGACATGGAAACTTACCAAAGGTTCTCTGGTGGTAGCAAAAGGGAAGCTATGTTGTAATTTGTACAAGACACACTTTAAGGTGTGTGAAAGTCAAATAAATGCAGTAGAAGACGGCGATTCTCCAAACGTGTGGCACAGACGTTTGGGACACATTATGCAGAAAGGGCTGCATTTACTGGCAAAGCAATCTTTGATATCGTTAGACAAAGGTAAATCACTAGACCCATGTGATTATTGTTTATTTGGAAAACAACACCGTGTTTCTTTTCAGAAGAACTCCAAGATAAAAGAAAACAAATTGGAGTTGGTTCACTCTGACGTGTGTGGTCCCATTGAGGTAGAATCTCTAGGTGGAAACAAATACTTTGTTACTTTCATTGATGATTCTTCTAGAAAAACATGGATCTACTTGATAAGAAATAAAAGTCAAGTATTCCAATGTTTTCAAAAGTTTCATGCAATGGTAGAAAGAGAGACTGGAGAAAAGTTGAAATGCCTTCGCACTGACAACGGCGGCGAGTACATATCAATAGAATTTGAAGAGTACTGCACAAAACATGGTATACGACATGAGAAGACGGTTCTTGGTACTCCACAGCATAACGGAGTTGCAGAACGGATGAATAGAACTATTGTAGAAAAAGTGCGATGCATGCTCAAAATGGCTAAAATGTCTAAGTCATTTTGGGGAGACGCTGTCAATACAGCTGTCTACTTGATCAACCGATCACCTTCGGTTCCACTAAACTTTGATATTCCAGAAGCAGTATGGAGTGGAAGAGAGGTAAGCTACGCTCACCTAAAAGTATTTGGATGTAAAGCCTTCATGCATGTTCCAAAAGACCGGAGGTCAAAATTGGATGACAAAACTATTCCTTGTATCTTTGTGGGGTACGGAAATGAGGAATACGGCTTTAGGCTATGGGATCCAGAAAAGAAGAAAATCGTCAGAAGTAGAGATGTCGTATTCTAAGAACACGAAATGTTCAACGATGCAGAAAAAATGTCTATTGCAGAAAATGTTACAGAGGTAACATTTGTTCCTTCTTTGAACAATGACACAACTGGAGAAAATATAGAAGAAACTGAAACCGGTGATGATTCTAGTGGTGTTGAGCAGGGGGAGCAAACCCCTGATTCTCTTGAATTGGAAGATGTGGATCCTCAACCTAGAAGGTCTGTCAGAGAACGTGCACCTTCTACCAGGTATCCTAGTTCTCAATACATTCTTATAACAGATGATGGAGAACCAGAGAATTTTCGAGAAGTACAATCTCATAGAGATAAAGATTGTTGGACAAAAGCCATGCAAGAAGAGATGGACTCACTGAAAAAGAATCTCACTTATGATCTAGTTCAACTTCCAAAAGGAAAGAAAGCTCTGAAAAACAAATGGGTCTTCAAGTTAAAGAAAGACGACGATAAGTTGCTAAAGTACAAAGCTCGATTGGCGGTGAAAGGTTTTGGTCAAAAGAAAGGTATCGACTTTGATGAAATCTTCTCACCAGTTGTTAAAATGAGTTCTATTCGACTTGTACTTGGTTTGGCAGCTAGTTTGAATTTAGAGCTAGAACAACTAGATGTAAAAACAGCTTTCTTACATGGTGATCTGGATGAGGAAATCTACATGGAACAACCAGAAGGCTTCTTAATCAAAGGCAAAGAAGACATGGTTTGCAAGTTGAAAAAGAGTCTGTACGGATTGAAGCAAGCACCACGACAATGGTACAAGAAGTTTGACTCATTCATGCTGAGTCAGAAATTCAAGAGAACAGTTGCTGATCCTTGTGTATATATTCAAAGGTACCCTGATGGTAAATTTATTATTCTTCTCTTGTATGTTGATGACATGCTGATTGTTGGAGAAGATGGAAACATGATCTAAATCTTAAAAAAGAAATTGTCAGAAACATTTGACATGAAAGATTTGGGTGTTGCAAAACGTATCTTGGGAATGGATATCATACGAGATCGAGCAACAAGAAAGCTTTGGTTATCACAGGAGGGATATATTGAACGAGTGCTTCAACGGTTCAATATGGACAAAGCTAAACCAGTTACAACTCCACTTGCTGATCATTTCAAGCTAAGCAAGAGAGATTGTCCTTCAACTGAGAAGGAAGAAGAAGAGATGTCATCAATTCCATATTCTTCTGCAGTAGGAAGCTTGAAGTATGCTATGGTCTGCACAAGGCCAGACATTGCTCAGGCGGTAGGAGTAGTGAGCAGGTTTCTATCAAATCCAGGACAGACGCTTTGGGAAGCAGTGAAATGGATCTTTCGATATCTTAGAGGAACTTCAAAATTATGCTTAACTTTTGGAGGTTCCGGACCAACTCTTGATGGATACACAGATTCAGATATGGCTGGAGATCTAGATGGTAGAAAATCTACTTCTGGTTATCTGTTTACATTTGCAGGGGGAGCTATATCATGGCAGTCGAAACTTCAAAAGTGTGTATCATTATCGACTACCGAAGCAGAATACATTCCAGCTACAGAAGCTGGTAAGGAGATGCTTTGGATGAAACGTTTTTTACAGGAGTTGGGGTTCAAACAACAACAATACATAGTATACTGCGATAGTCAAAGTGCTATTGACTTGAGCAAAAATAAGATGTATCATGCAAGAACCAAACATATCGATGTGCGATATCATTGGATTCGGGATGCCACTGAGGAGGAACAATTTCAAATCAAGAAGATCCACACAGACAATAATCCTGCTGATGTAATGACAAAAGTCATTACAAAAGAGAAGTTTAATTGGTGCGTCAAACAAGCTGGGATGGACTCTCCATGAGAGTCGGCATATGCCTCTAGTCTGGAGGGGGAGATTTGATGGGTCCAGACAATGGGTTAGGCAGCACCCTTTCTTGGAAATTTTTGGAAGGTTGGTGGCACACCTTTGACAAATTTGGTGCAGCCATATGAATAGTTAAAATGCACATGTTTTATTCACTTCTCTTGCCTATAAATTGGCAAGCAATCCTTCAAAGGAAGACACACCAAAATCAAAAGGAAGAAGCAATTTGAGAGCTTCTTGAGAGAGGAGTGAGTGAAAGAAAATAGAGAGAGGAAAAGAGAGTTGTGAGATTATACCAATCCGGTATAAGAAAATATTGAGTGTTTCAATTCTCTTGTATTTCTCAAGTTTAAGTCTAAACTTGAGTTGTCTCTTGTATTCCCATTATTTCGAATAGTGGAAGTTGTTCTCACTGCCCGTGGTTTTTTTCCTCCACAGAGAGAGGGTTTCCACGTAAATCTTGGTGTCTATTTTATCTATCTTGCTGTCATACTCGAAGATTCTAGTGAGTAGTAAATTACTATTCACGGTTTTATTCCGCTTAGAACCGGGTCGTTATTCCCAACATCCCTTTCTTTACATATGCTTTATCCATTGACCAAATCCTGCATGACCAAGTGATTGAGGAACATTTCAATGTTAGTTGCTGTATTTTTTCCCATTAATTAATGGAAGCTTTATCCATTGACCAAATCCTGCATGACCAAGTGATTGAGGAACATTTAATGTTAGTTGCTGTATTTTTTCCCATTAATTAATGGAAATTATTGGTGAAATATAGCTGGTCGTTCATTCATTCTGCCACTGAATATTGCGCCGTCGTGGGAGCCGTAGCGCCATTTTAGTTGCTATTGCGGCCTGAGGGGTGGACTGGACTCACTACTCGTACCTAAAGATCTCTACACATCGATGCATAGGAACAACATGCAGTTTTTGAAACGATAATTTGACCTGTGCAAATGCAGATTTGAAATTAATACTTGAAACATAGTTCTAAGGGATTGTTTGGTTAACAGTTTCCATTAAGGATATAGGTTTGGAGAAATCCAAACGCATAAAAGTTGTTTGTTTAGGAAAATGGGAGTCTGAACTTCGGTTTGATACCCAAGTATTTGGTAATGGATATCGTTTTTTGATATAGGAGTCTCTGTCTATCAATATGGAGAATGAGGGTATGGCCGGTCAATGCCGCCGGCCACCATCCGCCGCCGGCCGGTCACTATTCTTGCAGGTCAAATTTTTCCGGCCGGCCACATTTGCAATCCCTCTAAAGTGTGCTTCTGCACTTGACAAGCTACCACCTTCTATTTTTTTTACTTTTCCACGTGACCAGCTCCCCTCCAACAAAGGCAAAGTGTCTTGAGGTAGACCTTTTGTTGTTCGGATTTCCTGTTCAATCAGCATCGGTAAATACTTCTATGTTTAGATGGATGTGTTTTGTAATTATTTCTTCCACATTTTTTCAACTAATTATTTATTCTACATTTTCTCTTCTATTTCATTGCGAATTTCTCAATTGGATGTTGATAAGTACAACAAAGATCAAGTGTTTGATAAAATACCTAGGGAGAACATCAGCTTGATTTGCTTGGATGTGGTACATTTCTCCCTTACAAATTTCAATTCTAGATTATAGTTAAACAGCATGATAAGTAGGGCAATTCACCTAGATTAGGTTAGTGTAAGTGTGTTGATCAAATAGGGGTAAATTTAGAGTTTAGTTTAAGTCTCCTCAATTGACTAGCGCAACTATAATGGAATTGTCTTCTTTTTGCTTTATTCTGGCATTTCATTTGCATAAAATGAAGTAATTTCCTATATAAAGAAGAGTGGGCTAGTAGATAGGTCTACTTATTAGTGGCATTATAACAGCATTACCCCATTGATTTAGAAGCTCCCGTCTATGACGGAGTATTGAAGGTCGGATGTACGCAACCATACTCATATGTGAGAAACATACATATGTTGTTTTCCGATGGTCCATAATGAAAATTATGTCAAACCGTGTTGATCAACTGTTACTTCACAAAAAAACACCTCCAATTTAGTGAGTCGTTCTGCTTTATTTCATTATGTTCCTACTTCACCGAACTACACTTCACAAACTTGAACTTCGGTCTAGGAATAGATTTAATGCTCGTTATAGATTAAAGTTGATTCATGTGAAATACAATCCCAGCAGAAACTATTTAGAACATGGATACATTTACTCATTATGAAGCACATGTGCCTATGTACATGTATTTAAAAGATCTCTGTTTTGCATTTGATTTGCAGAAATACATGTATTTAAAAGATCTCTGTTTTGCATTTGATTTACAGAAAGAAAAAGAAATAAAAGTAACAACGCTATTCCCATACCAAAAGTTTAGGCTTTTCCCTTCTCATGATTTGTACATTTGTTAAGGAAGAAAGGTAACACCAAAAAATGTTATAGACCAAAAATTACTGTGATTGAAGGCGATGAGGGCTGTTCTTTTTCGCGACAGAATAGTAGTATGCGCGAAGCAATTGCTTCTGGAATCTGGGAAGATTTAGTCTCACTTTCTGGTTATCAAGATAAATCTTTTTGGTCAAGTCCCAACCATTCTTGTTGACCCTTTCCGGATCGATCAAGACAGGATCATTGCTATCATATTCATCATACAATGAGCTTTCCCATGGCAGGATTTTGTATCCAATATACCTCAAACCAAGCTTCACTGCTGGCTCCTTGTAGTATTTCTCTGCGGCCCAATCCAACCCAAGAGGTACGATTTGTATAAAAACCGAGCCAGGATTCATGTAAAGCAAATAAGTCATGGCAGCACCGTGTACTCCAATCATAACATCACTTGAGTTAAGAGCTCGATAGAGTTTAGCTAGTTCTGTGGTTTGATCAGGCCTCAGAACTTGCACAGAGAAACCAATGTCTTGTGCCAATTTCACTAGCAATCTTTCATTTGTTACTTCCCTGGAACCGTTCCTAGATATTATTGCCAATTTCGGCTTCTCCATGCCAACTTCACTTGGTAATCCAAGTTTGTCTTCGTTTAATCGCGCTTTTCTTTCTTCGTCTTTAATCAAACCTTTGATCCGAGGCCAATAGGCTCGGTCCAAAAGGTTCCGAAAATCCAGAATTGTCTTGTTTGCTCCTTCCATACGCGACGGATCGATACTAAGCTCATCATGGATTCTCAACCCAACAAT
The DNA here is from genome assembly GCA_036186865.1 of Eustoma russellianum. Lineage (NCBI taxonomy): Eukaryota > Viridiplantae > Streptophyta > Magnoliopsida > Gentianales > Gentianaceae > Eustoma > Eustoma russellianum. Next base: position 39,410,981 of record AP025044.1, read on the forward strand.
TGCCTCGGGGAAGCAATGTGTTCTGTTTTCTTCACTGAAATTTATGACTGGATAATCCGAGAGCTGGGACAGGACATCACGGTATTTGGTGAACCACCAATCATGATAGTCCACAATGACAAAAACAACCTTCTTGTTTAAATGTTGAGATGTGATGAACAGAGGCAAAATCCCATCATTTATATCATGATAAGCATTTCCAGTATAGCCTCCAGTGGAGAAGAATACTGCAGGGACATGATGTTGGACATCACATAGGTGTTGATTTCTGCTTGAATTCCCTTTCTTTACAACTAGGTCCAACTCTTTAACATGATTCATGGTGTCCGGTTCCCATTTTCGCGTATAGGGCTTAATCTTTTCGAGTTGCAAGATGTCGTTTTCTTGATCATCATCATCAGACAGCCCTGATACGTGATCCTCAAGATCATTGTCCCTATAGAGGAATACTGAAGAGGAAGCAGAATCTGTTCTTACATCGCCTTTCATCACACAAATGTCTGATCGGTTGCTACTTCGATCGCAACATATTGTACCTGTACATGTTCAAAATTTGAGTCGAACAATCAGACTAGGCAGTAACCATTTGTATTATATAACAGCAATGTGTCGATAACACCTAAAATTATCAATGATCCAAGAAAGAATTTGCGTTTTGCATTGGTTACAAAAGAACGTCAGCACGCTTATAATCTTCTGTAAATAAAAAAGTTCCGCACAGTATCAAAGACGAATTGCTTTGTGATCTAATATCATCAAAATTCTTCAGGAAAATTCCACTTTCCTTTTCTATAGTTTGACTTAATACCGCCAAAATATCTTTATATTTTGTTATCATTTTCCTACCCCTCATTTTTTATCACTTAGCTAAGATGTGATTTGGGACTAAAATGTTTTACACTTTTAGACCAAACAGAAGGGTGTAGGTGTAATGACTACCATGCCCTTCCCCCTTTATCTTCTCCAAAGCCACCACCCACCTGTTACGTTTGAAGTTTGACAAGACCACCGGCCTCACACCGCCGCCGCCGCCAGACTCCGTGCTTGGCACAATAAAAGACCAAGGGTGTCAATTACTTCTCATACAATTCAAATCCACTATACTCTATCAGAGGAAACTCAAATTGGCTCTATCCCCTTATTCTGCATTACCGAAATTGCAAGCTCAGAATTTCAACAAACAAACTCCAAGAACCCTACTCTTCCTCCATTAATGACACGAAAATAGTCTGGAAAATCCGGAACAACGGTTCCAACATAAACCCAGATCCCAGTCAGAGTTTATTAATAATATGAGATGGAATTGGTTAGTTCTGCTAGTAATCAACAACTTCAGCAACCTAGTTGCTGCATCCAGTTTATAATCAAAGCTTTGATACGTAATCTTCTCTTCTTTATCCAAAATCAATGACTAAAGGCGTGAGCTGTGTGGAGTAATCCCAATTCTACCGGGAAGGAACTCTTGGATATTCGAAGGGTAATTTTTGATGAATTCTACATGAAGAGCCGGGATTTTTGGCCAGTGTGATGATATTGAGAGTTAAAGATTTTGAGGCATCTGATTTTTGATGAGGTTTCACCGCCTTATTCACCGCACGATACGTGTTGATGAGGGATGGGGTCATCACCGTAAAATCCCTCACCTCACCGCATGCGACGTGGCAGCAAGGCTGATGAAGTTAGATGCAGGTGATCTTCATCTAATCCCACCACCCTTTACTGTCACGTGGCGTAGAGCGAGTAGAACTGTGAGGGATTTTGCTGTGTTTAGATCCAAACTCTTTTGATGATATTGAGAGCACCATAAAACTGTTGACTCATCTCAAAGTGCCCTTGTGACTAAAATCAAAAAGTTTATGTGACATAACTTATTTTAATCAAAAATTAAGTCAAGAAACGGTCGAAGAAAAAAATCAAAATTCACCTCAAAGCACACACATTCACATACACATAACAAAAGCAAGAAAGAAAAACTTCTTCTACTAACCATGTGGAACATATAAACACACTGAAACATCTGCGTGAGAAACCAATCTGTCATCTTTCAACCCAGATGAGTCTGAAGACAAAAAACAATAATAAACAGATAAACATAAGAACTTAGAGATAACAAAACAAAAAGGAAAAAAAAGAAAAAAAGAAAAGCAAGAGGAAGAAGAGAAGAAGAACTTACATAACAGAGAAGAAGTAGAAGCAGAGGTAAGCAACTGTGATGTTAAAATAAGGCCCCAAGAGAGAAAAGATAGGAAAACAAAGTAGAAAAGCTTTGGCCTTGCTTTTTTATTGCTGTAATAAACAGAATTTTCACATCCAAAACCAAAAGGATTGTTTGCTTCTTGATCATCATATTCATCAACAACAGGAACTTCATTTTTCCTCCATAAATTATACCTATGATACTTCACCATCTTCAATTCAATAACCATCAAAGAATAAAGATTTCTGAGAAGGATAGTTTATCAAAAATAAATAAATAAAAGAAGGTAAAAATGCAAAAGGGTGGTGAGAATTGCTTGAGAAGAAAGGCAGTAAAATGTAGAATGGTGGCAAAGTACTTATTCCTTGAAAAACGAGAGAGTTTGGGAAATTAATATAAAGGGAAGAATAAAATGAAAGAAAAGGAAAGAATTAAAGATGAACTTCCTCAATGCATGAATCAATGGACATAACTATTTATTTTTAACGGTCAAAAGCGTGTTTATTGAGGGTGGAATTAGACTCTGTGAATACATGGTTGGCTACATGGCTGCTCTTGTAATTTTCAGCATTTTATTTCATTTTATTTTTTTTCTTACTCAGGATTAAGGTTACGACGGTCCGAAGGAGGGAAGAGAACACGCGGTTTTCCGAAAACGTTGGATTTTTAAGTCTTTTCGTGGAATGTGTTGCAAAGTGATACGACGTTTCTCTATCTCTGGAGAGCCGTGACCGTTTAGCAACGAATGATTTGTTTTTTGTTTTAGTATGTGGTTGCTATCCTACGTGTAAAACGAAAGTAAATAAATTAATTAAGAAAAGTGTTTGACCATGATAGCATGGAAATAAGACTATGCTTCCATTGTTTCATGATAGTTCACTTGCAATTCAAATGGCAAATTTTAATTTAATTTAGGTGTTTAGTTTGGATCATATCAACTCCGGCTAGTTTCAGAACAAGTTTGAACATAAATTTCTTATGTGTACTAAGTCTGGTGTATCTTCCTAAAAAAAACAGTTGAATAATTTTAATGTAAATCTTTCACGATGCTATGAATACCTCTTCTTAAAAAATCGCTAACTGATTATAGTTTATATCATTCATGAGACTATGAAAAGTGGAGCCTAATCCAATATCATGATATTGACATCTCGTGTATTTTAGATTTGAGCTAAAAGTGTCAAAACATCTTGTATACTTCGGGATCTCGCATAGGTTTCGGTACAAGCACGCAAAGACGACGCTGGCCTAAGAAGATGTACGTGCAGCTACGATGGCACGAAGTATGTAAAGGTAGACCAACTAATATAAGGAGTACTTCCGGCTGCATAACGCACCCGACATCAATGACAAGATGTATGTCCTAGCCTCTGCTGGATCTGCTCATAAGAAGGATGCTTTATTAGGCTCATATCTGCAAACCATTCCATGAACTTATTCTTTGATACCTTACAACACAACAATAATCTCCAGAGTCTCACATCCTCTATGTACGCTATGCACCTATCACGGACCTCCGGATATTAATAAAGGGATACTATCAGCGTACTGCATCTATTGGTACTCCTAATGTGTAAGATTCTATACTTGTCCTGGAACGTTAACAAACCTCAAATCTCTGGCATCAACTTGTCATCATACCAATACTACTATCTATAACTAAACCTAAATGCATTACATAAAAAATAAAAATAATCAAACATGAACAGAAATGCAATAATAAAACAAAATATGAACATACCCATGTTTATGCAATCAAAAATAAAAACATAATTAAATAATAATATACGTTCATGCAATCGATACAATTAAATAAGAATGATTAAATAATATTATACGTACATTCATGCAATCAAAATAAATAACACTAAGTATATATTAATATACGTTCATGGAATCCAAACAATTAAATGACAATAATTAAGTACTACTTCACATACATAAATAACAATAAATAAATTACAATAATTTAATTAAATAAATAAATAAGAACAACTAAACTACAAAACATGAATCACCATAAATAAATAACTCACAAGAAAAAAGAGAGAAAGCTCGTGTTTATCTTCAGGTATATTTTGAGTTTTGCATAGATTTCCACATAACTTTATTGCAGTGTAGAATTGCGAAAAAAATATTTGAAGTTAAAAAGGAAGGGTATTTATAGGCAACCGCGATGTGGTATTCGGTTTGTTCAATCAAAGCCGCGGTGTGCACAACGGTTTTGACAGAACCGCCATATGCCAAAAGTTAAAATTGCACATTGCGGTTCTGTCAAGGGCCCCACTGTGTTTAACACATCAGTTTTGACAAAATTGTCATATCTACTTCTGAGTTTGTCCAAAGTTGTGATAAAATTGAGCTTTCTTAACAAAACTACAATATTTTTTCCCCTTTCCCTTGTTGATATAGCTATCAACTAAGACTTAAAAATAAGTCGAGCCTAAATTGCAAACTGTTTTGACAGAATCGCTATATGTAAAAAGTGAAAATGGCATACCGTAGTTTTATTTAAACTGCGATGTGTTTCACATGCGATTTTAGTAGAATCACCGTATAAATTTTTAAGTTTAGGTCCAAACTTGTAATAGAAGTGCAATATTTTTTTTCCTTTCCTTCTTTGATACAAAACTATCAACTAAGACTTAGAGATAAGTCAACCTAAATTGTAAAAACTCAATCACAAAACCTTTGACACCTGTTAGCCACCAACATTTGATCACTTTAACAGTAATAACATTACTCCATTGTTTTAGAGGCTTACGTCTATGATGGAATATAGGAAGTTGGATGTCCGCAAACATACTCATATATTAGAAACATACAAATGTTGTTTTCTGATGACCACATCCAAACGACTCTAGTCAGTCGGTTGGGTGGGCGCTGCAATAAAACCATAAAAAGAAATGTTTGTCTTTCTTTCCCTTTTTCCTTTTTTTTTCTTTTTTGGGGAAAAAAGAAATGCATATGTGATGCTAGCCTAATTTCTTCGTAGAGGTCAGTTTCAAAATATTTAATGGATTTATTGTGCTTAGCAGTGTACCCATTTAGTATGTTGAGCATTGCTAACTTTATACGTGTTTAAGAAGACGAATGTAGCTCACTGATTGAATAAGATCAATTTTTTTAATTATCATCTAGCTCACGATTGAATAAAGTCGATTTTCTTAATTCTTATATGAAAACTCATATTCTTTCTCATCTAGCTCTATCTACGTATCTTGATGTTGATGAAGGTGAATTGTGCCCTCTGAATCAATGGTGAACCAGTCCTACGAATGGGTTGATCCGCCGCAAGTACTCTCTTTCGGATTCAGGAAACAACGCTCGTATATCTTTTTTTCCTTTTAAAAGATAGAGTAGCGAAACAACCAACCTAAAAGTAAACGTGGAGGTAGGAAACTCGCTTCTTCCATTCATGCATTCATGAATGGCTATGCGGTATGGCTTGAAAAAATCGATCTAAGTATTGCTAGATCATATCTAAGATATGTTTGTATATAAGACAACATATCCGATCAGTTACTTGCTAGAATAATACATGAAGTCTCATATTCTTATGTACACCATTAACGATAATTAAAGATAATAATTACCCGACAGTGCACGTTAATCCGAACATATTGGTTGGACATTGGGACTATTAAGTTACCAATATCCATCAAATAAGCTATGCATATCGTCACTCTTGTCTAAGACTCTCCATCTCCCCCTTCCAAAACATAAAATTAAATTAAAACTTAAAAATGAAAAATAAAAAACTCGACCTCCAAAACCTAAAAGAATGTACTGGAATTTCATATTTCAAATCACACAAAGATTGAGCCAATTCATCTTTTGAAAGGGCGTTTCTGGTGTACTAAACTCCTGTGTGTATATAAGGTATAAAGAAGGGTTGGATCGCTTCGCAACCTGATGTATCCAGCCTTACTTTATATTTTTTTTTGTATAAGAGACTATTTATATGACTTGAACCTGTGACCTCAAGATCACAAAGAAGAAATCTTACGAGTTGCCAAATTCATCTTTGGAAAGAAAGGTTTCAAATCTGCAATATATATACAGAGACTCATAAATTGCATATTGGATTATGTCTTACAAATAGCGTAACATACATAAAATGTGATCTTTCACACTAATTTTTCATTTTTTTTATGAATTGATTATTTACTGGACTAGAGGACAAATGCAAAAAGAAAAAACAAAAAGCAAAAAAAAAATTAAAGTAACAAAAAGAAAATCCATTAGATACCCCAAATGTATGTTTAAGAGTTTTAAACATAAATTAGCATCAAAAGAGGAAGAAAATAAAGGAATAAAGAACAGGCACATAATTAAATGAATTAGCCTCACATTGTATGTATTTCTATTTTGTTGCTTTTTATCTTTAGGAACGTGATGTTTTATATCTAGCTGGAAGTATTTCATATTGTTTGTCTGTCTCTCACCCTTCTTAGACCCGAGCGAAAGTTTCCGCTGTCGTTTGGATATACTGGGTATGTGTTGTTGTATGTTAAAACAAATAGATGTACTGTTTTTCTGTTTCTCATCCTTCTTAAACTCTCGCAAGAGCTTTTGTTGTCGTTTAGATATACTGGATATGCGTTGTTGTATGTTTTGTTTTAACTTATGTAATTTAATGTGTTTCATAAAGGCTAACCATTGCACATGCTTATACGTTACCTGTGAATCAAAATTCCGATGAGGCGACTAGTTTTATATGATGGAAAAGATTATTTAGAGCACACATTTCCTATCACAATCTGTATGCCATCTTAGATATGACTGCTTTCAAAACAAAAAAAAAAAAAAAATTACTATCTAGGAAAAAGAAAATTCTAGGAAAAAATATCACACAGTTTAGCTTGGAGATTATAAAACGCATCTTCTAAATAGTGACTATGAGTCAAACAACATTATCCCAGTATAAAATAACCTATATTTCCTATCGCAAATAAAATGAGACTTTCCATGAAACACGCAACAAAAAAGAGAGACAGAGTCAGATTTGAAAACTGAAGATGCGTGTAGTAAATTTTTTTAATAAAATAATCGGAGATTTCAAAAAAAAAATTATAAATTTAAAAAGAAAAATCATAAATACACAAATGAGAAAAATTTTGTGCACGACTAAGACTGTTTAGAATGATGTCTTAGAGTATCTAAGACACATCTGATGTGCTATTTTGAATGATGATTTAGATTTTCTTTATTTCTTTATTATTTTTTAATCTAAGGCGGCGCCTTAGATTTTTAATTTTCTTTGAATTTGTTCTTTTATATTCCATGTAACACACTGCACCATCTACACCCTTACGAGTGACAATATCAGACACGATATAAAATACGACCGAACCTGACACAGTTCTCGCGGGTATGAGTATAACCTTGGTAGATTTCGTGTACAAATCGGATAAAGCCTTAAACTTAACCGCTAAGAGCGGGTTGTGTCATTCCCATTTTCACATTCCCTTCCTTCTTACCTGCAACAATTTTCCTCAGTCGCCCCCACCCATCATTCTTCAATTATCCTCTATTCAATCACTCTTCACTCTTCTCAGTTCTCACTTCTAACATCTCACTTAAGTGGCAGCCAGCAAGCGGTCTTGGTTCCGTTCCGACAAAGTTGGTGAAGCCGAAGGACTAGCCGAAATTCACGCCAAACATAAAAAGACATTGTAGACATAGAGATGATTCGAATTTATGATTTAACTTTTATTCTCTAAAATTTGAAACACTTTCTGTCCGGAGGTCTTCCATTAGCGACACGCCGCCACAGTCACCGCCCTCATACTCGTCGCCGTAAATACTCCTCTCTCCTTCATTCTTTGGTCGCCTGACTTTACACCTTCTTAGAATTCAGGTAAGTGCGTCTTACCTTATCATGTGTTCTTTTTGTGTATTTCCGTTTGTTATTCTTCATTTTGTATATTTTTCTTATGGATCAAATTGATGATTATATGTTAAAACTATTTCCCTTATAATTTTATGTTATAATTTCGTCTTGAATAACATTATTGTTCTTCTGGTTGTAGTAATGTTCTTCATAAATATTACGTCACGTTATAGATAAAAATCATGTATGATGTTTGATGTACGCTATAGAGGGATTGAGGATGCTGGAGCAATGGCTTTCATCTCTCCGATTTGGTTTTATTTATTTTATGTACTGATAATTAAACTTGATAGATTATTTTTGCCGGTAGTTGCTAATGAAATGTTTATATTATTGATGGAACTGATAAACCTTAAAACTTTTTAACTGTTTTAATTTAAATAAGTAACGTGACATTTAGTTATAGTACAATAAAATATTGGCTACTCAAAATATAGAAACTCGAAAATACCTGAAAATACACGAAATGACCCGTACATGACTTAAAATATTTGTATTTGTCAAGTTTGTGGGTATAACTGGTACACGATACGAAACCTGATATGTACATGTTTGGATATCTACTTCCGTACACACGAAACAAACAGACAGGATATAAGTTTGGTAATTTCAAACCCAAAACCCAAAAAACACAAAACATGAAACATTTGCCATCCATATACACCCGTCCCTGCTGCTGAAAATGCTCGGCCGCCGTCGGAATATCTATCCTCTTCCCTTCTTAAAGTTCATAGCATATATATATATATATATATATATATATATATATATATATATATATATATATATATATATATATATATATATATATATATATATATATATATATATATATATATATAACGTCCGAAGCTGTCTTCTAGATTTGAGGTCCATGTCCAGACTAGTAAAGAGGTAGACCTTAGGCCCATCAGGAATCTTAGTTGATGAAGACCACCATGATAATTGGTGTTTGCGACATACATACTCTTATACGATGGAAACACAGTGTATCATATAGACCCAGAAACAAAGATAAGATTTGAGGTAGATACCCGAAATACTCATCACAAGAAGATTGGGTCATTAGAAAATCATAGTTTTCTGCAAGGTTTTCAGCGTTTGCTCTCACTTTGATCTCGTTCAGACATACTAGTTCGGGTAGGTCAAGTCAGTTGCAAACTAGTCAAAGACAAGAACTTGGCTGTTTCACTACCGATCGGAATCAGTCGCAACATGAGTCTTTTGGAGGAAAGCTTGAAAATTGGAAATGGGTTTGTTCAAAGTTGGTGAGCAACATACTTTCAGTTTAATTATGATTAGTTTTCGTTAATTAAAAATAGAAACTAATGAGTCTTAAATTATCTACGTAATGAGTAGATGATTTTAGGCTTTTGAATCACTCAATTACCATACCGAGTGAATGAGAAATTAATGCTCAAAGTAGGAGTAAAAAATGATTGAAAAATAGAAAAATGATGATGTGGCTTCATGAGAATTGAACACATCATCATTTTGCACATATACCACATTGGCCACTTGAGTTGAAGTTGCCACCTTATATATTGTTATGAGAAACACTTTAGATGTGTCTTAATGGCAAGAGAATTTTTGACCGGAGGACAGACGCAGATGGCTGCCACATGCGCGCACCTCCCGCCCGGCTCGGGGGTTCTTATCTTTTTTGGACAAATTTTCTTTCGAATTTTTCCAGAGAAATAATTTATCTGATCGTGCGGTTATGATTAAATCAAATGATCTAACGACTCAGTTTTTTTTGTCTATTCCTACCGGTCGTGGGCGTCGTGGGTCAAAACTGCTAATCGGTTTCCCTATATAAAACAAATGCAATGCTCTGCTTCTGAGATACATAAAATTCCTTCATCTTTCTTGCATAAGAGTTTCTACATACCGCACTCCCTGCATACATACAAGCATACATCTGAGCGTTCGTTAATTACGAGAAGTTCGAACATTTCACAGGTTCGTAGAGTTCTTACATTGCTGTGCCGCTCGTCTGAAATGATACCCATTGTATCCTGGGAGACTTTTTCTATATCCGGTTTTGGCACAGTATACTGATGCAATTCGTCTTAAGAACATAGTTCTAGACTCGTTTCGGTTTACATGTTGTTCTGTTTCAGTTTACACAAACACAATACACTGTACAGATTTCTGTTTTATTTACTAACTACAGAGTCTCTGATTATTAAAATTTGCATATGACTTCTGATAAACATAGTAAAAGTTACATGAGAAACACAATTGAGAATATATCTCATACTATAAGCACTTGTATGTTTCTTACTGGCGTTCTGCATTTCAAGTTACTGAAATCTGAACTCTTTCAAAGGACTCAAAAGGTAGATCTCTAACCTACCAAAGGTAAAATTGGAAAACAGAAAATGTATTTCAATGCCCACTTCTTCAAGTTTGATTGCAACGTATCACTATAGTAACGGCAGGGGATGTAAATCAGGTATTCAAAGGCCCGTTAAAAGAGAGTCACAGTGCACACAGACCTACAAGGAGTCTACCGGCTACCATTGGAATCTGAAGATGTTGCTCCTACACTGCAGGCTGCGAGACTCGAACCTTGCATCTTGTAGCAAATCTGACCCTCCGAAACCAACTGAGCTATGCCCTGCGGGCTTCCTCTTTCTATCTTGTTATGTGAGAGATGAAACTGAGAAACTCAGAGCCATTGGCAACACCACCCCTAACTGATTGCTTCACAGATTTACTTAATTCTTCTGCTCTAAGTCTCATTTCATCTCCTTCTTCTGAGTCCATCAATCTTTTCACAGCTCCCTCAACTGTTCCTGACTTCACAATCTCATCTCTGTTCTTCCATTCCCTCACCACAAAACCGATTTTTAGCCCCCGCGCAATCAAAATGGCGTTGATAGGCTGGTCTGAATGCATCGGCCACGCAGCTATTGGTACTCCCATGCTGATGCTCTCCATGCATGAATTCCAACCACAATGGCTCATAAAACCTCCTGTTGAAGGGTGGCTTAGAATCTCCAACTGGGGTGCCCAATCTCTCACTATAAACCCCCTTTCTTGAATTCTTTCTTCATATCCTTTCGGCAGTGGAGCCCTTCGGACATGATTTTCTCCTGTGAAATTGTCTCCTCTATCTGCTTCTCTTAGAACCCAGATGAATTTTTGTTCACTTTTTTCTAATCCGATCGCAATCTCTTCGATCTCTTCGTTGGTGAACGATGTTGTCGTACCAAAAGAGACCAAAATGACTGAATTTGGAGGATGCATGTCTAGCCATTCTAAGCATTTGTGTTTTTTCTTGTCGGTTTTGATTTCTACTGGGTTGAATGGTCCAATTGCCCACTGGGACTCTGTTCCTGTGATCTTCTCTTCTTCTAGGAGTTTGAGATATTTGTCTTCTATTGCTCTAGACGTGTTAAAGAGGTTTCCCGCATTGCATCTGTGGAAAGACAAATAAATTGCATCATGTAATAAATATATTCTTTGTTCCTATGATTATTATGACTGTGACTTTTGAATGTATAATTTCCAATATGACCTTTGACTGTTTTTTCCTATCACATAATTTTCACCGTACGAACGAAAAAACTTCTCTGGAAAAATAACAATGTTCATAAAAATCAATTACTTCGTACTAAAAATTCTGATGCTACATGGAATAAAACAAATACTATATCCACATATGTATATATTGATATATATGCATAATTATGTATACATACATATCCACACCACACCAAAAAATACTCATGCACGGTATATATACACACACAAACCAACAAACCTGGTCCATTCTTTATCATTTGTATGTCAATAAAGTCTGTCACGGGCCTTTATAAATTCTATGAAAAACAAAGCCAAGATGTTCCTTCCCAGCAATACACATATACTGGCTCTGAGGATCCCCACCGTTTCAACTCGAGGAAGAATTATAGAGGATATAAATCAGAAGTTTAATGGCATCCTAATTTGAGTAAGAACTTACGCAGTGGTACACACAAGTTGTCCCTCACAAACTAGGCATTCGTGTAAGCAATTAAGCTTTCAGGATCTAGAAATCAATGTTTTTCTCATACACAAATTATTGCACAACTACGGGAGGACGTTTAGCGGAAGCGTACCTTTCTCCATTGTTCGATACCCAGTAGTATCTTTGATGAGAGGAACCTTCAACTTTGATGCAGACGAACACGAACTTGAACGGAGGTTTCTCTCCACTAGCCCTTACTATAATGCTTACTTCGATGGATAAGTAAAGACAAATCGCAGGGTGAAGAGAGGACCTTCATCCATATTTATAGGTAACCAAAAGGAACTTCCATCATAACCTTTGGCATAGCACTCCTTTGATAAATGGACATGTCCCTTTAATGAAGAATTACGTCTTTTAACTTAAAAGACATAACCCTACTAGATAACTCTTCGTAAATAACCAATTAGGATTTAATTATAAATCATATAACTAAAATTCACAAGGGACACAAACTTACGATCTCCCACTTGTTCCTTGTGACATTTTATATGATCTATAAAACCATAATGCGCACTTTAGTATATAATTAAATCCTTTAACTATAATATTGGTCTCTATAACGTTGTGAGTAAGTAAAGTTTAATGTGAGTCATGGCGGTTGTAAATCATCCATTTTGATAAACTCCCTTCCATGTACTACATCAATAAACTTGTCCTTATTACAACCTTTAGTGAAGAGTAGAATACAAATTTAATAAACATTCATTCCTGTAACATAATTCTGACACGCTTATGTATACACAATAATCAGAAACAGGAAATATTAGAAACAAATAACTTTTATTGAGCTCAGAGTGTCAATACATTAATACATATCATTCATGACGTCTAACAATACCCATACGTTCAACATGCTCATGAAATATCTTTGGTGGCAATCCCTTCGTTAATGGATCTACTACCATAAGACCGGTGCTAATATGCTCAATTGACACTCTCTGTTTCTGAACTTCTTCTTTAACGGCAAAGTACTTTATCTCCATATGCTTAGCACCTTTAGAGTACTTGTCGTTTTTAGAAAAGAAGACTGCTGCGGCATTGTCACAATAAATTTTCAGCGGCCTAGCTATACTGTCGACAATCACAAGCCCTGAAATAAAATTCCGCAGCCATAAACCTTGAATAGTGGCTTCAAAACATGCCACAAACTCAGCCTCCATGGTAGAAGCAGCAATGACAGACTACTTCGCACTTTTCCACGAGATTGCCCCTCCGGCTAATTGGAACAAATAGCCAAATGTTGATTTTCTTGAATCAACACATCCCGCATAATCTGAATCTGAATATCCAACCACCTCTAATTGATCCATTTTTCGATAAGTGAGCATGTAGTCCTTAGTTCCTTGCAAGTATCTGAGAACTTTCTTTGCAACCTTCCAATGATCCATCCCATGATTGCTTTGATATCTGCCTAACATTCCAGCAGCAAAGCTAATATCTGGTCTGGTACAAGTTTGTGCATACATTAAGCTCCCAACAAGTGATGCACAAGGAATACTTTTCATCTCTTCTCTTTCCAATTCACTTTGCGGACATTGTTTTAAGCTGAAATTGTCCCCTTTCTGAATTGGAACTGTTCTAGATGAACATTTTTCCATATTAAATCTTTCAAGAACTTTATTGATATAGGCCTTTTGAGATAATCCTAATACTCTTTGTGATCTATCACGGAAAATTTCAATTCCGATCTCATAAGTCGCTTCACCCATATCTTTCATTTCAAAGTTCTTGGAAAGAAATTGCTTAGTCTCGTATAATAGACCAAGATCATTAGTGGCAAGCAAAATATCGTCAACATATAAGATTAGGAAAATAAACTTTCTCCCACTGACCTTCATATATATACACCGATCAACGGTGTTCTCTTTAAAACCAAACGAGGTCACAGTGTCATTAAGTTTGAGATATCACTGTCGGGAAGCTTGTTTAAGTCCATATATTGACTTCTTTAATTTACACACCATGTGTTCCTTTCCTTCAATGGAAAAACCTTCCGGTTGATCCATATAAACTTCTTCATCTAAATTCCCATTAAGAAAAGCAGTTTTTACATCCATTTGATGTAACTCTAAATCATAATGAGCTACCAAGGCCATCATAATTCTAAGTGAATCTTTCTTAGACACCGGTGGAAATGTCTCTTTATAATCAATGCCTTCCTTCTGAGTAAAACCTTTGGCAACCAGTCTAGCTTTATATCTCTCGATATTACCATTCGAGTCTCGTTTTGTTTTGAAGACCCATTTGCAACCAACTTTCTTGCAACCTTTAGGTAATTCGACAAGATCCCAGACTTGATTTTGATCCATAGATTTTAACTCATCTTTCATGGCATCGATCCATTCACTAGAATGATCACATTCAATGGCCTGCTTAAATGAAACTGGATCATCATTAATGATCATGTCAATTTCTGATTCATGTAGATAAGCCACATATTCATCGGGAATCGCAGATTTTCGTTCCCTTTGAGATCTCCTTAATTGTGGTTCTTCTAACATAGAATCATTGTTGATATTTTCATTTTGAACTACTCGATCATCAACATGTTGTTCTTGACTGTAATCTTTTTCTATAATAGTTTTCGGAACAACTTCTTTAATGTTGATGTTACGTAGTTCAACACTCCCACTAGTTTCATCATTTTCTATGAATCTAGCATTTCCAGTCTCAATAATTCTCGTACTATGGTTAGGACAGCAAAACCTGTATCCTTTGGACTTCTCCGGATATCCAATGAAAAACCCACTGATCGTCCGGAAGTCCAATTTCGTTTCGTATGGATCATTAATCCTTATTTCTGCTGGGCAACCCCATACATGTAGATGCTTTAAACTAGGTTTCCTTCCAGTCCACAACTCATAAGGAGTTTTAGGAACTGCTTTACTAGGAACCCTGTTCAATAAATACATGCCAGTTTTTAAGGCATACATCCATAAGGATAAAGGCAAATTCGAATGACTTAACATACTCCTAAAAATTTCCAAAAGGGTACGATTATGCCTTTCTGCCACACCATTTTGTTCTGGTGTCCGTGGCATTGTATACTGAGCACAAATACCACGCTTTTTAAGGAACTTAGCAAATGGACCAGGATTTTATCCCGATTCATTATACTTTCCATAGTATTCACCACCTCTATCAGATCTGATGATTTTCACCTTTCTATCTAATTGTCTCTCAACCTCATTGATGTAGATTTCAAGAGCATCTACAGATTGAGACTTTTCATGCAATAGATAGACATAGCCATAACGTGAGAAATCATCAATAAAGGTGATAAAATACTTTTCTTTTCCAAAGGAAGGAACATCAAACGGTCCGCACACATCGGTGTGTATTATTTCAAGAAGCTGTGTGTTTCTTGTGGCGCCATTCTTTGAAGTGTGCCTTATTTGTTTTCCTTTAATACAATCAATGCATACTCCAAGATCAGTAAAATCCAAGTCAGGAAGAATATCTTCTTTAACTAATCTTTCCATCCTTTCCTTGGATATATGACCTAAACGTTTATGCCACAAGCAAGCAGAATTCTCTTCTATCATACTACGTTTCATTCCAACTTTATGATGCACTGTCGTTAAGGTCTCAACAGAAGAAACTTTAAGATTAATTTTGTAGAGACCATTACATAGGATTCCAGAACCAATAACGTTTCTGTTCTTTAACAAACTAAAACGGCCAAAACCAAATTCAACCTTAAATCCCATTTTATCTAGTTTCGGTAATGAAACTAGATTACGGGAAAAACTTGGTACATATAGAGTTTGATATAAATACAGACAATGTCCAGTCTCTATTTCCCATGTATACAAACTCATTTCTTACGGTCTGGATTGAAAGGAATCCCTGCATCGAGTTGGAAATATGAGCAGTAGAACCAGAGTCAATCCACCATGTATTAATAGGAACTTCAGTAAAGTATGACTCAAAAAATACAAAGGCAATTGGATTACCTTTCTTTTCAAACCACGCTTTACGTTTCAGGCAGTCATTCTTGTAATGTCCAGGTTTATGACAGAAATGACAAATGCCTTCCTTTCGTCCCTTTTTGTGGATTTGATAAGAAGATTCATTCAGATTGTGTAAATCTCTTTTATTCTTCTTCTTTCTTTTTATGCTCTTTCCAGCTTCCTGATACTTTGCGAGATGAACAGAATGAGTCCTTTGATTCTTTAATCTTGTCTCTTCTTGAATGAGCATATTGGTCAATTCATTAACACTCCACTTGTCCTTAATAGTGTTGTAATTCATTTGAAATGGACCATACTCTTCAGAAGGCAAGGAATTCAGGATGAATTGCACCAAAAAGTACTCATCCACGTTCATCCCCAAACTCTTTAATTTTGCTGCCAAATTTCTCATTTCAATAATGTGCTCTTGCATAGTACGTGAGCCATCATACTTCATAGTAGTCAGACTACCCATTAATATACCAGCAAGCGACTTGTCAACACTTTGAGAACATTCTTCCACATTGGCCATAAATTCCTTAGCACTTTCAGTTTTAGGAAGGGTAGACTTAATGTTGCTTGCAACCGCCATTCGCATAAACATTAAACTCAACCGGTTTGATCTTTCCCAGGCTCTATAATGGTACTTATCATCATCACTGCTCTCATCAGTGATGTCACCTGGTTTCTCCTCTTCGAGTGACATATCGAGGTCCAACGCACCTAGGTGGAACCGGATTTGTTCACTCCATTCCGAGAAATTCAAACCGTTGAATAAAGGAATGGACGCAGCATGTGAAAGCAACGAAGTAGAAGCAGGTACTGCAAGTAATGAATCACATAAATTCAGATTATAAACTAATGGGACTCACATAAAATACACATCAAAACTCTCCTTTGGGAAATATTAAGATATGTAACTATAATAAACTTTAATTTGGAATATGCTACTTAGATTTATATGATATCTTTGGATATGCAAATAAACTAAATAACATATACACCAACCAACATATTTATTATAGAACATTTAATCAACCTTTGGGCGATTACATAATTATTCTATAATAAATTAAACACATATCTATAATGTCATTCTTTAAAATTCCATAACTTTAATTTTATCATATTATATAACTTGATCACTTTGGCGACTAACAAATTATATAATATGATAAAACCCCTTATATGACATCAACAAAGATGAGATCATAATGAAAATGTGAAGTGAACCGATTCAGCAATACCCAGGAAAGATCATGAATCAATTTCCTAGACAGTATTACCATTCCACGTAAAGTCCCAGGCCGTGCGGTGGGGTCATAGACGGTCCCGCTTAAGTACCGACTTTCTAGACAGAAATTACGTGCACGGTGTATTTATCACAATTTCATTATATCAATAATTCACCTTTTGTATCCACCACAAGCTTGAATACATGATCAACAACTGATAATGTCAAACCAGGTTAGACTTTCTCTATTTCTCTAACATCAATATTTCCTTAGAGCACGTTACAGTATATAAGTATACTCGCACAAACATGCATACCAGAAGAAAAACAAATGCCAAATGTATTGACAATGACCTTTCTCATTTCACTCACAGGCAATATGACTTGAATCAGTAATCAACAAAACTGACACTTTTTTTTTAACCGGTGCCTCCAAATCCTTTGGTATGAAAGGGTTCAACGTCAACTTCAAAACAGTTGAACCACAAATTCTACACAATCACGTCTCCATGCTAAGGAAAGTCGAAAAAGTTCAAACCTTTGGACATAAGATCAGCAGACATAAGGAGGTTTCTTTTTTCTTTTTTAGTCTATTCAGGATTTGGAAGGCATGGACAGCAAGTTATAGGTTCCAGTGGTTATTTAGTCTAATTAGGTCATGAACATGCTGACGGGCCGCATCACTTTACATGATAGATAAATTTACAGTCAACGAAATCTCATCTAATTTTGCCAAGAACATGGTCATTTTCATCGTTCTCAATAGAACTCGTGCGACTCAGCATTTCAGTTTACCCACCAAGTTGGCTAGTACATGGAACTGAGACTGAATTGGAACACCAAGGTGACAACAGAAACATACTAGGCAAAAAGCATCAACAACACAATTTTCTATCTTTATGACAATTTTGGCAAATGAAAGAACCATTATTTTTGGCAGCTCTCCATTGCACGAATCCATAAGATGCTTTCTCCATCAACAGAAAGCATCACATGGCCATATTAAATCATGAATGCAAGCATAGGAAGATGTCTAAATTACGGACATAACATTTCAATTATTGTGAACATCAAAAGTATAGAAAACATAAATTTCTAAACCGCTCTGATACCACATGCAAGCAATTAAGCTTTCAGGATCTAGAAATCAATGTTTTTCTCATACACAAATTATTGCACAACTACGGGAGGACGTTTAGCAGAAGCGTACCTTTCTCCATTGTTCGATACCTAGTAGTATCTTTGATGAGAGGAACCTTCAACTTTGATGCAGACGAACACGAACTTGAACGGAGGTTTCTCTCCACTAGCCCTTACTATAATGCTTACTTCGATGGATAAGTAAAGACAAATTGCAGGGTGAAGAGAGGACCTTCATCCATATTTATAGGTAACCAAAAGGCACTTCCATCATAACCTTTGGCATAGCACCCCTTTGATAAATGGACATGTCCCTTTAATGAAGAATTACGTCTTTTAACTTAAAAGATATAACCCTACTAGATAACTCTTCGTAAATAACCAATTAGGATTTAATTATAAATCATATAACTAAAACTCACAAGGGACACAAACTTATAATTCGGCCTAACATCACTAGAACACCCACATTGTACGTGTTCCTAAATTCAAACTCTTAATCTCTTATAACAAATTTCAAAGACAAGTATCAATAATTATGCCATGAAGGCACAATACACTACAAAACTACTTTAACGTCGTGTACTTCCCATTTAGATTCGGGAAGATCTTTGAAGTGATTGTAATACACACAAAACTTTTCGGAGCATTAAGATTGTGATACGACGATAAATCTCTTCCAGTAAGCCTCTCTTGCTTAAGGGACTCAATCGTTTAAATGAGCCAACCCATCTCTGTAAGTGATCTTTCTTTTCATCTATGAAATGACCCTAGATCACACATTTTTTTTACTTCTTCCAATTAGAAATTATAAATCCCAGTAACATACCATCTTTAGAAATAGATGAACTAAGCGAGTAATACCTTCTTGCTTGATTCTGCACCTCCGAGAAAGCCAAGATATCCGGTGGACAGATGCTCTCCACCGTCGGTAGATCTTCAATCGGCTTCCCATCAATAAGAGTAGGCTTTCCTAGAACAGTCCAGTTGAAGGAATAAACCGTAAAAGCGGAGAAGCTATGGAAGCAGTAAGACTCACAATTTGGTATGGAAGGAACATCTTGAACAACCCAAAACATAAGAGAATCATGAATCACAATCACTTTTCTTGCAATGCAAGAAACCTCACGTAAAAGCTCAAACACAGGCTCACGCAGCTGGAAGGTTGCATTAAACAATGGAGTGAGCTGATAAGGGTACTTAGTAGGAGCATGAGGATTTGGAGGAGGGTTTTCAAAACTAGAAATCGTGTAATCATGAAAATGGATATTGAGATCATCTGATAGAGGATCCCAGCCGTGGGATCTAAGTTTTGCCTGGCGGGTGTGGGTGGCAGTGGCGACATAATGTACAGGGATGCCGTGGGCGGAGATGATTCGAGAGAGGTGGAGGAGTTGGTTGAGATGGCCTTGTGCTGGAAGGGGCACCATCACTACCACCACCTTTGTTTTGTCTAAGTTTTGGAACCTGTTTTCATGACCATTTTGATGGTTGTTTGCCATTTGCTAACACCACTCAAAAAGCTGTTATGGAAGGGAATTGGTGTTGATGACCACAACTCTCCAAATACACACACACACACACACATATATATATACACACACACATATATTTAGGTGGTGTTTGGTTCGCACTTGAGCATCGGAATCAGAATCGGAATGTATATAACAAGGTAGGGATTTGGAGGATATGAGTTTGGGCCTAAAAGTGATATTAGTTTGGTATTGAAGTGAGAATGAGTATGATAGACATTGATGGTGTTTGGAATGTATCGGAATTGAAATGGATATCAAATTTGGGCGGCCGGAGAAATGGCCATAAATATTTGACCGTCCGAAATAGTGATCGGCCGACAGCGGTTGCCGGCAGCGTTAACCGGCCATATCTCTCATTCTCGCTCATTTCCATATATTGATAGATAGGGACTAATATATCAAAAAACAATATCCGTTATCAAATATTTGGATATCAAAGTGATACTCGTATCCTCATTTTCTCAAACAAACAACTTTATTCCCAAACCCCCCAACCAAACACCACCTTAGAGTGGTTTGCTTTTTTGTATGTTGTTATGCATCCATCACGGTAAGATCTTTTGTGACCAATAAATAAGTGTTAGACATTATTAATAATTACTCGTTAAGCAATGCATTTTACATATAAATAAGGAGAGATTGACACGTTGATAGTGAAGAATGTAACAAAACAAATGAACCGTTCCCGTTATTGTATTTCTTACTAGTTAATAATAACTATGATCATATATTGTCGTGATGTTTACTAGTTATTCGTTGACGATATTCAAATTTATCAAAAAGAACAATACCTAGCTGGGAGTTATTGTTTTTAACGGAACGAAGAGAAAAGTTGAAAGGGAAAATTATGAGTAAGACATGTATGTAGCATCATGCCTAACTAGACTACATGCATTGTAGGTGTCTTATACTCAGACTCCAATATGGGTCTTGAGGGTGAGCCTCTAGTGTGGATCTGTGTGTTCTGTGTTTTTCTATTAGTGGATCGCTCACTACCTGATTTACATCCTTTCAATTGTCTAGTCTTGGGATTGGGGATTCAACCTTTTGCTAACAAGAGTTGTTGTTTTTAACGGAAAGAAGAGAAAAGTTGGAAAGGGAAATTATGAGTAGGACATGTATTTAGCATCATGCCGAATGAGAGATATATTAACTAGAAATTTATGTTACATCTATCCTCGTGATAGTCATCGCTATTTAAATTGTACAAATAACATAGGCTGTTACATATGATCAGCGTACGGAGAATCCAATCCTGAAATTATGACTTCGACTATTATTCTGCTTTTTTTTAAAAGATATTTGCAGTGTGATGTTCATTATTTTACAGGAAATTACACGTCCATTAGGATTCGTTTGGCTAAACGAACTATTCGGTTTGGTTCGTTTACCTAAAGGAACTTTAAAATTGGTTCAGAGTTTTGCACGATAACCTTTTAACTGTTTAAACAAATCGAATAGTTCGTAAATAGTTCAGCTCATCTTAATAAATGAACCCAAATAGCTGTTTGAATTCAGTTTGTTTACCGACTATTAACGAACCGAACTCGAACAGTTCGCAAACTATTCGGTTCGTTGAACAGCTGTAGAAAAATTGCAAGAGTTTAAATCAATGGGGTTTTAGAGTTTGACTCTTTGAGAAGTGATTCAAGTGGGGAATTCTATAGTCTTAAGTTGTGTCACTAAGAATTTAATATGCAAGCACATTTGCCCACATTATTGATCATTTAGGACGTTATGGTTCACATTTTCGTATTTTTACTTCACTTTCAGTTAGTCAATGGATTCTTACTTTAACTCTAGGAGATCCCACGATCATAGCTACTGGGTGATGATGCCCTGGAGCTATACATGGGTATCTAAACATTAAAATATTAACTTTAGGTTTGTATTCATTGGGATAAAAATAAATAGACCCTAGTATTATAATGTCTGTATTTATATAACATGTCATTTTCGCCTTTTGTTCTGATATGTGACTGTAAATTATATTAAATCCCTTCATTAGATTAGCGTCCTTGTTGAGTTTAGTTTACTTATTTTCCCATTTCCAATGGATCAAAGACACATTCTTCTTTAACTTTGGAATATGATGGAATAAAGAAAATGAGTCACTAAATTAACTGCGCTTCTTATATTGTGAAGTAGCAGTTGATCGACACAGCTTAACACAATTTTCATTATGAATCATCGGGAAACAATTTCTATTTGTTCCTAACATATGAGTATGATTGCGTACATCCGACCTTCTATACCCCGTCATAGACAGAAGACTCTAAGACAATGAGGTAATGTTGTTGTTGTTGAGTTTAGTTAGAATCTTTACGATAGTTGGTCAAGACACTAACAATTAGATAACAAGTTTTAAGTTTGGAAAGGACCACAGGTTTAAAATTATATGTCCAAATCACCTAATGATTGATTGCTAAGATAATTAATAATTATTTAATGATTAATTTGAATTAATAAAGAAAATGACAAGCAATTAAAAAATTATATGGTTAAAATTGGCTCAGCAAGATTTCATTTGTCATGGATGAGCCAGGCAGCATATATCTCCACACATATACAGCAGAGCTTAATACAAGAATCCTACCTTCTAGTGATTATAGTAACCCATAATTCATTTTCTAGTGATTAAACTTATCTTATTTATTTTAATGACCGTCATATCTTTCTGGATGTTTACATTTCTAATGGGTCAATAACATATTCTTCCTTGACTTTGAAATATGATGGAATAAATCAAAATGACTCACTAAATTGTCTGCACTTGTTATATTATGACGTAGCAGTTGATTGGCACACCTTCACGCAATTTTTATTATGTGTCATCGATAAACAACTCATATATGTTTCTAACATATATGTATAGTTGCATACATCCGACCTTTCATACTCTGCCATAAACGGGTGCCTCTCAGGCAATAGGTAATGCCGATTTATCCGGTCACATTTATAATAAGAATCTCACCTTCAGAAGTAAATATTATTTGACTAGGAATCGCAAAAAGAGGAATCAATAGAAAATAAAATATGCCTTTTTTTACTTGATCAACTATTATCAGATGCCCTCTGAATTTCCGTCCAAATTGTCGGTTTCCGGCTAGCCGGGCCTGAGCCGGCTAGCAGATACCCTTTATGTAAATTTCTTTAGAGACAAAATACTTGAAATATTTTCTGTGGACTATATGTATGGAGTGTTATATTTAATAATATAAGTAAAATTTTTGGCTCTTTAGAAAAGAAATGTCGTTGGAGACAGGCTTTTACCACTTGTTTGGAAAATTATAAGTACATCGATAATAGCCTTTACCAGGACAAAAATGAAATGAAATTTTTATTAACTATGTGAATGAAAGAGATGTCACGAATAAGATATCTTCTTTTGTTTTTAATCTTTTAACTAGATTGAAGAACAACTTTCATGTAATACAAAGGTTCTTTTAGCATAGGTGATACGGCATAGCTCAGCTGGTACTCGCGATGTAAAATTGCTCTAAGAAAGGTCATAAGTTCGAACTAGGACGCATGTACTATAGTGTAATACTGCTATCTGAATCAGTAATGGCTATGTCATTGTATCCGGCTCAATTGGGTTAAAGGATTGCTGACCCAGTTTACAGTAAGCATCTTGCGTAAGTTCCTGGCATTGCCTTACCAACATAGGAAGTCGATAAGCTCTTAATTTGTATCTTTCACACAACTTTATAGAATGTGATAGTAGAAACTTCCGGAATCATGAAATTGGCGATTTGTTCAAAGAAAATTTATTTTTCCATAGAAAGATGTATCGCCTGACGTCATATGACAGTGTTCATTACCATAATATCTAGCTGATTTTACAATTGAAGATTCTTGTCAAACAAGGAAACTGTAACGAATATATTACAATTCTTCTTATATAATATAATAAACAAATTATTGAATGAACAACAAATCAGCAAACGGGTTTCAATATATCTGTACTCGGACATATTGAATAAAAATCCATTTTTTTCAACAAAAAAAAAAAGCGTCAGGGACGGAGGGTAGTTATGGAACGAGATCCCCTAACCCCCAAGTCCCTCACCCCTCCAGACCGTCCGACACGTGGCACACAGGAGGGGTGGTGAGGCTGGATGTGGGTAACCCTCACCCAACCTCACCACCCCCTGTGTGACACGTGTCACCGGGTCTTTAAATACCCCCCTTAAAGGGAGGTCAGGTGATTCCAGTCCAGTTATCGGCTGCCTTCCCAGCTCCCCTTCCGGCCCCCACCCATCTCACACAGTTAGATTATGATAACAGAAAAGTAATATTAATCTCATCGTATATTTATTATCCAAACTGTTGGATCAGATGACTCGATTTATTGTGTGTGATATATAACTCTGTTGAATTCCCTGAATGAGATATATGTTGGAAAGTTACCAAAATAACGTGAAAGTAATTACAAGAATCAGCAGGAATAGGAAATTAACATAAATAGAGATTTGCTTAATTATTAGATTGATTTGATTGATTGTGTGACTAGACTAATTGATTAGCGTGGTAATGCAATCCATATGAAAAATATCAATACAAAACAATCTTTCTGCCCAGTATATGATCTTTGTGCCTGATTTAACATGGTATCAGAGCAATAGATCCAGAAAGTCTGTTTTTTCTTGATCAGATAGGCTCGGAACAGATTTCATCATAGCCCTCATACCCTTTTTCACATCAAGTATCCAGTACCCATACTTACCTGCGTGGCTCAGAAAGTTTCTCATCACAACCATAGTAAACCTTACTCGTACCCACAAAGTATCAGCGTAGCAGTTCTCCATCCAAATCAGCAAGTACCTGCACATCAGACTTCACAATGTCAAAAGGCGCAGAACATACCCCAGAGTAGTCAAGACCAGCACTTACATTTCCTGCAGGTTTTGACTTGAATGAACAGTTTGCCCTGTTCCTACAGAGCAAAATTAATCCAACTCCCATGGTGACCACCAATATGGATAATCTGGTGATCAAAGTAAAGTTAAACAGTAACAATTACCCCTTGTGGTGTAATTTAATGAAGAGAGCTCTCATGGGCAGGGGGATGAGTGCCCACATGACAGAGACCTCTCAAATCCCCAGCCAAACCGATCCTGCCTATTCCAAGTGGGAGCAAGAGGATCAATAGGTGTTTACTTGGCTCATTGATAACATCGAGGATAATTTAGTTAGTAACGCTTCAAGGTATCCAACGGCTAGGGCTCTATGGGATGGCTTGGCCATCACTTATGGCTCAGGAAGTGATAATATCCAGATCTTTGATCTTCATCGCCATGCAAACTCAATCAGACAGGGGGATCAACCCTGGACGAATGTTGGCGCAGATTGCAGGATGTATGGATGCTCATTGACATCAAAGAACCCAATCCCATGGATTGTGAAAAAGATATCACTACATTCAACAAACGGGTGCAAGAACACCGTCTATACCAACTGCTCACTGCAGTCAGTGATAGGTATGGACCTATCAAATGAGATCTGCTCAAGATGGATCCCCTTCCATCCACAGAAATGGCTTACAACGAGATCCGAAGATCAGATGTTAGAGATAGAGTTGTGATGGAACAGCCTCCCTCAGCACAAACATCACTGGGAGTAGGGCATGGCTTGCCATCAAAGGGCCAAGCAACCACAGCAAAATGCAAACAGAAAAAGGAAAGGGATGAGGGGTTTCATTTCTCGGTCAGGGGGACCATCACCCCGAGAAGACAAATCCAATCTGATATACAGTAACTGTGACAAAGGAGACATACAGTGGAATAATTCTTCAAACTTCATAGATTTCCCGAATGGTGGGAGGCCCACAAAGCTTCGATGAAGCAGCATGATAATGGAAAAGGGACAGCTGGACTAACAATAGCCTCAAGCAGTGGAGAGAACTCAAGTCAGCTGCCATTGGAAGGAGACGAAGAAGCTGCAAAAGGAAGGGACCAGAAGGTCCTAGATGACGCTGGCGGCAGAGGTAGAAAGGGGATGAGGGAAAACCATAATCCCCTTTCCTATTTAAATACTACATCAATTACTCACCAAGTCCATGTACTGTTTAGTATGTTTAAATTACCCCCACAGGATCAGAAAACGCGGTTTCAATCCCTTTCAAACCTAAATTGCACCTGCAGCCCTAGAAGTTTATTCCCCAGATGGCCTTCAGCCTATTAATTTCGAAAATACTCAATCAAGTCCTAAATCTTCTGAGCATTTACACTGCTGCCCATAAACTATAAATTACTCCATAAAACCCCTCATCCTACTAAATCTCCCACCCTTGCCTACCATACTACCCATACTTCTCCACAGTCAAAAACATCCCAGTGGATCTTTGACTGTGAGGCGAATGATACCATGACCTATGATCCAAATGATTTTATACACTTTACACCTCCCACGAAGTCCTCCATTGGAACCGCGAATGGACAACTTGTGCTCGTCTCAGGGGGAGGGACTATTCCCATTTCCCCACTATTACTTTATCCAATTGTCTTTATGTTCCCTCACTTTCAAATAAACTCTTATCTATTAGCCACCTTACCAAGACCTTAGACTATGTTATACTGATGTATCCTACTTTTTGTTTGTTACGGGACATTCATACGAGGGCAATTATTGGACGTAGTACTGAGAAGGATGTCCCGTATTATGTTGACACGGTGGTGCGACAGGGCCGGTCCAATCTTGCCACCGGTACGGTCTTCCGCCAGTTATGGATTTGGCATCGGCGGTTAGGGCATACCTCTTTTTCCTATCTCCAGAAACTTTTTCCTACTTTATTTACTTCCCCATTACCCTATCCTACATGTGACACCTACCTTCGGGCTAAACAAACTCGAGCTACTTATCGTTCTAATAATACACTTGTTAGTTCTATTTTTAATCTGGTCCACTCTGTTGTATGGGGTCCATCACCCGTTTCTACTCCACTTGGTTTTCAATATTTTGTGATCTTTGTTGATGATTACTCGCGTATGATGTGGATTTATCTTCTTAAACATAAATCAGATGTTACCTCACGCTTTATGGAATTTTATAAAATAATCCAACACCAGTTTCAGAAATCAATTAAAATTCTCTGTTCCAATAATAGTGGGGAATATCTTGATGGGGGTTTGAGACAATTCTTTCGTGATACCGGTATTATACACCAAACTTTTTGTACAAACACACCGGAGAAAAATGGTGTTGCCAAACGTAAGAATCGTACTCTAATCGAAATGACACGTGATGTGATGCTTGATTCAAAGGTACCTTTGAGTTTTTGGCCCGAGGCAGTGGTCATTGCAACTTACCTCACAAATTGACTTCCCACTACTATACTCCACCACAAAATCCCTATACAAGTCTTCTCCACCCACACAACTCTACCATCCATTCGCACATTACCACCTAAAGTATTTGGTTGTACTGTTTATACACATGTCCCCCGGAGTCAAAGACATAAGCTTGAACCCTGCGCCGAAAAATGTGTCTTTGTCAGTTATGCCACCTCCCAAAAGGGTTATCGCTGCTATAACCCTAAAACTCGAAGACTTATCATCACCCTAAATTGTGTCTTTGTCGAAACCGAATACTACCACGAAACCATACTAGGGAACATGGGGAGTCCTTAACAAATGGTTCCCAAGCATGGCTTCCGGGATCGATTGAGCCAACGGGACAAGTAGGTGGTGCTGACCGTGCTACTCAATCAACAGACATACAGAACATTCTTCCAGTATCCGACAATAATCCCGAGGTGAATGCTATACAACAAACAAATGGTAAGAATACTACCAGTGATTTATCCTCTTCCATCATCCCTGAAGATGTTACTCTTGAAATATCCCATGATCACTCAGAAATGTCCCATGAGTATCACCTGGAGAATATTAATGAAGCTGTGGGGGATGATTCTAACCATACTATGCAGGAACAGGTATGTACTCTAGCACCAAGGGCAAATCGAAGAGTTCCGCCGAACAGGTACTCACCCACAAAGGTTGCAAAGTCCTCCAAGTATCCACTAAATATAGACAGGGGGAGTGTCTCTGAAAGCGCAAAGGTACTATTTGCGTCTTTGTGTTCTGAAACAGTGCCAAGGGATGCTGCTGAAGCAGAAACATACCAGAGTGGAAAGACGCGACGGTAATCGAGATGGAGGCCTTGGAGAAAAACAAGACATGGAAAAAGTGTGTGCTCCCTCTAGGAAAGAGTCCCGTAGGATGCAGGTCACAATAAAATACAGGGCAAATGGAAGTATTGAGCAGCGTAAAGCAAGACTGGTGGCCAAGGGATACACACAAACGTATGTTTTTGTCTATTCTAAGACCTTCTCTCCGGTCGCCTGGATTGATACAATCAGAGTGTTACTTTCGGTTACAGCTACTAAAAACTGGCCATTGCAACAATTTGATGTAAAAAATACGTTTCTCCATGGTGATCTAGTGGAAGAAGTATATATGGAACCGCCCCTAGTTTTTTCATCAGAGTTCGGCAAAGGGGATGTGTGTCGGCTACACAAAGCACTGCATGGACTTAAGCAGTCTCCTCGTGCCTGGTTTGGAAGATTTACTACCGTAATGAAACATGATAGATATAGACAAAGCAATGAAGAGGAAGTCTTGTAACGCGCCTAATAATCTATGTAAATGATATGATAATCACTGGAAGCGACACTGAAGAGATTACCAGACTTAGAGAATGCTTGTTCACAAAATTTGAGATGAAAGACTTGGGAGAGCTAATATACTTTCTGGGCATTGAAGTGCTAAGATCGACCTCTGGTATATATATCTCTCAGAAAAAGTACATCTTAGACCTACTCACTAAGGTAGGAATGATTGATTGCAAGCCATCCGCCACGCCAATGGTAGTGAATCATAAGCTCAAGATTGTAAAAGGGCCCCCTAATACCAACAAAGAGCAGTACCAAAAGTTAGTGGAAAAATTGATCTATCTGTCTCACACTCGGCACAACATTCCATATTCTGTTAGTGTTGTCAGTCAGTTCATGCATAATCCCCAGAAACACCACTTTGATGTAGTTATAAGGATTCTCAGGTATTTGAAAGGTACTCCAGGACGAGGGTTGATATTTAAGAGTCGTGGACATCTAGATATAGAAGCGTATACTGATGCTGATTGGGCAGGTAGTCAAAGTGACCGAAGATCTACGTCCGGGTACTTCACATTGGTTGGAGGAAATGTGGTAACATGGAAAAGCAAAAAAATAGAAGGTAATTTCCTTGTCAAGCGCTGAAGCAGAATTCAGGGGAATAGTTAAAGGCGTAACAGAAGTTTTATGGCTGCACAAATTAATGACTGAACTTGGATTCCAGGTCAAGTGCCCAATCAAATTGAATTGTGACAACAAGGCTTCGATTAGTATCTCTGCAAATCCTGTCCAGCATGACCGAACAAAATATGTAGAGGTTGATCGACACTTCATCAAAGAGAAACTTGATTGTGGACTTATTGAGCTTCCGTTTGTACGCTCTGAAGAGCAGTTAGCTGATATACTGACCAAGGCGGTGAATACACAAGTTTTTGAAGATGTGTTGTCCAAGTAAAACATTGGCAATCTCACGGTTTAACTTGAGGGGGAGTGTTGGAAAGTTACCAAAATAACGTGAAAGTAATTACAAGAATCAGCAGGAGTAGGAAATTAACATAAATAGAGATTTGCTTAATTATTAGATTGATTTGATTGATTGTGTGACTAGACTAATTGATTAGCTGACTAGACTTACCTTATGTATAAGATTGTTAGGTTGTATATATGAAGAACAACGTTGTAATGCAATACATACGAAAAATATCAATACAAAACAATCTTTCTGCCCAGTATATGATCTTTGTGCCTAATTTAACAATATATTGTTTATGATATACTACTAATGATAGTGAATTTGTACTGGTTTTCTATTGTTTATGATATACGGTTAATGGTAGTGAATTTGTATTGGTTTTCTTCCATAGAATAGACACATCGTTGAACACATGAATCTTACGTATTATATAATGTTTTTCACAATTTTTCTTTTTCATTGCACAAGGCAAACAAAAAAAAGGGCTGACGTGATGTGTTCGATGTTTTTGTTGTTGTATTTTCAGAGTTGCAGAATATGGAAGCGGAAGCAAGTATTTTAAAGCACTTGGAAGAGCACACATTGTAGAATATGGAAGAATAAATTGTAAAAAATAGAAGAGTTGAATTGGAGACTGAATAGTATAAAATTTTTATTCAGACTTTGAGTTCTTCTATCGTATAACTTCACTTATGAACGTACATGAGTTTGCCTTTTATAAGGCTTGGAAGAAGTAAGACACCTCAAGCCACCAACGGCTATATTCTTATTTACAATTGTTTATTGGTCCACTGAACTAGTAGATGTATGTACAGTATATTCGTATAAATACTTTTGTTGCACGGTTCCTCTGTTTATCTCTTCAATGCTGCCTCCGAGGTTTCTTATATTTGTCTAAGTATTTCAGCTCGCCAATGCTGTCTCTGTTGCTATTGTTGTTGTTTTGCTCAATACAGTTTGGTCCATTTGTTTATGTCTTCACCTCGTCTCCTCAGCTTGGCATCCGTCATTGTTGTTTTCCTTTAGTGCCTTCACTTCGTCACATCGGTTTGACATTCTTTCCTTTAGCTCAGATACTTCATTACCTCGACCTTTTCTCATTTTAGCTTACCTCGTCACTTTCTCTTTTAGCTTGGTACTCCGCCTAGATTCTAACACCGTTCACCTAGGCGCTTTATCTTATCACCTCAGCATTGCATCGTTTCACTTCGGCGCTGCTTTCTGTCACCTCAGCATTGCATGTTTTAGCTCGGCACTTCTTCTCAGCACGAGTACTTCTGACATCACCTCAGCTAGGCACCTCGGTTCGGTGTTTTTGTTGTTGTATTTTTAGAGTTGTAGAATATGGAAGCGGAAGCAAGTATTTTAAAGCACTTGGAAGAGCACACATTGTAGAATATGGAAGAATAAATTGTAAAAAATAGAAGAGTTGAATTGGAGACTGAATAGTATAAAATTTTTATTCAGACTTTGAGTTCTTCTATCGTATAACTTCACTTATGAACGTACACGAGTTTGCCTTTTATAAGGCTTGGAAGAAGTAAGACACCTCAAGCCACCAACGGCTATATTCTTATTTACAATTGTTTATTGGTCCACTGAACTAGTAGATGTATGTACAGTATATTCGTATAAATACTTTTGTTGCACGGTTCCTCTGTTTATCTCTTCAATGCTGCCTCCGAGGTTTCTTATATTTGTCTAAGTATTTCAGCTCGCCAATGCTGTCTCTGTTGCTATTGTTGTTGTTTTGCTCAACACAGTTTGGTCCATTTGTTTATGTCTTCACCTCGTCTCCTCAGCTTGGCATCCGTCATTGTTGTTTTCCTTTAGTGCCTTCACTTCGTCACATCGGTTTGACGTTCTTTCCTTTAGCTCAGATACTTCATTACCTCGACCTTTTCTCATTTTAGCTTACCTCGGCACTTTCTCTTTTGGCTTGGTACTCCGCCTAGATTCTAACACCGTTCACTTAGGCGCTTTATCTTATCACCTCAGCATTGCATCGTTTCACTTCGGCGCTGCTTTCTGTCACCTCAGTACTGCATGTTTTAGCTCGGCACTTCTTCTCAGCACGAGTACTTCTGACATCACCTCAGCTAGGCACCTCGGTTCGGTACTTCTTCTACTTCTGTCTCACTTCAGCTTAGCACCTCAGCTCGGCACTCCTTAATCTTTCCCTGCTCATCCTTGATCCTCACCTAGGTATGACATCTCGGCTCGGTACTCCTTTACTTCTTCCTTTAGCTCAGCTAGACACCTCAGATCGGCAAGTCACTGGTCTTTTGTTCACTTCAGCTAGGCACCTCAGCTCAGCTGGTCAGTGTCTATTTCTGCAGACTCCTTCAACACTTGTCATGTAAAGTAATGGAATAATGGGCTGCTCCCACATTACTAGGTATATTTTTTATTTTCTTTATTGTACTACCTATCATATTTTCTGTATAAAAAAAATTGTATGAAGCTCTTTAGGTCTCAAAATAATAAGATATACAATTTAACGAACTTAGCAACATGCAAATGTCATGACGGTATAAATCACATCTTCTGTAATTTCTGAAAGACCACAGCAATCGGCCTACTTAGCCCGTGCATGGTTCCAGGTCTTGGACTTAGATTTGGTTAAATTGTCTATTTTATGTGTGGAAATTCACAGCCCCTATTTTGCTAGATACAGAGTTCGACCAACCTACAACAACAACATTACTCCATTGCTTTGCCTTAGAGGCTCCGTCTATGGCGGAGTATGGAGGGGCCGATGTACGCAACCATACCCATGTGTTAGAAACACAAAGAGGTTGTTTCCCGATGACCCATAATAAAAATTGCATGTCGATCAACTGGTACTTCACAATATAAAAATCGCAGCTAATTTAGTGAGTTCGACCAACCTACTTGGGCTTTAACCCCTAGTGAATTTTTTTGGTCTGTATGGTTAGCCGGACCTGCTAGACAAGTGGGATCTCAGTTTTCAAATAGTTTGATCACCGGTACTATCATTAGCTGTGTTAAACGAAACAAACAGTTCACGAACTGTTCGAGTTTAGTTCGTATTCGATTCGAGTTCGTTCGTTAATTTTACTTAAACGGGTCGAATTTTAGCAATTCTTTAGGTTCGTTTAGTAAAACGAGCTAAACTGCTCACGAGCTGTTTGACTCTTTTAAACAGTTATAGTGTTATTGAGTTGAACTCAAACCAATTTTAAAGCTCGTTACAATAAACGAACCGAGTCAAATAGTTCATTTAGCTAAACGAATCCGAATTCGATAACCTAGTATTCGCCTCGGCTCGGTTTGTTAACATCCTTAACTATCATTGGGAGAGTTTTTTTAAAAGGATTACTGAAATGTTTATCTGTTGTAGGAAAGACAAGTCTACCACCGGGACTCTAATATCCATTTTTTAGCTTAATTATCTAACTAAAGATCTTTATAAAAATAGTGAGTGAAATAGTTCGATTATTTAAATTATTTTTAAGTTAAATTAAGATAATATTTTTAGCACGATGGAATTATAAGAATCATAGACTTGAGTGATACGTGTGAAATAGTCAGAATTATCAGACTTGCTGAACTCCTTATTCACATGTGTACAAATATGGTTAGAGACTCAAGCGTGCTTAAAAGAATAATGGGATCATTTTTCAGTTCTAGAAGACATTATCAGACTATACGCATATCTTCAATTTAATCAATCTGTCACGCATCACCACATTATGATCATATTGACTATTACTATTCCCACCAGTTGTAACCTTGTCTTATCCTCATCCTCAATATTAACATATGTATGACTAAAATTCTAAGATTGATAAAGATTGTTACCATTTTCATTATGGATTATCAAACAGTTTTTGTGTGTTTCTAACACGTGAGTATAGTTACTTACATCTGACTCCCTATATTTCGTCATAGGTGGAAGCCTCTAAAACAATAGCGTAATGTTGTTGTTGTATAAAACATATTCTTCACATTTTTCTTCATACATAAAGCCTTTAGTTTATCATGCAAATAATGGTTATGTTAGCAGCTATTTTTCTTACATGATATATACTCCCTCAGTCTAAAAAATATTGTCTTAGTTTTCATTTTAGTTTGTTCCAAAAATATTGTACACTTTCTAAAATTAGTAATATATTAATAGCCAAAGCTCTATAATACGCTTTCAAGTAATACTTGTATGATTTCTCTGGTTTACATTAAGTAACCGAAGATAAAATAAAATAGAAAACAAAATAATTTGACTTTTTAAATTATACTTAAATCAAACTATAAAAATATTTTTTTGACAGAGTAAGTATGACCCTTTTGTTAAGGCCAACAAAGTTCTTATTTTCTGGCATCTTCTCCTTCCCCCCTCCCCCTAATGCTATGTCGATGAGTTCAGATCTGCAGAGATCAAAGGTGATGCTTCCAATCATGCGTCGCCACATGTACAAACTGATCAACGATTTAATTCTTTTTAAAGATCAGTTTATAAACGTGACGGCGTATGATTCGAGGATTTATATTTTGTCTTACCGTTGGTCTTTTCAGATCTGAAACCTATGTCGATGCCATCTTGAACGAAGGTTGGTCCATACCCAGTTGCCACTTCTTGAAAACTCTTAGGCGAACTTTTAGATAAAGTGGTCAGTTATGGTCCAGAACCAGTATAATAAACTCTAGTACCATTTTGCTAGGAATCACTTGTCAGAAAATAAAATAATATAAAAAACAAAACTGGACAAGAAATAATCAAATCAAAACACGAGATGTACGTGACTAGAACAATTTAACATACGTATACTAGTTAAAGTGGGAACAAAATTAGTAAAGTGGAGAAATTTAAAGGAAAAAACTCTTTGAAAACTTAATTAATAAGAAAACGAAGTCGGCAGCGTCTTTAGCGTTGGGGTACACTCCTTCCACCCATTTTTATAGTTTGCTTATATAAATCTAACTTGTAAAAGAAAAATTATTTGTTGACTTATCTAAACTTAAATTTTTTTCTATTTTGTGGCCTTTATTTCCGTTATGTTGATTGATTCCTCTTCTTTCAATACATTTATTAGTTGTTAGAGTAAATTAAAAACAATACATAAAACTAACAAAATATAAATAATAATCAAACATTATTTTAAACAAACAAAAATAATATACAAGAACAACATTACCTTCGTTGTTTTAAAGGCTCCTGCCTATAGCAGAGTATGAGAGTCGAATTAGAAATTTGTTTCTCGGTGGCTCATAATGAAAATTGCGTCAAACTATGTCGACCAACTGATACTTGAAACACAACCAATTTAATGAGTCATTTTCTTTTATTTTATAATATTTCAAAATTAAAAAAGAATGTGTCTTTTAATTCTCAACTAACAAAAATAATATGCGAAACTACAAAATTGAAACGGGAGAGAGTATTTCTGTAATCTTCCGAACCGACTCAACAGTTATGGTTTACCTAAGCAATAAGACAAAAGCCGAGAAAGAAAAGGTCACGACAAAAGCCAACGGATGATCTCTTCACGTTGTTCGCATGCGGGATTGATTGGAAAAAACCTAAAAGAAGACGTCACGGAAGTCCAACGTCATGGGCGTTACAATATAATATTGTCTGCCCCGGCAACTTTTTCAGTTGACGACACAAATATTTCTTACGGTTCCATGGTGGATAATGTCGGTTCAGATCTAGAAAGATTAAATATAAGGTAAAATATAAAGCTTTCAATCACGTAGCGTCACGTGTAAAAGAAGTTTTTTTTTTTAAAAAAAAAAGAGCAGCACCCTCTCTTTAAAAGCGGCTTTTTTTTTATACGTGACGATGCGTGATTGGAGGCATATATTTTGTCTCATCTTTAGCGTTTAAACCCGGATAATGCAGGATTATTGTTTTCGTTTGTCTTTCTTTATCCTTCACTTTCAAATCCGTCTCAGCAGGATTGTATTTGAGAAGAGACATTTTTCCATCTTTCTTATCATCATGAGATTTGACCACATGTCAACCATAACACAAGACATCTTTCTATCTAATCAGACAAAAAAATATAAAACTAAGACAGAAAATAAGATAAATGATAAGATAGAATAAGAGATATGGTGAGATAAAAGATCATCGGCTATTGTATTTCTTTATGTAAATATGTCAATTGTATCACTTTTGACACATAGCATATTTGCACGAACTTTAAATGCAAAAACGTAATTACTATAGAATAATAATAGCAAGACAAAGATATTTGCGAAGAAATTCTATATATTTCCGAATGAGATCAGAGGAGACGCCACGTGTATAAAAAGGCCCGCTGTTTACTTTTTTTCTTTTTTAAAAAAAGATTTTTTTGTACACGTGGCGTCGCGTGATTGGAGACCTCATATTTTACCTCATATGAGGCCTCCTCTGATATCATCCGGTATATTTTGATATGTATTTCCTTAATTATGTACATGTACAGCTAGATTGAGCTATACAAAGAAAGTAAATAAAGGAAATCCAATCATTGCTACAATTATGGTAAATCACAGTTGTGCTGATTGTTACAACTATGGTAAGTAAATCAATCTCATATTCTAACCATTACACTGTTACTAATTCATTCTCTTTCAAATCAAATGCAAATTCAGAGATCGTATAACAACATACCATGTCACATTCGGGGCTCCACATATAGTTCTAGCAGCAGACATCAGCCAAAAAAAAAAACTAAATTATTACACAGTTGTAATAGAATCTCCTTTGGCGGCTATAAATCTTGATATATGCTTATAATGCCTATGATACATGCACCTGCATTATCCTTTAATGGATGTTCACACCCAAATGGAACAGCCTCAAGTGTCTGTTCTCATGGTGCCATTGCCGGCACAAGGCCATCTCAACCAGCTTCTTCATCTCTCTCGCCTAATGTCTTCTTACAATAACATCCAAATCCACTACGTTGGATCCCCATATCATTGTCGCCAAGCGAAGATTCGATTTCATGGTTGGAACAATCTTGTTTCAACTAAGAATATTCATTTCCATGAATTCTCAACCCCTTCTTTCATTTCACCTCCTCCTGACCCTAACTCTACAGTCAAATTTCCCTCTCATTTACAACCTTCTTTTGATGCATCCTCACATCTCCGGGAGCCGGTGGCAAAGCTTATGAAATCTTTGTCATTAGTAGCTAAAAGGGTTGTTGTAATTCATGATTCTTTAATGGCATCCGTGGTTCAAGATTTTATTTCCTTGCCTAATGCTGAATCTTATGCGTTTCATAGTGTCTCTCTTTTCTGCAGTTTCTTTTTTAGATGGGAAAGAAAAGGAAGGCCTTTTCTAGTTGATGAAGAAATATTAAAACATCTCCCTCCAATGGATGATTGTTTCAGCCCTGAATTCCAAGAATTTGTTAAATGTCAGTATGATCATATAGAATCAGCCTCGGCTAGAATCTACAATTCATCCAGAATTATAGAAAGTCCGTTTCTTGAATTGATAGAGAAAGAGGAAATTAGTGAAAATAAAAAGCAATGGGCTCTTGGACCTTTCAATCCTGTGGAAATCATTGAACAAAAAGAAAGGCATAAATGTCTAGAATGGCTTGATAAACAAAAGCCAAACTCAGTTTTGTATGTATCATTTGGCACCACAACTTCAATGAGTGATGAACAGATCAAAGAACTCGCGATTGGGTTAGAAAAAAGCGAGCAAAATTTCTTGTGGGTTGTAAGAGATGCTGATAAAGGTAACATATTTGACGAGACAAAACGAAGCGTTGACTTACCACAAGGGTTTGAAGAAAGGGTTCAAGAAAAGGGATTGATTGTAAGAAGCTGGGCACCCCAGCTGGAGATTTTGTGTCATGAAGCAACAGGTGGATTTATGAGTCATTGTGGATGGAATTCATGCATGGAGAGCATAACAATGGGGGTGCCGATCGCTGCATGGCCAATGCATTCTGATCAGCCTAGGAATGCTGTGTTGATTACACATGTTCTAAAGATTGGGGTATCAGTGAAGGACTGGGGTTGTAATGATCAGACGGTGATGGCGGCGCCCGTGGAGAAGGCGGTGAGAAAGCTTATGGTGGAGGAAGAGGGAGGTGAGATGAGGAAGAGGGCGGTGGAGTTGGGTGGCGCGGTCCGGAGATCGGTGGCGGAAGGTGGTGTTGCTCAGATGGAGTTGGCCTCTTTTATTGATCATATAAGTAGATAGGTTATTTTTTTCCCTCTTTGAACATAATGATGAATATTGGTTCATGTGAAATTTTTTAGATATTTCTAGTTAGGGTTAGAAAGCTTGACACGAATGGTTCAGTTAAATTTTATATCATACACATCTATATTATCTAACGGTCTAAAACTCAATAAAGCTCAGTAACTTTAATTACTTCTAGATAGTTTGGAGCCAAGTACACACTTTTCCTTTACTTAAGAATATGATATAATAAAAAAATGACTCACTAAATTAGCTGTGTTTAAATGATACATTTTTTCTTTGACTTAAGAATATGATGGAATAAATCAAAATGACTCACTAAATTGGCTGCGTTTTTTGAAGTAGCAGTTGATCGACACAACTTGATGCAATTTTCATTATGGGTCATGAGGAAACAACCTCCCTATGTTTTTAACACATAGGTATAGTTGTATATATCCGACTCTTTCATACCTCGTCATAGACAGGAGCCTCTAAGACAATTAGGTAATGTGACTGTTGTTGTAGATAGTTTTGAGTCACATTTATCTGTCATGCACTTTTACCATAGTGAAAAGGTGTCTTACAGAGTTGCATAACACTGATAAAATGTATTCAGAAAGTTGGCAATATTCTATAGCTAGGTCACTTCAAAATATAATACAAAAATATGAATTTAGGCGATGGAAGCAAATCTATGATTGCAACATCTTCTGCATTGTTTGTTATGATTGATCGGTAGGTGATTTATGACTTTGAAAACGTGATTAGGTTTGAGTGATTATAATAATTATGCAACTTTTGTAATAATGGAAGACCTGATGCGGGATAGTTAATCAGTGAGATAATAATTTGCCTGATGTTAGGTAGAGAGAAATAAATGATTGCCTCATTTTACCCCCTTATCTCACTATGACTTAATCAGAGATAATAAAATAATTTAGCATGTATTATTAAATAGCGATAACTAACTTGGGTTACATGGACACGAGAATTTTCGTTTGAAATCAAAATTAAACTAGTATCCATAGCTTAGAGCAAAGCACCGAAACAACATAAAGCTATCCTTGCATAAAGGAGTGTCGTGCCAAAAAGCTACTTAGCACAAGTAGTAAAGTCTATTTTAAGGCCATTGGAAACAATAACAACAACAATATTAACTCATTGACTTAGGTCATCTCCAACGCAAAATACCAAATTTTGCACCAAATCACCTATTTGGTGCAATGAACAGCAAAAAGTACTACAACCACAAATACCAAATCTAACATCAAATAAGAATATTCCTCAAATATTCTTCTATCATTCTATTTTTAATTTATTATTATAAATAATCTAACACAAATTTAACATTCATGCAAATTTAACGCAAGTATTCATTCCAGATTTTTGTTATATATTTTTTCTTATAACGAAATTAAAATTCTTATAGCAAAATTAACAAAATTCTTTTTTCTTATGACAAGATTAACAAAATTAAAATTCTTATAACGAAATTAACGAAATAAAATTTTTTTAAGGTAATTAAAATGGTGATGTGGCGGATGAATAGTGATTTGGTGCAATGAATAGTGTTGCACCTATTTGGTGCAACACTATTCATTTTCACCTATTTGGTGCAACATTTGGTGCATGGTTGAAGGGGTTTTTGTGCACTAAATGGGTGTTTTGGTGTATGATTGGAGATGGCCTTAGGGTTTAGGGTTTAGGCCATCTCCAACCACAAACACCAAATTTTGCACCAAATCACCTATTTGGTGCAATAAACAGTAAAAAGTACTCCAACCACAAACACCAAATCCAGCACCAAATAAGAATATTCCTTAAAGATTCTTCTATCATTCTATTTTTAATTCATTATTATAAATAATTTAACATAAATTTAACATTCATATAAATTTAATGTAAGATGATGAATTAAAAATTTATAAAAATCTTAACGTGTTGGAGTTGCTATAAATTTGAAAATTTAAAAAAATTAAATTATAAATAAAACAAAATAGTACAATTTATTAGATTTTATTACACAAACAAACATACAAGAAAAATAAAACACCCAAACAACATAGGAAATATTACAATGACAATTAAATTTCAATGCCCTTCCGAATTAGTATATTCCTCCCATAAATGATCTATCAAGTCATTGCGTAGAGCAATATGAGCAAGATTAGCGATCCTCATATTCGTGCTTACATTCAATCTGAACAAGCACGAATAATACAAAAAAGGGGTCTATTTCCACAACCACCGCCTGAATCATCAAATAATTTTGACAACTATTTCAGCCATCTTGGTGGAGGTGGTGATAATCTTCCGGATTATTGAATTGTTGTTAGTTTAATTTATATCTATATTGTATTAGTTATTTCGTAAGCTTGTTGCTATTAAGTTTTATTGTTGTGAAATATTTTATGCTATGTTTTTAATGTACTTCATTTACTAATGTAACTTTGTTTTAAATATTAGTTATGAATCTTATTTTATTTTTAATTTTTTGTTATATAATTTTTGCTTAAAAACGAAATTAAAATTTTATAACGAAATTAACAAAATTAAAATTTTTATAACAAAATTAAAATTTTTATAACGAAATTAACAAAATTAAAATTTTTATACCGTAATTAGTGAAATTAAAATTTTTATAACGAAATTAACAAAATTAAAATTATTATAACGAAATTAAAATTAAATTAATATGATTAAAATGATGATGTGGGGGATGAATAGTGATTTGGTGCAATGAATAGTGTTGCTATTTGGTGCAACACTATTCATTTTCACCAAATTGGTGCATGATTTGGTGCTTGGTTGGAGTGGTATTTTGCACCAAATAGGTGATTTGGTGCTTCCATTGGAGATAGCCTTAGAGCCTCTCGCGTATGGCAGGATATGGACAGATCAGATGTGCGTAACCATACTCATATTGTTAGAAACAAATAGA
Source organism: Eustoma russellianum (assembly GCA_036186865.1). Lineage (NCBI taxonomy): Eukaryota > Viridiplantae > Streptophyta > Magnoliopsida > Gentianales > Gentianaceae > Eustoma > Eustoma russellianum. The sequence continues at coordinate 39,451,646 of AP025044.1, forward strand.
AATTGTTTTCCTATAACCCATAATGAAAACTGCGTCGAACTATGTTGACCAACTGTTACTTCACAATATAATAAACGCATCTAATTTAGTAAATCTTTTTGATTTATTACATCATATTTTAAAATTAAAGAATAGCGTGTCTTTGAATCCATTGAAAATAAAAACTTAAACCAATGGGAACATAATCATCAAAACCGGAAGGAGAGAAACAAGATTAAGGGTTGGAAGGTGGGGTTCTAATATTCTTTATCCAAAGAGAAAGTAAATCCCAAGTGAGATTATAAATTTGTCTTCATTTTAGCATTACGAGCCTTTTCCTTTTCTAGCTGCTCCTTAATATTGAACACTTCTAGTTCCAACTCATCAACCCTCAGAGGATTAAATGATGATCCTTTCATTTGCATTCCCTGTATCCTTCTTGTTAAAATTTAGACTGTGAATGAAGAAGAATCTCATTTCATTGATTTAAAAAACTGTATCCAGTGATCACTTTATAGTTAAAAATCAGTCTATCTATGGTAAGTTTAAATTTACAACAGAATATGATGGGAGGAGATTAAGTGACGTGGACCAAATGACGTGCATGCGACGCCTCCAGTACCAAAATGCCACGTGGTATATCTGGAAAGATTTTTTTTTTCATTTTTGCCCTTTTTCATTTATCCCCTAAAATAAACAAAGCCCAAATATTTTCACCTATCACCTCCGCTTCAGAACCCACCTCCATTCCTACGGCCGCCATATCCACCATCAGAATACCCATAACTACCGCCGCCACATCCACATCTGCCTCCATAACCACCACCACCTCGTCCACCTTCGTTTTTTGTCTACCGAAGCTCCACCAGGACCAGTGACATCAACAGCCTTAGATCGGAGTGATGGGCGAAGAGATCATCGCTGCCACCGTCTGGCGTGATGAATCCGAAGCCCTTGGCGTCATTGAACTTGGAGACAACGCCTATAGACTTCGCGTACTCGTCCGCCATTTCTGATCCAAAGGTAGGATTTTGCAGTAGATCTAATGGTTTTGTGAAGGAAAGGATAAGGTAGTAAATAATGGAAAGAGAAAGTAACCAGATCAAATGTTTTCCTAGGCAGAAGTTACACGGTCATTGCTTGGATTACCAGCATTTGGGCCAACCATCCCTTCCACTGGGTTTCATGGTACGTACGAAATCTGGGAGTTATTAATTTCAGACGAATATCAAAATTAAGTATAACACTTTATGCCTAAATTCATTCCGGAGCGTCAAATTCACCGGAGGAAGAAGAGGTCAAAAAACGGCTCAGCGGAGAAGAGATGCTGTGCCGGAGAAGAGATCGGAAATTGCTCTGTTTTCTGAGCAGGCAGTAAGATGGTGAAAATAATTGGACTTTGGTTATTTTGGGGATAAATGAAAAACAGACAAAATGTAAAGAAAATTTTTTTTCCAGATCTGCCACGTGGCAACTCGGTACTGGACGCGTCACATGCGCGTCATAGGGTCGCGCGTCACTGAATCTTCTTGCGAATATGATGGGGGTATGATTTGATTTTGATTTAATAATCCTTATCTATCAAATCTTCCTATTCAAAACTCAAATCTTCAACTTCTCGTTTTATCTTATTTCCAACACTCCCCTCAAGTTAATCATTGAGATCACCAATGTTCAACTTGCCAAGTACAGATCCAAACACTTTTCTAGTCAATGCCTTGGTGAGTATGTCAGCAAGCTGTTCTTCAGACCTCACGAATGGAATTTCTATTACTCCATCTTCAAGTTTCTCGTTAATAAAATGCCGATCAATCTCTACATGTTTGGTTCTGTCGTGCTATACCGGATTCTCTGAAATGCTTACTGCTGCCTTATTATCACACTTTACTCAAGCTGGTTGTGTTGGAGGGAAACCTAACTCACATAGCACCTTCTGCAACCACATAACTTCAATTACCCCTTTGGCGATTCCTCTGAATTCTGCCTACGCACTTGATAATGCAACCACCTTTTGTTTTTTTACTTCTCCACGTAACAAGATTTCTCCCGACTAAGACGAAGTATCCAGACGTGGACCATCTACCATTTGGATTACCGGCCCAAAACTGCATCAGTGTATACTTCTATATCCAGATGATCCCGCCTTAGAAACAATATGCCTCGTTCTCGTGTTCCTTTTAGATATCGTACAATGTGTAAGGCTGCTTCTAAGTGTTTCTCTTGAGGTCTGTGCATGAATTGACACACAAAACCAACTGCATGTGCGATATCTGGGCATGAAAGAGACAAATATATTAATTTTCCTTCCAACCTCTGATACTATTCTCAGTCGATCAATGGAGCTCCTTCCGTAAATTTTAGTTTTAAGTTCGTTGTCATCGGAACTTCACTTGTTTTGTAGTATATCATTCCCACTTCAGCTGGCAAGTCTAAAATATACTTCGGTTGTGTTATGAAAATTCCCCTTAGAGACCGACGTACTTCAATTCTCAGAAAATACTTTAGGTTTCCCATATCTTTCATTTCAAACTCAGTGAACAATCAGTGTTGTAGTTTCTTCATTTCCTCTTGACCGCTTCCTATGATAATTATATCATCCATATAAATAATTAAACATGTTACCAGTTTGACCATGCGTTTGTAGAACAAGGTGTGATCTGCATTGCTCTACTTATACCCACTTTCTTTCATGACTTTTGTGAATCTTCCAAACCATGCTCGAGGGGATTGTTTAAAGCCATACAACGCCCTTTTCAGCCAACACACCTCATTCTCTTGGAACTCCTCAGAATATCCTGGGGGTGCTATCATGTAAACTTCTTCTTTCAACTCTACGTGTAGGAAGGCATTCTTCACGTCAAACTGTAGTAAGCGCCAATCTTTATTTACTGCTACAGAAAATAACGATCTGATCGTATCAATCTTAGCCACTCGAGAAAACGTCTTGGAGTAATCAATCTCATACGTCTGAGTATATCCTTTCGCCACTAATCCTGCTTTATATCGCTCTATTGTTCCATCTGATTTTTGCTTGATTGTGAAAATCTACCGGCATCCAACAAGTTTCTTGCCCTTTGATAGTGCACATTTCTCCCATGTTCAATTCTTTTTTAAGGCCTTCATCTTTGTATCCATTACATTCCTCCATTCCTGAACCTGACTGGCTTCTTCAACGGTTCTAAGAATAGATGCTAAGCATGCTACAGCACTCCGTCCCTACTCCTCTTTTTCCTGTGTAACATGTACTGGATATCGTGTGGGTCTAGGTCGAGACTTAAGTTATGGTGAGTATCTGCGAGGCTCAGGAATGCTAAGTATGTTGACCTGAGTGGAAAGTACGTGAAGTGGAGAATCATGATCAAGGATTTTTTAGGAAGATGATTCACAAGATACGCTGAGGTAGCTATAGCTTCCGGCCAGAAATAAGTGGGGACATCTGATTCAATCATCATGGAACGAGTCATTTCGAGGAGAAGCCGATTTCTCCTTTCGGCAACGCCATTTTGCTGAGGAGTATAAGCACATAATGTTTGATAGATAATACAATTATCTTTGAAAAACTGTTGAAGAGTATTTGACATGTATTCACCGCCGTTTTCAGATTGGAGTATACGAACAGGCGTATTATACTAGGTTTTAACCATGTGGAAGAAGTCACAAAAACTGTCATAAACCTCGGTTTTATGCTTAAGAAAATATAACCATTTCATACGAGAACAATCGTCAACAAAGGTAACAAAGTGCTGAAAACCCTAGGGAGTAGGAGTAGGAGAAGGCTCCCAAACATCAGAATGTGCTAAGGAAAAAACAGAGTCCACACGAGTATTATTAGGTCAAAAAATACTCTTGTGCTGTTTTGCAGATATGCAGGTTTCACACGAAGATAAATCAACACGATGAGTAAATAAACGAGGAAAAAGAAATTTTAAATAACCAAAAGATGGGTGCCCAATCTCCAGTGCCATAACTAGATTTACCGCTGAACCGCGTCGTGGGCAAGCATGAATCGACCCGTTTGAGTAACCTCGTCCAAATAGTACATGCCATCGTGTTCAGTGCCATGCACAATAATCTCCTTCGTATGAATGTCCTGCAGGAGGCAAAAATGAGGGTAGATCAGTACAATACAATCAAGTTCTTTAGTGACATGGCTGACAGACAATAGTTTAGACGAAAGATCAAGAACATAAAGACAATTTTGAAGTGTTAGTGGTGAGGAACAATATTTTAAAAAAAACAAAATAGAAAGGAGGACAATATTTTTGAAACGAGGAGAGTATCATTTTTACTCGAGCAATATCCATGCGACGCACACACACACACATATATATACATACACACACACATATATATACATACATACATACATATATATATATATATATATATATATATGTATGTATGTATGTGTGTATGTGTGTGTATACAGACACACACACATCACCCCCCGCCACCCCCCCCTCCCAAACACACACACACACATATGTATGTATGTATGTATGTGTGTGTGTGTGTATATATGTAAATGTATGTATGTATATATAGAGCAATCAAGACTTTCAATAGCATAACTGTTGCAAACGATCTCAACTCAAATCAAAAAAATTTTAGTCTTTTCGATAACATTTTTTAAATTCGACTTTAATCACGATTTTTATGTATCTTATGATCTCAAGCTTGAACATCTTCAAGATGAGTCAAACTAGAGTATAAATCAAACTTTTTTCGAGTAAAAATTTAAGTTCTAAAAATTATGTGCACAAACATAAACATTAATTTTTTTTAACTAATGTTATTGAATCAGCATTACATTTTATATGAAAAATTACTACATTTTCAGTAGATTATCATGTTTAATTTATTTAAATAAAAAAGATACTAATATAAAATAAAATCCTATATAATTATTATATATTTTAAATTTAAAATCAAATATTAACATATATTTTTTAATTTATTTAAAATTGGTTTGTTAATTATTGAAGTCGCGTCAATTACACTGGTTATATATCCATCCGAACTTGTTCAATATAGAAGTGTGCAGAACAGCCCGCTCATGCAAACATAGTGGGCTTCCAGCCGTCGGCGCATCGTAAATCAAAGAAGTGTATCATGGCAAAGTTAAGTCATCTAGTGAAGAAAAGCCGTCCGAAACCTCTGATCAAAGAAGCCCTCAAATCCCTTGAAGATTCTAATTTGCTTAGAGTCTTGCGTTCTGAGATCCATCATGAAAATGAATCTGGACCTACAAAATTTGAGGTATTTTTATTGAATAAAAGGCCCCTTTTTTAGATGCATATTTTGATTTTTGTTCACCTGTGGATAAAAGAACAATGATGTACCAATTGCGTGCTTTTAGTTCACAGTTTTTTTTATCGTGTTGGTTTGAATTTTGCGTTATTTCAGGGTCCTATATTTCTCCTTTTTTTGTCTTCAGAATTTTTTTCCTTCTACAGTTTCTTCGTAATTTTACATGGGGTTCCTTAGAACTTTAAATTCCCAAGTGAAAAAAACGTATCTTTATATCCTCAAGCGATACTTGAACAGCTTAATTTCAATTGTGGGAATTTTTATTTTTCACTTTTTTTTATCGGGGGGACGCGGATTTGTGGGGGGGGGGGGGGAGTGGTAGGGAATGGGTATATGTTGCATTTCTAAGTTTCTCTTGCATTACGTGTTAATACTTTATCCATCCGTATTCTGTTGTCTGTGGACGTTAGTCAGAAGTTTATAATGGGATAGGATCCCCTCGCCTCACCGCAAACCCGTACGTTGACGCGTGACCGCGCGATACATGGCAGCAAGGGCTGTGGTATGGCTAGATGAGGGTCACCCGTATCTAGCCTCATCACCCCTTGCTGCCACGTGTTGCGCGGTCACGCGTGGGGTGAGGGAAAATGGGATGAGGTGATCCCATCCCGTTTATATGTTTGTTCTGAGGTTATAGATAAATGATCTATTTCCAGATTTTAAGCTGATTTATAGGCTGAAACGGGATTTTGATGCCTGTTGTCAATCAGGAGAATGAAAAGGAATTAGTCTACCTGGATTAGACTAGAGAAAGAACGCTTCAGATTTCGTGTTCTGTTCACTTTCAGTGGATTTTTAATCACAATAGAACAATAAGGAATAATTGTTGGACGCTCGTGTTTTAAACACATCCATTCCAGTTGATGTGATGACCGCGTTATTTGTACCAGCGAATGGCGTTGTCTTACACTATATAATCAAATTTGACATCACTTTAGATAAGAAAAGTGAAACCGGAAAACAAGTATGCATTTGGTTGAGACAGTTAGGACATACAAACCATAGGATGTATTTCACGTAAGCAGTGTTAGTAGAGTCGTTGAGCTGGTTCATATCTGTTCAAAGCTTGGATCAGTTGTCACTGTTTCTAAAAGTATTTTATGGCATCTTGTTTTTTAGCTTGAAAAATCAATAGTCAACATTTGCATTTATAGTTTCCTGACATCGATAAAGTCCACTGGCCTATAATGATTGGGTTAGGCAGTGTACAAGTTTGTACCTTTGTGTTGCAAGAAATAAGTGCGTTAGGATAAAGAAATGTGGTGTGCGCTTAAGCCACGTTCCGAAGGTTGTGACTGAAAATGGCATCTCTTTCTGTCTGTGGCCTTTCTAAGTTTACCCCTCGCCGCCTCGTCTAAATTAAAGAAGCTGTTACTTCTCAAAATTAGTCAATGGATATTGTTCATTTTCTGTATTTAGTCTACTTATATGGCGGAAAACCGTTCCCAAACAAACAGCAATTTGTCGTTGTATGGAAGTAACAATCGAAATGTTTCTGTATTTAACTTGAGTTGTCAAACTACACAGGATGATAACAGTGGTTCTTTGGGGGATTTTAAGCTTGAGTGGGATTCAAAGTCATCCCAAGATGTTCTCTTACGTAAAAATTGTGAGTCAGGGGAGGAAGTTGTGGTTTCTGCTCTGTTGAGCACAAGCCCAATTGTTGAAGATGATGCATATCTTCCAAGGGAAGTCCTGATGAAAGTCTGCATCAAGAAGCCAGGCCTGAGCTCCATCCTGCAATTAGATTGTCAAGCTTCAAGCCTCGGTTTAGGAAAATCTGGCAATTATATCCACAATGCGTGTTGCATCCAGTCTGCATCAACAACATCAGCTTCATATGAGCGTTACTTATTCCGGTAACTGTCCTGTACTTTTAGGGAGATATTTCATGTCATTTTAATATGCCATATATGGAAATTAGTAATTCTTGGTGCCTGTATTTATTATACTTATTCTCCAGACTAGCTAAACTGATATATGATTGGCTAGAATTTAACAAAAATATGCTGAGACCTGTTTTCTCATCAAATCTAGATGATAGCCTTTTCCCACCTCTATTTGGCCTGCTCAAGTAATGTTAAGCTTCCAGGCCTCCTTCAGCATGAGTAATTCTGCTGAAGTCACGTATCTCATGTCTAGTTCTTTTATTTGCAATAAAGAAAATTCTATGCTAATTTCATACTGTTTTCCAGTGTCAAAGCACCAGCTAAACATTTCAGCATGTATCTTAAGAATGTCTCTCTGTTGCAGTGTCAAATCAGTGAAATCCCTATATCATGTGAATTTGATATCCGTTGTGTGGTGCCATCTTGCCCAACTGATATCTTTTTTTTTTTTTAATTACAAAAAAGATATCCGTTGGGCAAGATGGCACCACACATCCTAGACTTTGGTTTGCCAAATACTTTTGTGTGCAAACCTTTAGTGCCAATGATTTATCCTTTGTATTCATTTTACTCAATAACATCCTTGAACTGGCACAGCCGGTGAAAAAGAGTCTGGAAGATAGCCCAAACTGCATTTTTTTTTAAAGTAAACTGCATACTTGTTAAAAAGAAAAAAGAAAAGAAGGGACAAAGAATTCATTTTGTAAAATCGACTAGCCTTCTGTCATCTATTCTTCTTCGATTCTGTATTCAGCCATTGTAGCGTAGAGTATGGTTGCTTTTTTAAGTAACCAATTCAGTATACAATTCAACCAAAGATTTATTTTCAGGGGAAAAGTTGCAAATCATAAAATGATATAGTAGGTTTTTTAAGCCACAAATGTTGAACTACAGTGTTTAAAAATCTACCAACTCCACATCCCTCTTTAGTCGTGCAGTTTTTGGGAGATTACGGAAGGCCCGAAGATATGACCCCCGTGCCCCTTTTTAGTCGTGCAGTTTGATCTTTTCCTTGGACCCTTTTCACTGGTTGCAGCGTTTCAAGGATGTGATGTAAATGGTAAAAATTGTAAACTGCAAGGACGAACCTTTCTCAAGTGCAGCAGGGTTCTTTGGACCATTTGATGTTGTTATGGCACTTTTTTACTCTAATTGCAGTTTATTAGCTTGCTTTATTTCCTGCCGGTCTTAAGTTCATGAGAATTACTAAAACCTGTAATGAGAAAGATAATTTCCCATGGGACGGTTGTACTGTCAGTGGAGTGCTCGTGTTCTATATCCCATGTCAGCTTCTTTTCTTTGGGCGAAAATAAGGGAAAAGGTTTGACAAAGTTTAATTATTTTCTTGAAAAGGGTGGAAACTTGAAAAGTTGGATAATAAGTGAGAGTGGTACTATGAAAATAAATTTTGAAGAAGGGTTTTAGACCCTAGAAATAAAGTACAGATTGCAACCTTACCTTTGCTTCGCAAATGAGGTTCACATATTCATTTTATCTTCCATCGCTGCTTTCATCTATGCGCACACTGCAAGATTAGCCATTTTGAGTTTGTTGGTTCAGATCTTTTAAGGGCTTATTTTGGTGATGCTGGTTGCTTGGCATTATTACCATTATTATGGATGTTTCAAGATTATGGCATTATTGAAGTCCAGAATGCAAGAGGAGCATATTGACCCATTATGTTTTGAGATTACTTTCTTTTGTAGTGTCCTTAGAAGCTTGAGATTTAAGAATCAGAAAACTCTTTGCTTCTTGTAATTCTAGGAAGGTGAAAATTAGATAACTGTTGCATCACTTTTTTCCTTCTCTTTTTTGTATATTTCTTTATTGCATCACTTATGAATATTATTATTCATAAAATCAACAAACAGGTGAAGAAGTATAATTATCGATCAGTGTATGATCTTGAAAGTAGCTCAGCTGAAACACGTTATCCTTTTCTAGCTCTCATGTTGCTTGATCCACTGATAAAAATGTTCCATAATAGCCCACTTTTTAAAATCAGTTGATAGTTCATTTCTTGAAAAGTTATGCCAATGGTGAATGTGTTTCTTGCATCAATTACGCTAAGAACTTGTTGATATATCCTTTCTTGCAGAAAACCGGACCCCAAACTGCGCGATGGACTTCACAAGTATCTAGAAGCGAGGGGAATTGGAGAAAGTCTAACCAACTTCCTTCTTCTGCACCTGCACAAGAAAGAGCAACAACAGTACGTGGAATGGTTGCACAAATTGAAGGATACGGTTGCAGGAAAGAGGCAGTGAGATATAAAGATGCCTTCTGTCAGAGGTTTAGGCCGTTGAAACTTTTTTTTTTTCTCTGCTTTTTATTTCCTTTAACAGAGGAAGTAGTAAGTGGGATTTCAACTTCACCTCTGGATTCTTTGTTTTCCTAAGAACCATGTCAGCTGATTGTACAATACTTGCCTTCAGTAGTAGGATAAGGTCTTTCACATTCTTTAGAGCCGCCATGGATAAAGGATCACAGCACAGGGCCAATCTGTTTCAAAATGTTCTGAACTCAGCTCACATCTTGCTTGTTTGCACCCTTATTCTGGGCAGTAGCATCACGCTGCCTATTCGGGTGCCAAGACAACATTAATGCTCTCGCCTGAAAAAAGATCGAACCTTTTCATCACATTCTGAAATTTTGAACTTTGCTGGCAAATGAATTCATTACCAGGACATGAAGCCTTGTCAGCACGCTGCTACTGAGTGATGCAATCGCAGGATCGTCGCGCAAAGCTGCTGTTATTGGTTTGAAAATTATTGGCCTCCTTGTTAGGCTCCATGGATGTACTTATATATAGCAGTTGTGTTGAACTACATTTTCTTGTAAGGAGCTTCCTTGTGCATCCGGGAGGAAAGAAAATGTACTACCAGTATCTCTCTTTGGTTATGAGAAGCGAGTAAAGATAATACTTTTCTCTGTTCTGCACTTATTGTGTCCAGTTTAAATATACAGTTTTAAGTCCAGTTATCACGGTAAATGTTAAATTTTATTGTAAACAATGGTGGCGGATTAGATCTTTTGTTTCTGCATTAAAGGGCCTTCTCACTATACTAGGCTCTAGCGTTTGCACAGAGTTAGAAAGAGACCGGATCGCTTCGTGCCCTGATATGCCTTACGCTTTGTGCAAAAGGATGTTTCCGAGACGCAGGGTCGAGGAGAGGCCGCATTGCTTCGCGTTCTCCTCATGTAGCTTTACTCTACTTTGTTTAAAAGGTTGTTTCCGCAGGTCTAACTTGTGACTTAAGATAAAAAAACAAACTTATCAGTTGTTCTAAGGCATGTCTTCCTTTTATTTCTATATCAAATATCATATCAATCTTTTTTTTTTCACTAACCATGTACCTGAGATAATTTTTGACTCATTTTCTCATTGATTTCTTTTTTTTCTTATTTAGCCATGATATTTCTTTTGATTTTCCCCCCAACCATAGGTGCCATGTTATGATTAATCTATGTTCTATTAGAACACCGTTTAGATGGCCTTATCCCGAAAGTCCGACCAAAGGCCTGAACGTTCGGTGTCGATGTTTGGGCCTTTGTTCAATTTTTCATACTTGATTTTTTCAGTATTCTTTTTGTTGAAATATCTTTAAAACTGCGTGATTCTCGTAAAATCTATAAATCATCAAAACTATACTTATAACCTAACACCAAACGCGTGAAGGACAGCATTTAATCTAGGAACGCAGGAGATAGTAGGGGCTTCAGGATATTCATCAACTATAGTTCCAATATATAAGGTTTAGCTTTTGCCTGTTTTGGGAATAATCATCAGGTTTTTGCGATTATAACATTTTTTTTTTGAATGGTTGTGATTACGATTTTGATTTGTGACTTAAATTGTGTTTGAAACTCGTTTAAATTGTCTAAGTCAATAAGTTTGATATAGTAAGTTTCTAAGCTATTAAAAATGATACACGTTTCGATAATATAGTATACTCTACCATAACATAACTAGTTTTTAAAAATATTATTAGTACATAAGATATAAAATAAATTAAAAGTTTTATTCTGAAATGTGTGGTAAAAATTTTAATCTTGAAAAACCAAGGGTAATGGAGAATCTTTTTTCCCCAAAATAGTTAGGGAGATGATTCACCAATGTTGGATAACACACATAAATATGGTGACTTACTCGGTAGTGGCGCGAAGTCAAATGTATCATCCTTATGGCGACATATTCGCAGCACTATTCCGTTATTACGAGCAGGTTTGGAATCGTGTAATAATATTGATCCAGACGAACCAAGACAGGTGCGATGGAAGCCCACATCTTCAGGGGTTTTTTCGGTGGCTAGTGCATATCGTTTGCAGGATAGTGAATCTGACATACCCACCTCCTCAGTGTGGGATAATATCTGGGCTATGAAAGGATCATGCCGTAGAAACTTCTTACTTTGGCAGATAAGCCATAATGCGATTCCTGTCGGCAAGTACTTACAACAGCACCACATCCCAACGGATGGCTGCTGTCGCGTTTGTGGGACTGGAGGGGAAGATTCCCTACATACACTTCGGGACTGCACTTGGGCAAGACAAGTATGGAACCTGTTTGTTCGGCGCGAGGAGCTACAAAATTTCAGCAGCTTTACTGACCCCCTCAATTGGGTTGACGCAAACTTGAAGGCATCATGGGGATTCCGGCAGCATTCTACTGAATGGCGATATATTTTTCGGGAGGTCGTTTCGACCATTTGGTACTGGAGAAATCAAGTGATACATGGGTGTATACCCCAGTTCCCCCCTCCTCTTAGCATTCGAGATGACATTGTTTGTCGGGTTAATAGTTTGTTAGCAGCTCATAGAAATCACGATACGGGACTCGTAGTTGATATAGATAATCATTAGTTGCACTATATACTCTTTGTAAATATTTTGATATCAATAAGATCCCACTTTCTCCAAAAATGTTGGATAACACACAGATACAAACTGGACAATGTTGTATGGCACATAACCAAACATAAAGGTGACTCACCAATGCTGAAAAAAATCTTAGACATTAGATATCAGATTATGATGGAAAAAGGACCTCTGTCAGCTGCTGTAAATACTCTTTATTTCTTGGTGTTCTGGAGACAGAATACTTCCGGATAAAACATTCAAAGGTGAACTGGAATAAGTTTGTCTGGGATTCAACTATTACTCCCAAACACTCCTTCCAACTGTGGATCTTAATGCTGGGAAAGACACCTACTAAGTATAGGTTGTCATTTGTTGAAGACATAAAGAAGTGGTTAAACATCCCCTTCAGCATTACAAATATTAAACAAACACTGGCATGGAGAAGAAGATGGATTAAAAGGAAAGGATTGAGTGCGAAAGCCATCAAAGTACCACTTGCGGCAATAGTGTACTACATTTGGACTAGAAGAAACAAGACCGTTTTGAAGATATCCCTTTTGATGCTAAAAATGTCACTTATGGTATCAAATCTCATGTTTATAGGTTATGTATAGAACATTCCCTCTTTTGATGTAAGTAGGTATACATATATATCATATACTTAGTTAGAGTTAAAGTTGACTTTAACTATTTTGTCAACTCCATCGTGGGGTTGTACGAAATTGTAGGGATACATCCTATGATGCAATAATTCATTGGTTATATGAAAATTTGTATTTAGCCCAAAGAAAAACTCTTGAGTATTTTTTATTTTTTATTTTCTGAACAGAGTAACTATTGAGCATTGACAATGTAACACAATGTAACTCTTAGATCCGGGTCAGGATCGCCTGACCCCCCATTCCTTCACCCTTCGTGACCGCCAGCCACGTGGCAGCAAGAGGGGGTGGTGAGGCTGGATAAGAGTCACCCGTATTCAGCCTCACCACCCCTCCCCGCTGCCACATGGCAGGCGGTCACGTGGGCGGTCACGGGGAGGGGGTTAGAGGATCTCATTCGCTTAGATCCCAAGGGTAAAATCTCTCTTTTAGAAAAACTATTTAATGGAGCAGTTGTCATTCCCCTGCTATTCTTTTAGTTTGACTCTCTCGCTTCATAAATATCCGGCGCCTCCGGAACTCCGGTGAGAGTACCGATTCTCCGGAAGGAAAACTTCTGATTTCCTTGATTAAAGAAGATGTCTCTGGAGAATCTTTTGAAGGATTTCGATGTGACGGCGAAGCATCCGTCGGAGGAGGCTCAACGGAACTGGCGAAATCTCGTCACTCTCGTGAGGAACAAGCGCCGGCGGTTCCGATATGGTCCTAATTTCGAAAAGCGTTCAGAAGCCAGAGAGCAAATGGAGAAAATTCGAGTAAGTTATTCCACACTATCGCATTGTTCATATCTTCTCTGTGTTTGTTTTATTCATGCTGAAGGATTCTGTGTGCTTGTTCATGGAGAATTTTGTGAATATATGGCAATTTTGTTCTTCTTCTCTCTTAAAATTGATTTCTGAATTTATTTATTTGTTACGCAGAAAATATATCTTTCGTTTAGTTTGTGCTGGATCAAAGATTTTCTTTTCCTCTCATTGATTTGTAGTAGTGTTTGTAGGCTAAGAGTTAGTTCACTTTATTTCCAGAATCTATATCCAAAACGTTCTCTACGTTAGAGCATTTTAGATTTTCTCTCTAGTTCTGATATCCAACCTCTACAATTTTTTTATATAAAAGATATGATACAGACATGTTGGAGACGGTTATTTTGCATAAGTATATCTACATGTATAATCTCTATTGTAGCTCATTACATTAGACATAGGAATTAGACTGTTATTTTCAGAGACAAATTTGACCATTAAATTACAGGAAAAATTGACATGGATAACCGGAATTTAGTTGGGAGAAGACGGCAGAAAAGGGTGCGCTTAGGTAACCTCATTTGTGTTGGTCTGTTAGGTTGCGATTATGGCGCAAATTTTGCCGCTTCTCATGTTCAGAGTAATGAGGTGGACTTTATTAGAACACAAAGACGTGGACTTTATTATGCTGTAGAGACACCATGGATCCAAATCTGCATTAGAAAGATCTTAGAATCAATCATCATAATATTATCTGTCATTCATTTGGCACTTTTAGACGCGTTCTTTCAGTGATCTCCCCTTGTTAGATCTAGCTGCAACTTTTTTGTTCGATATATTAGGTAAAACTCGAATACTCAAGATTAAAAATGTTACTTAACAGCTAAACATAACAACTCTTTGGCACTAGGTGTAAGTAAGAGCTAACAAGTCAACTAAATAAATAACAGGATTCTAAATTAAATAGCACAGTACATGATACTATATGGTTTGCCATTTGATATATAAATTACTGGCCCTATAGAATGTTTTCTTTTTTAATCTTTTTTGCCTCTCTAGGGATCCATTGCTAAGCTAATGGACTTAAATAAAAAATGTCTTAAAATTTTTGAATTCATGGGAATTGGGACAATTAATATGCATGTTGTTTTTAATCATTTGGTTCTTCAAAAGTCTTTCGGATATGATGGAATAAACCAAAATGACTCAATAAATTGATTACGCTTCTTATATAATGAAGTAGCATTTTTTCCACGCAGCTTAACGCAATTTTCATTACGAGCTATCAAAAAAGTAACTTCTGTATGTTTTTAACACATAAGTATACTTGTGCATGTCTGACCTCTCATATTCTTTTATATGCGAGAGACTCTAGTTGTTGTTTAAAAAGTCTTTGATACTTTCTTCATTGCAACAGAAAAACAAAGACCCTTTTTCCTCCTTGAGAACAGCTTAAAACCGAGTCCAACTTTTCCTAAAGGACTCAAAGTGTAGAAGTTCTATATTACTGCTAGGCCATGTTTGAATGAAGAAGTCTGCATAGGCGTACCTCACTTGGTTTTGAAGGGATAGATTTGTTATGAAAGTGTAAGATTTGAATCCCACAACCTACATTGTGGATGTCTTATCTTCAGACTCCAATGTGGGTTTTGAGGATGAGTTCCTAATGTGGTCTACGTATTTTGTGCTGCTCTGTAACAGACCGCTGAATACTTGATTTATATTCTTTAAGCTGTCTCGTCGAACCTGGATTTTGGGGCTTTTGGACTTGGGATTCTAACTTTTTTGCTATGGTGTTTGAATGCAGAAAAAGTATAAAGATTCGTTGTACTTTTCTCCATTTGAAAGAAAAAGCTAAATTAATCTAATAAAAGTAATATATCTTTTCTTTTTCTCATAATTCTTTTTTCATAATATGTACTCTACTCATGCATATATACTTTATACATTCCGACACCACGCCGTTGAATTTTTCTCTTTCTAAATATAATCTTTCTACCTCTAAGGGTCACCTGCTTTTATGATATCACTCTTAATTCCAGTCCTTTCAAAAAAAAAAAACTTATTTCCAGTCAAAGTTATAACCGCTGTTAAAATGGCGCCTGAATCTTTGGAGCAGGTTTGTTTGGCAAGTGATGATGATCGTGATACATCATTGTTTGATTGTATTATTTTGTTTAATTAGTTTTTTTTTTATTATTTAAGACAGATAAAAAACAAAGACAATTTGAAATATCGGTATTGATTGTAGCTTTTAAAGTGTCTCGTTTTATGTCGACCAATTAGTTTATATTGAGTATACCATTATTTTTCCTATTATTCTTTTATGTTTTATGCAAAACTAAAAGAGAAAAAAAAAACTTAGATGAATGCTTTTTAAGGGAAAAAGGTAAAAAAAAAACCTAGGTTTCTCGAAATACAATGAATTAATTTAAGTTAATAGTAATTCTGACTGTGACTCAGTAAAAGTACACAAATTTTGGAGGGGCACTAAGCAGGTCTTGGTGGGTTATATTGCCACCAAATGCTTTTATTTTTCCTGTTCTTCCTCTTCAAAACTACCGCTAAAATGTGTACTAGATTTTAAAACTTGCATACAACAATAGTGAATTTAACAATTCCTGTAAGTTTTAAAATAAAATTTGGTGGATTATAATTTCTCAAACTTACCTTTTAGCTATATGGTCTCTTTTTAATGGAGGAAAAGTGTAATCATTCCTTGTTCTTGTTCCCACTAATATGACTAAGGTGGCGTTTGGTTGACACTAGAGTATCGGAATCAGAATCGGAATGAGTATGATACGGAATGGGTTTAGAGGATATGTGTTTGGGGTTAAAAGTGATAGTTGTTTGGTATTAAAGTGAGAATGAGTATGATAAACATTGATGGCGTTTGGAACGTATCGGAATTGGAATAGTGACCGATCGAAATAATGGTCGCCGCCGGACGCCGGCGGCCGGCGGTGTTGACCGGCAGCTCCTCATTCCCACATTTTGATAGACAAGGGGGCTAGTATATCAAAAAACGATATTCATTACCAAATAGGTGGATATCAAAATGAAACTCATTCCTCCATTTCCCCAAGCAAACAGCCGGAATGGGTTTGAATTCATCCAAACTCATTCCATTATTCTCATTTCCCCAACCAAACGTCACCTTAGTTTAGAAAATTGTAGCCACTCCTTATTTTCAAATCCCCACTAACTTAATATAGACACAAAAATTTTTCTCTCCATGGCATACGTGTTTTTCTTGCATTCCACTAACTTGATTCTAGTTTATAGGATTGTGTAAAAGACACAGATGTATATTTCTTCAATACATACAGACTACTTGGATTGCGTACGAAATACTTTTCAAAAATATTTCCATATTTCTATTTTGTTTTAAACTTTTTTTGACTGACTCTTTTGTGTTAATTTGAGACCTGGTATTTTAATCATTGTCATTAATTGTAATATTATAGCGTGTAAATAGAATAAAGAATCATTAGTCCATATACTCATGTTGCCATTTTAACATCATAATTTCACACAACAATATTACACCATTACCTTGGAGACTACCGTGTATGACAGGATATTAGAGGGTCTGATATACGTAACTATACACATATGTTAGAAGCATACATATGTTGTTTTTCGATGATCCATAATGAAAATTACGTCAAGCTGTATCGATCAATTGATACTTCACAATATATGAAGCGTAGCCAATTTGGTGAGTTATTTTGTTTATTCCGTTATATTCTAAAGTCAAAGAAAAGTGTGTCCTTGACTCCATTGGAAATGGAACATTAGAACATCCTAATTTCACACGAAAATAATAATAATTATAATAATATTAAAAATATTATTATTATTATTATTACTACTACTACCGTTGTTGTTATTTTTCACTAATACAATAACACATCATATTCCTTTTAGTGTGTCATCTATGCATGTACATATAGAGCCGCAGGTCTCACTGGAATCAAACTCTCTATCCTTTGGGACGGAGGTATTGTTTGTCTATTTCTCACATTTTTCAGACCATAGCGATAATTTTTGGTGTGGTTAGAGTTTTTGGTATCGTTAGAATATACTGGGTATGTGTTAGTTGTTTGATACGCTTTACTACCATGAATGTACCAATTTATCTGAATAATAATTGTAGAGATGATAGATATATAAAATTTAGCATAAAGATGATAAAAATCAAAAGACGAGAAAAAAGAATAAATCGATACAATAGCTGCATCTGGTTAAGCAACAGATTGCTCATGGGGACCGAGATTCTATAAAAGCTATATACTCTTACTTTTTAAAAGAAAAGAAAGGCGTTATCCCTTATAGTGACACGGAAGCTAACTGCTACCTCCCTTTAACATTATCAACCACCTGCGTGTTAGCATTTGTCAAGTGTCTTTCCTTCAGTCATACATTGGAGATGAGATCACATGTCCTTTTTTCCCTCACTTCAAGTGTCACCGCGCGACACGTGACATCAGAGAGGTGGTGAGGCTGGATGCGGATCGTCTTCTTACTGCCACGTGTCGCGCGGTGATGCGTGAAGTGAAAAAAAAAAGAACTGAGAAGATCCTAACCCCATATATTGGTACTATCTGTAGCATCTTTTCTTCTCAGGAGAATCGATAAGGTTTTTTTTTCTATATGTATATAGAGTTGTTTGCATTTTGAATTTATATGTTTGACGGTATTGCGATTAACATACATATTTTTTCTTTTTATAACATGTATCTATATGTTGCTAAATAAATCATCGAATATTGTTAATTGTTTCTAATTTCAACATCAATTTGTCGCTAATTATTCAAAATGATCATATAATACAACAAGATAACAACATATGGATGGTCACCGCAAAAGAGAAAGATATAGAGCATCAAACTTATGGTTACAAAAATGCCAATAACTCTGCTTTTTTATTCCTATAGAACATAACTGTAGTTATTTTTTGTTCCAAATTATTTAGTTTATTAAAAGAGATATTGTGCATTCATTTTTCTTTTTCATGTTTGTATTTCTCATTTATTCAGATTTTTTATTTTGCAGTAATGGACGCGAAGGTTTATTTGAGATTAGTTGAAATGGATAGGAAAAAAAATTCTCTTGATGAATTAATCATAATGTGTTGAATCCTGACTTATCAAATTTTGCTAGACAATCTGTTCTGATCTTGTACGCTGAACAATCCTAGCATCTAGAATATTAATAATTAGGTAAATAAAAAGAGGTCCCAGACTTTACCTAGGTCCTCAACCTCCCAAGTGGTAGCAGTTGATAAATGAACCTGTTTTATATTGTATTCTTTATTCGGCTATATCTGTATTATTCGCATAATTTTCTTTGGAAGGATTCAAACAAAAAAAGAAGTTTCTCTAGAAGGAGCTTTTTATTAGACGTAAAGATTAGGTTCGGACCAATCTATTTGATTGTTATGCGGATGTAAATTTGTAGGACACGACACTTTAAAGGTAACACTAGGTTATGGTAATTGAATACAACAACAACATGATCTCATTGTCTTATAGGCTCCCGCCAATGGCAGGGTATGGAGGGTCGGATGTATGCAACTATACTCATGTGTTAAAAACACACAGAAGTTGTTTCCCAATGACACATAATGAAAATTGTATGTCGATCAACTGCTACTTCATAATATAAGAAGCGCAACTAATTTAGTGAGTCTGTTTACTTTATTCTATTATATTCCAAAGTCAAGGAAGTGAGTGTCTTTAGCTCTATTGGAAATGGAAAGTAGGTTATGGTAATTGAATAGTTTAAAGAGATTTGCGCATTATTCTTGTTTTAGTAAGATTTCACATTATTCTTTCCTATGAGTTTGGAAAATGTTCTTTCCAAAAGTCCATTATGAGGTCTTCTTTTTGTTATATCCTTTTTTCAGACACATGCCTCATTCTACTGAAACAGATGAAAAATAAATCCAGATTTGAGTTTGTGCTACATCTTTATTTAGTATAACACACACACAGAGATATATATATATATATATATATATATATATATATATATATATATATATATATATATAACACAATCGCATGTCATCGTATTGTTATATTCAGTTTCTTTACGTTTCATAGTTCTTTTTTTGATATCTAAAGCGTTTAGAACATGAAAAAACGATAAGTAAAAAAGAAGAGAGATTGATATATGCCATCACATCAAGCTTGTTGCCATAATTGCTTTAGGTAGCTGGTACCTTATTTATTTATTTATTATTTATGTAGTCCTAGTTTGTTATTTTGTCTTCGTCAGACAAACGCCGTACTGACTCCCCCAGGCTGTGGTCGTTACGCGGTTGTTTTTCATTCTTGGTGTGTATTAATTGGGTGGGCAGTATAATAATTGTTGATAAGCAACTTTCTAAGTTTTAAGAGGATGTTTCAGACAAATCTAACGTCAAATGTTAGAAAATTCTAAAATTCGGCTATCCTTGTACACCACGAAACCACGTGGAAATTTCCTTGGATGTCAACTATTAACCTTGTAAGCGAACAAAATAGAGAAGCGTAAGACGTGTGGGCGTGATGGATGATAAAGAAAGAGGACCCAATATGTTTGTTCTAGGAGTTCCTTTTATATTTTTAATAGAGTCAAGGATACATTCTTCTTTCATTTAAAATATAATGGAATAAAGCAAAATGACTTACTAAATTGGTTGTGCTTCTTATATTGTAAGATCGACACAGCTTGATGCAATTTTCATTATGGGTCATCGGAAAACAACATCTGTATATTTCTAACACATGAATATGGTTGCGCACATCCGACTCCTCCATACCCCGCTATAAACGGGAGCATATAAGGTAATAGAGTAATGTTGTTGTTACGATACAGGGGTAATTATCAGGTAAATTTAAATACGTTAAAGAAAGTTTTCTACTTAAATCGGTATTTGATTGAAATACGATAATAAAAGCTAAAGTTAGTTTACATCTACAATGACTCAAAGTTTACGATGTTTAATTAGATCCTAGTAATGAAGAAATTGTACTTGTTTGTCTCCTAAACTAAAAAGTTGATAATCTTTTAATCAGGCTTACTAAATAGAGCGTTTGTATTTTACTTATCCTGCGATTAGGTTTTTAAATTAGTATACTAAAGAAGTGCTTCAAATTATTGTTATTTGACTCAATCTACTCTAGAAAAAAGTTGAGATATTTCTAATTGGTTGTTAACACGTACAAGTGAAAGAAAACTAATGTGAGTTAGTCTAAATGATAGATATTGAGTCCCTTCAGCAATTCTGTCTTTGAAACTATGCACTTGTGAATAGAACATACTATGTTAGAACAAGTTAGCCTCGATTCTGTGATTTCAGTACAGATTGTCTTTAAATGGAGATGAGATACTCTTGGGATCTATAAATAGAAATAAGTTATTCCTAGATTTGGACCATGTTTTATTTTAAAATTTGTTATTAGTAAAAATGTTTGTGTTGTCTCATATAGAATGGTGTGATATCATGAACGTAACTACTGATAATATGTCCTTTAAGTTAGAGAACATTTGTTAATACATCAAACGTAAGCGGAATTTGTGCGGTGTTACAATTCAGATCATGCATTTTGCTTTATATACATTAGGTCGTGATAATAATTGTGTTAGACACATGATCTAATATATATGACATTAGTTAACATAGTAACGCTACGCGCCTACGACACCATGCATGAAACTCCTAGGAACTTAAGCTGTTACATTTATCCGAGACGTTTGACAATTGTAGTTTTTGAATTTATCTCCACATGTTTTCTTAGTATGTACGTATAGGTATCAAGAATTTTTCAAGATAAGTGGTTATGGAGATTGACAGGCTGTTAAATACAAAAAAGAAAAAATTCAATTGAGCATTTTTCTTATATGTGATAAGCATAATGTAAATGTCAATCACCGAAAAAAAAAATTCTTTTGTCCGAAGTTAAAGAATATTATGATAATCACTTCATAGATAAGCAATTTAATTAGAACTTAGTACTTTTCTTCAACAGAATGTCGGCCAAAAACAAAGAAAAAACAGAATTAGTGATGTAATTATAAATCTAGTTGAATTTAGTTCCTTTGCAGCACTCAAAATTCTACTCTTAGATACTTCACCACTCCAATGTAGTTGATAAAGGATGGATATGAAGTATATGAGACATAATCTCTCTTTTCCATTTCCAATGGGGTTAAAAATAACGTCTTCTTTGACTTTGAAATATGATGGAATAAAGCAAAATGATATGTTTTGAAGTAGCAGTTGATCGACACAGCTTGACGCAATTTTCATTATGAGTCATCGGGAAACAACTTTTGTGTTTCTAACATATGAGTATGGTTGTGTACATTCGACCTCCCATACTCCACTATAAGCGGGAGCTTCTAAGTCAACGGAGTAATATTGTTGTTGTTGAGACATAATCTACCTCTTCTTTTACCTTATCTTCTTTTCCTGCAATCGGTAGAATACATAAGTTACAAATTGAAGTAGAACATAGAGAGCAAAGCAAAATTTACAATTTACTGTAGAACGAAGAGAATAGATTGTATTAAAGAATCATAGATGACAAAATTACATTATGTTTCCTCAAAGGAAAAAAAGGGTTTCATGTTCGTGACCGTCGTGAAAGAGAGTTCCCTGAACAACAGCCTAAGTCTGTCCCAGCTAGAAAGCTCCCCTGACCAATCCAAAGTACTAGGCTGAAAGTGAACTGGAGGCCATGGATTTTGATCTCTTGAGTTTTTCCAATGAGAGAAAACCTGATGGTGCTATGGAACTGAGTAAATAGCTAACTGGGCATATGTTCCCATGAAAGGGAGTACCTAGCCAACTGGGCTACAAAGTTGGGTTTATGTGATCTTTTATTGGCTGCAGTATATAGCACATTCTCGAATCATGAAATGAATAACAAATGAGTTAAATCACCATTCTTCTTTTCGGGGTTATTAGTGAGGAAAGGAAAATGGGAATGAGTATTGTGTCTAATATGTGTTACTCTTTGGTCTTTGGTGACACTCCTGACAAACCAGAAATCGGGAGAAATGATCAAGATATGGAGTGCGTTCCATTAGACCCTATAAAAGAAAATCAAGAAACTGAAGAAGTTTTGGAGTTTGTTCTAAAAGACTTTGTTTCCAATTAACTTGATTTACAAAGTGTAGGGTAAGGCTGCTTACATTAAATCGCGAAGCGATTCGGCCCTTCCTTGGACCTTGTGCAAACGCGGGAGCCTAGTGCACCAGGAAGGTCTTTTTAACTTTGATTGACAAGATAAACAACCCTGTTATGGCCTTCTATAAGTTATAGAAATGCTAAATCCTTCATAATTATGAAAACAGAGAAAAAAAATGGCATGAAAGTATCGACTATGTGGAATTTCATTTGAGAATATCCTCAATGGTTTGATGTGATATCAAATAGTGATGTCAAGCCCATTAGCTTTAGTCTTGAAGATGCTTGCATTTATACTCTGGTATATGTGTTATATCCCATTTTTTTTAATAGGGGCAAGAATGGAAATTAGGCCTAATTAATTAGAAAACCTAATTTTATTATCAAATTTTCCCTAAACCCTAATCAAATTTTTATTTAAACAACGCTTGGATTTCTTTTCCCCTCACATTAGACGCACGGCTGCAGAGAAGAAAAAAAAAACGATTCCTCTTGCTCTAACCTAGGGCCGCCAGTTTTGGGGAGAGTAGGAGGAGCACCACCGCCTCGATCACGCCTTTCAAACGCGTACCAATTACCAGGTAGGTGCCCCCTTAACATCCGTTGAATGTAAAAACGATAATCTTTAATTTCTTTATGAAAATGAGATCGTGCATTAGTATTTGTGATTGTATAGATGATTGATATTTGATTATATATGTATTTGATGAGTTGTATATCCGTATGTATGATTGTATATGAACATATATGAAAGATGCTATTTTCGTATGAAGAAATTGGAAAGATTATATTTTTGATGTATATATGAATACCGGAATCGGAAGAAGAGGTGTTGGTGGCGGTGGCGCGTGGCCGGTGGTGGTGGGCTATGGCCACGTGCTGCCGGATTGATGGAGCGGGGCTGAGAGGGGAGGCTGGTCAGGGGGCGGCTGTGAGGTGGGGGGGTTAGGGGGTGCGGCTGGGGGTGCAGCTGTAGGGTGGGGGTGCAACTGGGGTAAGGGAGTGGGTTGGAGGGGCTGTCGGCTGGGGGCTGTTGACCGCAAGAAGTTGGTGGGGGGGAAGAGTGACTGAGGGCTGAGGGCGCGTGGAGGGGCCGGGGAGTGAGGGAGATGTCGGCTGAGGGGATTGGTGATGCGCTGGAAACCAAATAGAAAAGGGAGAAATTGGAATCGCAGTAAGGAAAACAGTAAATAAAAAGAATAAAGAAAAATAAAAGGGAAAAAATAACGGGAAAGGAAAAGGAAAAAGAATAAAGGAAAAAAAAAGAAAAAGGAAAAGAATAAAGAATAAGAGGAAAAGGAAAAGAGAAGGAAAGGGGAAGTAAATGAAGCATTCCGTATGTGATTTCTGTGCATCCATGCATCACGACATTGCATTATGATATGCGAGACCTAAGTCGCATATCTGTTCTGTTCCGTTAGGGTATGCGAGACCTAAGTCGCATATCTGTTCTGTTCTGTTAAGATATGCGAGACCTAAGTCGCATGTATGTTCCGTTCTGCTCTGTTAGGATATGCGAGACGTAAGTCGCATATCTGATCTGTTTCGCTCTGTTCCGTTCTGTTAGGACCCGGGGTCATGCATTGCACGATTAGATGAATGTTCTGAGAAGGTAGGTTTATCATGCATCACGTATGTGACATTGCATTTCATGCTCATTCTGCATGATTATGTGCTTGATTGTTTTAAGAAGTTCTGACCGTTATACGTATTTGCGAAAACGTGGACAGTCTATTTTCGTATTACCGTACTTATATGTATTTCACTACTGTCCTAGCATGTATGGTCTCACAGGGCCGATGCAGGCAGGGTACCTACTGAGTGACGTTTTTGTCACTCACACCGTTTGTTTTGTTTTACTGCAGACGATTCAGGGTACGATTACATATGGGTTGGAGAGGACTCTGAATGGGCACATTGGGACACGTAGACTGGTTGATGACCAATGATCAAGGAAAGAGGAAGTTTTATTCTATTTATTATTCCATTTGAGGACATAACTTAGCGATTTCTTATTTGGTTACTTTACGATGTCGTTTAAGGGATTGTGACTTGATTTTTGACTATATATGATTTTGGGGATTTTACTTTCGATTTAGGGTTTTGAATTGATTTATTTCGCTTCCGCAATCGAATACTCTGTCGTTTTGATAAGTGCAGGGATTCGTACAGACGCCTTGTATATTCCTTAGTGAAATACGGCGGGCGTACCGGTTCTGACCCTAGGGTTCGGGACGGGGCGCTACAGGTGGTATCAGAGACTAGGCTCTAGATCTACTGCGGAAAACATAGGAATTAAGAAATGATCTTAGACGTAAGAGATGACTATAGAATTAAGTGTTGATCGTAGATGTAAGTTTGATATTAGACTAAGTTTGATTATAGACATAAGCTGTGATCTGAGACTAAGTTTGATTCTAGACGTAAGCTATGATTTGAGACTAAGCTTGACTTTAGAATAAGTTTGATTTAGACTAAGTGATGATTTGAACATGAGCGACGATCATGAACATAGGTACTGATTTCAGTTATAAGCGATGATCCTGAAGATAAGCCACGACCTTAGATATAAGTAACGATCTCGATTAAGAGTTGACTTTCGACATAAGTATTGAGTTAGTAATAAGTATTGATTATGTACTAATTATGATTTGGAAATAAGACGTGATCTTAGATTTAAGAAATGATGATGCTAAGAACGATCCTAGAAATAAGTTATGATCCTAAACTTAAGAAGTCGATCGGTTTTGAAACACGTATACCTAGGATATCCCATACAATTCTCCTTTATCTAAGGTTGACAATAACTCTCTAAGCTATGATCTTAGTAACCCTAGTTGAATACTATATAATTGATTTGAATGAATTACAATGTTAACCAGAATACCATACTACAAACATTAGTTGACATATTAATGGGTGAGGTAGTAACTCGGGCTGCCTTACCATAACTGCAACTTAGTACTCGGTACCATTAGGGTAAAGTAAAGCGGGTCCATATCCCTACTTGACGGTAACATGAGAGAAGGTGTAGGTCTAAGTTGGGCCCATAACTGCTAAGAAATGAATTATAATAGTATGATAAATACTAAGAGATGATTTATAGTAGAATGATAGAAACTAAATAACGATTAGCGTTATAATCGGTAAGTTTAGTTAAGGATATTGTACGAAGGAATTTATAGTCTAGGGTTAAGATGTTGAATATAGGGTAATCAAAATAGGTCGACGATATTAGTCTTATTAGAGGTATTGAACAATAGCGACATACGAGAATTGACTATAGTATGTGCCTTGGAGTACCATATCATTACAAAATTGTGGGTTAAGTGTTGACATCGGAACGTTGGGTTGAATCTAGTAGGCTTGAATTGAACTAGAGTAAGCATGAACCAGCAGTGGTTACTTGTTCACGTGAGATTTCACTATGATAATTAGGGGTTCTAATAACCAAGTAAAGAAATATAGTGGATCAGTATGGCGCGCGGAAGCATGGTGAATTAGAACACCTTAAGTCGATAAATATTTAGTGTGCTATGCTAGGACTGGACAATCTAAGATAGAGATCTTATCAGTAGGCGAAGGTTAGACTTATAAGAAACGATACATAGACGGATTGATATTTTTTTTTAAAATAAGGATGGATTATAGAAATTATACGAAATATTGGACTATTATTTCTCTAGCAGATAGATATTTTATATAAGCGCGTACACCGAGTTATACCTATATTTTACATGGACTTCAAAAGGCATTTTATTTTCGAAAATACCTCATTAATTCTCATTTCTTTATATAGTCTACTAAACTTTACGAGGCTATTTTTTTTCCGTACTTGTAAATCAGTATAATAAAAATTTCAATTCTTTTGACGACCTTGAAAAGGGGAAAACTTTTAAAATATTGATGTTTATGCAAAAACTATGTGTTTCTTACCGAATATTTCCAATTTCTGTTTTTGTTACATCTATTTTTTTTGTCAAAATTAATTTAATTTGACAACTATCGATATCCCAAGCAGTTTAACCGTTTAAATGTTTTTGAAGTTATTTATCCGCTCGCGATGAACTTACTTAACTTTTGTGAAGCCAAAAAAAAAAAAAAAAAGGGTAGCTTTTAAAATATATACATATCTTTGAAAACGAAAGGTACCATATTCAAATCGTTTCATAAAACCTTTCATTATTACGTTTTCAACTGTTTGACGCAATTTTACCAAAATACTTTGCGAACAAGTTATATCATCATTTTTAAAATGGTCATTGAGATATCGCATTGTGAAAACAAATCTATGATACTTTGGTTTTGTGTTTACAAAAATTTGAAGGTTTAGTATTTTAAATAGTTAAAGCATTCAAAATTATAGCTACGTAAGCTACTTTCTTTTAACTTGAAGAAAAATATGTCCATACACATATTTCGTATACTAGGCTGCTGACGATATCTCTGAGAAATTAAGAGCATGATCATAGAGCTAGTTCGTAAGTATAAGAACGGATTTTGAAGACTTGGTTGTATTAAGGAAGGGTAGCGGTTACCATATTGGCGTGCACCAAGGATGTTAATGTGGTTAATTATCTAGGGGATGAATCATATGTGATGAGTTTGAGAATCCGGTTTCGTAGATTGCAATAAATTGAATGATACACGTCAAGTGGTATAAGTGCAAGTTTGTAAGCACTGATTATAGGGAATTAAGTAAGGATTGAATTCTATAAAGACTAGATCATCTTGTGAGATGTTAATGATGATTAAATTAAATCTAACTAGAGTACGACGTATTCCGAAAAGGTACATACAGCTTAAGGAAGGAGCCTTGTGAACAAGATGTTAAGTTACAGATTGTACTATACCTAGGAACTGATTTTAGAGAGTTGCTCGTGACAACAAATGTAAGTACGATATAGACCGACGATTAAGTTATGAAGTCATTATAAGGACGATGCCCTTAAGGTTGATGCGAGAACTATAGAAAGAATAGGTCACGATCTATCAGGCTGAATGATTTGAAGACTTAGTCCTGTATCGAGGAAGTGAGATGGGTAATATATCAGAATACGCAAGGGATACTAAGTTCGATCATAATCTAGGTAAATGAATTATGTAGGACTATACTAAGTTACCGATTACGTAACACACAAGTTTCGGGGACGAAACTTTTTGTAAGGAGGGGAGAATGTTATATCCCATTTTTTTTAATAGGGGCAAGAATGGAAATTAGGCCTAATTAATTAGAAAACCTAATTTTATTATCAAATTTTCCCTAAACCCTAATCAAATTTTTATTTAAACAACGCTTGGATTTCTTTTCCCCTCACATTAGACGCACGGCTGCAGAGAAGAAAAAAAAAACGATTCCTCTTGCTCTAACCTAGGGCCGCCAGTTTTGGGGAGAGTAGGAGGAGCACCACCGCCTCGATCACGCCTTTCAAACGCGTACCAATTACCAGGTAGGTGCCCCCTTAACATCCGTTGAATGTAAAAACGATAATCTTTAATTTCTTTATGAAAATGAGATCGTGCATTAGTATTTGTGATTGTATAGATGATTGATATTTGATTATATATGTATTTGATGAGTTGTATATCCGTATGTATGATTGTATATGAACATATATGAAAGATGCTATTTTCGTATGAAGAAATTGGAAAGATTATATTTTTGATGTATATATGAATACCGGAATCGGAAGAAGAGGTGTTGGTGGCGGTGGCGCGTGGCCGGTGGTGGTGGGCTATGGCCACGTGCTGCCGGATTGATGGAGCGGGGCTGAGAGGGGAGGCTGGTCAGGGGGCGGCTGTGAGGTGGGGGGGTTAGGGGGTGCGGCTGGGGGTGCAGCTGTAGGGTGGGGGTGCAACTGGGGTAAGGGAGTGGGTTGGAGGGGCTGTCGGCTGGGGGCTGTTGACCGCAAGAAGTTGGTGGGGGGGAAGAGTGACTGAGGGCTGAGGGCGCGTGGAGGGGCCGGGGAGTGAGGGAGATGTCGGCTGAGGGGATTGGTGATGCGCTGGAAACCAAATAGAAAAGGGAGAAATTGGAATCGCAGTAAGGAAAACAGTAAATAAAAAGAATAAAGAAAAATAAAAGGGAAAAAATAACGGGAAAGGAAAAGGAAAAAGAATAAAGGAAAAAAAAAGAAAAAGGAAAAGAATAAAGAATAAGAGGAAAAGGAAAAGAGAAGGAAAGGGGAAGTAAATGAAGCATTCCGTATGTGATTTCTGTGCATCCATGCATCACGACATTGCATTATGATATGCGAGACCTAAGTCGCATATCTGTTCTGTTCCGTTAGGGTATGCGAGACCTAAGTCGCATATCTGTTCTGTTCTGTTAAGATATGCGAGACCTAAGTCGCATGTATGTTCCGTTCTGCTCTGTTAGGATATGCGAGACGTAAGTCGCATATCTGATCTGTTTCGCTCTGTTCCGTTCTGTTAGGACCCGGGGTCATGCATTGCACGATTAGATGAATGTTCTGAGAAGGTAGGTTTATCATGCATCACGTATGTGACATTGCATTTCATGCTCATTCTGCATGATTATGTGCTTGATTGTTTTAAGAAGTTCTGACCGTTATACGTATTTGCGAAAACGTGGACAGTCTATTTTCGTATTACCGTACTTATATGTATTTCACTACTGTCCTAGCATGTATGGTCTCACAGGGCCGATGCAGGCAGGGTACCTACTGAGTGACGTTTTTGTCACTCACACCGTTTGTTTTGTTTTACTGCAGACGATTCAGGGTACGATTACATATGGGTTGGAGAGGACTCTGAATGGGCACATTGGGACACGTAGACTGGTTGATGACCAATGATCAAGGAAAGAGGAAGTTTTATTCTATTTATTATTCCATTTGAGGACATAACTTAGCGATTTCTTATTTGGTTACTTTACGATGTCGTTTAAGGGATTGTGACTTGATTTTTGACTATATATGATTTTGGGGATTTTACTTTCGATTTAGGGTTTTGAATTGATTTATTTCGCTTCCGCAATCGAATACTCTGTCGTTTTGATAAGTGCAGGGATTCGTACAGACGCCTTGTATATTCCTTAGTGAAATACGGCGGGCGTACCGGTTCTGACCCTAGGGTTCGGGACGGGGCGCTACAATATGTGACTAAGCTCCACCGTTTTTCTAACAGGAAAAGATACGGGTAGGTTTCGTGGCTTATATGGCAGCTCTCAGATTTCTTGATGGTATCTCCTGTGTAATAAGCTCATCTAATGATACTTTTTCTATTGCTGTATCGTATTGATTTGTTCTATGACAATGCAGCTGCTGAAAATGGTGGAAATAAGCCCTCCAATGAGACTAGCGAGGAGGAAGGTGAAGAGGAGGAATATTTGGAAGAAGCTGTAGACACAGAGCTCGAGAAGGAGCTCCCACAGGAGGCTAGGGAAGCGGGTTTTAATATTCACCCTGAGAAATTAGCAACAATTGTTGGCTCATTTGACATCAAGACATTAAGAAAAGCCGGAGGGGTTGAAGGACTTGCAAGTCGATTAAGGGTCTCCCTTATGGAAGGGGTTCCATCAACTGATGCTCATGTCAGAAGAGACGTTTATGGACCCAATACTTATGCTGAAAAACCTGCAAAAGGTTTTTGGATGTTTGTATGGGAGGCTTTGCACGATATAACACTCATCATTCTTATTGTCTGTGCTGTCGTGTCCATAGGTGTTGGACTTGCCACTGAGGGGTGGCCAAAGGGCATGTATGATGGTTTGGGGATTATCCTGAGTATATTTTTGGTCGTTGTTGTCACGGCAGTTAGCGATTACAAGCAATCTTTGCAGTTCAGGGATTTGGACAGAGAGAAGAAAAAGATCTTCATTCAGGTCACTAGAGATGGCAGCAGACAAAAGATTTCCATATTTGAATTGGTTGTAGGAGACATAGTTCATTTGTCCATTGGAGACCAAGTTCCAGCAGATGGAATTTTCGTGTCAGGATACAGCTTATTGATTGATCAGTCAAGCTTATCTGGTGAGAGTGTACCTGTGAACATACATGAGAAAAGACCTTTTCTTCTGGCCGGAACCAAAGTGCAGGATGGATCAGGTAAGATGCTTGTGACTACTGTTGGCATGAGGACTGAATGGGGTAAGTTGATGGAAACTTTAAGTGAAGGAGGAGAAGACGAGACGCCGTTGCAGGTGAAGCTCAATGGTGTTGCCACTATTATTGGGAAAATAGGCTTAGGTTGTTCTGTTTTGACGTTTATTGTACTGCTTATCAGATTTCTCGTTCAGAAAGCAGTCCACCATGAATTTTCTAAATGGTCTTCCAATGATGCTCTGACCCTTCTAAATTACTTTGCAACTGCGGTAACCATTATTGTTGTAGCAGTTCCAGAAGGATTGCCCCTGGCAGTAACATTGAGTCTGGCTTTTGCCATGAAAAAGCTGATGGATGATAAGGCCCTGGTGAGGCATCTTTCTGCATGCGAGACAATGGGTTCGGCCACCTGTATTTGTACAGATAAAACTGGAACACTGACAACAAATCATATGGTAGTTAGTAAGATTTGGATGCTAGGTAAATCTAAAGAGATCGAAGCAAATGGAGAAATAAGTGGCATCAGCTCAGAGGCATCTGGCAATGCATTGTCTATTTTCTTGCAAGCAATATTCCAAAACACAAGTGCTGAAGTGGTGACAGATAAAAGTGGAAAGCAGTCTATCTTGGGGACACCTACAGAATCAGCGTTGTTGGAATATGGACTGCGTTTGGCTGGTGATTCCCAACGTGACAATTGTAAAGTGCTCAAGGTTGAGCCTTTTAATTCAGAAAAGAAAAAAATGTCTGTGCTTGTAGCCCTTCCGGATGATACAATAAGAGTTTTCTCTAAAGGTGCTTCTGAGATTATAGTGAAATTGTGTGACAGCATAATTGATGAAAATGGTGAAGCAGTTCCTATGTTTGAAGAACAGAGAAGTGCTATCATGAACGTCATTAACGGATTTGCTTGTGAAGCCCTCCGGACTCTTTGTTTGGCTTACAAGGATATCAGCAATGAAAACCAGGAAGGCAGGATTCCAGATGGTGGTTATACATTGATTGCAATAGTGGGTATAAAGGATCCAGTTCGCCCAGGGGTAAAGGAAGCAGTTAAAACTTGTCATAAAGCTGGAATTATTGTCCGAATGGTCACCGGGGATAATATCAATACAGCCAAAGCAATTGCTAAAGAATGTGCAATACTTACTGAAGATGGTACTGCCATAGAAGGTCCCGTGTTCCGCACCAAATCTCCAGGGCAGATGAGACAGATAATTCCAAACATTCGGGTTGGCAGTTTAATGCCCTTACATAAGCCAAAAGGCACATTAACTAGAAAATGATTGTTTTCTTTACATTATGTCTGGATGCAGGTCATGGCTCGGTCATCCCCAACAGACAAACACGTGCTAGTGAAGAATTTAAGAGGGATGCGGGAGGTGGTTGCAGTTACTGGTGATGGCACAAACGATGCTCCAGCTTTGCATGAGGCAGATATTGGACTTGCTATGGGCATTGCCGGAACAGAGGTTTGTGAATACATAACTTTTCATTCACCATTTTAGATCATCATGTTTCAATTGGATACAACAATGATTCATGTTTTGTGGTGAGGTAATCATACACATGATTGAGCATACAGACAAAAAGAACTCGAAGAAGTACCTTTGATCTTTACCTTCAGTCACACATGATTATTGAGCCACATCAAATGCTAGTCACTTACATCCATCCACTCTCGGCACTGTTTAGAAGTGGAGGCTGTAGAACCACTTATAATATCTCTGCATAGGATACGGCCAGTTTTATCTTGACAAGTTCTATTAGTTTGACTTCTCTGTGGTTCAGTTAACTAAATAGCATATGACTCCCGATTGCAATTCTACATGTGTATTGTTGTTCATCTTTGTATTTTTTGTTAACTGTATCCACAGGTTGCAAAAGAAAGTGCTGATGTGATTGTGCTGGATGACAATTTCACAACTATTGTAAATGTTGTTAAATGGGGACGAGCTGTCTACATAAACATTCAGAAGTTCGTGCAATTCCAGTTAACTGTTAACATAGTTGCTCTCATAATCAACTTTGTCTCAGCTTGCATTACAGGTATAACTCCAAGCATTTGCCACCCTTTTATCGGACACTTGGACGTGTTGTCAAAATGACAAACAATTACCTTAATGTATTTCAGGATCTGCTCCTCTTACGGCGGTTCAGTTGCTTTGGGTGAATCTTATCATGGATACTTTAGGGGCACTTGCACTTGCCACAGAACCACCTCATGAGGGACTCATGAATAGGCCTCCTGTGCATAGGGATGTAAGCTTCATTACCAAGACCATGTGGAGAAATATAATTGGTCAGAGTGTTTATCAGCTTATTATCCTCCTAGTCTTCAATTTCAATGGGAAGCAAATCTTGGATCTACAAGGTTCAAATGCCACAACAATTCTCAACACATTTATATTCAACACATTTGTGTTCTGCCAGGTATATGGCTATTGATCTTAATGTTACCTTTCCGTGTTTGCCTCCATTCTTCTCAGCCATTAAGAGCTCTGGACTAGCGTATTCGTAACGAAATAAGGTAGCTGAGGGAAAAATTGCCTCAGATTGTAGTTGAAACTTCACGTGATCCGCTGCATGCATTAATCAAATGGTTCTATTTGCACGATCATTACTTACAGTAGCTGGGGCTACTGTTGGAGTCTCTGGTTCCTCTTTCTAAGAGTAACAACTCAAAAACAGAATCACTTTCCTAACCTACTGAAAGTTCTCAAGTTAGTAGAAAGGACCACTTGGTACCTACAAGCCTGGGCAAAGCATGTCTTTGCCTTTGCTTTAGAACAGTTCTTGAAGCTAAATTACGAAAGGATGATACCAGAGATCAACAACAACAATAACATTATCCTATTGTATTAGAGGAGTATGAGAGGTCGGATGTACGCAACTATACCCTTATTTCAGAAATACACAGAGGTTGTTTATGACAGTACTAACTGTCAACTTTTCGGGCATCGTAGTAAAATGTTGAACTCAAGTTGACTTTAATCACGTAGAGGCATGGTTACATACCATGCTATCTTCAATCTTTCCGATGTAGACAAGGATGTTACAAATGTTGCTATAAGTTTCAGTAAGGTTACTCTTCTTGTCTTGTCAGGTTTTCAACGAAATAAACAGCAGGGATATCGAAAAGATCAATGTACTCAAAAACATGTTCAACAATGGAATTTTCCTCGGCGTGATTGCTGGAACAGTCGTATTCCAGGTTATCATAGTTGAATTCCTGGGGACTTTTGCGAGTACAATTCCGCTAAGTTGGCAGCTATGGGTGCTGAGTGTTCTCATTGGATCAGTAAGCCTTCTAGTTGGAGTTCTTTTGAAGTGCATTCCTGTGGAAAAAGAAGCTAAGCACCATGATGGTTATTCAAGACTCCCAAGTGGTCCAGAACTTGCATAAACCCAGAAACAACACTTTATACACATCACATGGATGAAGAACCAAACAGTTCGATCTGCCGAAAACGTAGCCTTTTCCTCTGCTAGTTATGTTCATCTTGAGCAAGCTACACGTTTTGATTCTGCTCCTATGTTTTTATTTTCTATTCTTTTCGTTTCTTTCCTCCAAACTTTTGGTTCTACTTCTGTGTTTCAGTTCCACAACATTGGTGCCCCAAGTTTGTGGTTTTAACTTTTTAGATCATAACCTTAAAACAAGAGATCCACATAGTAATGGTTTGATCCCATTGATATCTCATCTACTTTTATGTTTTTCACGCGCTTGCTGAACTTTAGAACTCGAAATTACTTCCAAAACATCATGCTGGTAATTAAATCTATTTGAAGAGATAATTGAGTTGAATTGCTTTGAGATATTTGTGATTCATGAACAATGAAGATCAGTAAATGGAGAACCAAAAAACTTGTATTGTATTTCAGTATACTTCCTATATATACAACAGATACTAAGAGAATAGAAAACTGTGCTAACGGCTACTTTCTAAGTGAATGTCATCTAGTGAATAACATCCAACGGCTATAATTATCTCAACACCTCCCCCCTCCCCCCCGCCTTCAAGCTTGGTATATACATTGGAACATCCAAGCTTGGATAATAATTTATGAAATTGAGTAGGGGATACAGACTTAGTAAGTATGTCTGCAATTTGTTCAGAGGAAGAAATATGTTGAAGACTTAATGATTGATTCTCTAACCTCTCTCTAATAAAATGTCTATCAATCTCTACATGCTTCGTTTTATCATGATGGACTGGATTCTCTGTCATATGAATAGCTGAAATATTATCACAGTATGCCTTGATCTGTGAATCTGCCCGGTCTTGATGTATATCTTTTAGAACTCGCTTTATCCACAAGCCTTCACAAAGACCAAGAGCTAATGCTCTCAACTCCGCTTCAGCACTGCTACGGGCAACAACAGTTTGTTTTTTACTTCTCCAGGTGACCAAGTTTCCCCAAAGAAAAATTTCATATCCAGAAGTTGATCTCATGTCACTTTTGGAGCCTCCCCAATCCGTATCAGTGTATACTTGTATATTTCTACGCGTACTCTTTCCAAAAAATAAGCCTTGACTGGAGCTCCTTTTAAATACCTAAGTATCCTCATAACAGTTTGTAAATAAAAATTAGTAGGAGAATGCATAAACTGACTAACAAAACTAACTGAATAGCAAATATCTGGTCTAGTATGAGATAAATAAATTAACTTATCTACTAATTTTTCATATGAATGTATGTCAGGAAGTATCTCACCTTTTGTAGATTCAGTTACGTTAGTACTACCGGGTTCCATTGGGGTTGAAACTGGTTTGCAACCTATCATACCTGTTTCTTGCAAAAGATCTAACACATACTTCCTTTGGGAAATTATCATCCCAGTTTTACTCCTTCCAAATTCCATACCAAGAAAGTATCTCAAGGGGCCAAGGTCTTTAACCTCAAACTCAGTAGCAATATACTTCTTAACTTTTTCAATGTAGATTATTATTTCCTGTTAGGATGATGTCATCCACATAAACTATAAGAATTGTAACATTACTATCATTAGTATGAACAAAAAGAGTGTGGTCACTTTGAGCTTGTCTAAAACCATAAACAGTCAAAACATCAGTAAACTTACTAAACCAAGCTCTAGGCGATTGTTTCAAACCATAAATTGATCTTTTTAACTTATAGACCTTTCCATTCGTTTCAGCAGACTCAAAACCAGGGGGTATGCTCATATATACTAGTTCTTTTAATTCTCCATTGAGAAATGTATTTTTAATATCTAGTTGAACTAGTTTCCAGTCTAGATTAATAGCAACTGAAAAAATGATCCTAATAGTGTTTAATTTAGCAACTGGAGCAAAAGTTTCAGCATAATCAATACCATAAGATTGAGTAAACCCCTTTACAACAAGCCTTGCTTTGTACCAATTAAGAGTTCCATCTGAATTATATTTTAATGAAAAAACTCATTTACAACCTACTGGTGATATATGTTTCGGCCTAGGTATTATCTCCCAAGTTTTATTCTTTGTAAGAGCAGTCCTCTCTTCATAGATTGCTTGTCTCCATTCCTGCTGACTTAAGGCCTGTTCAATTGATACTGGTATAGCAACATTATCCAGACTAGTGGTACATAACTTAAATTCTGGTTTTAGTCTGTCATATGACACAGCATCACGCAAAGGATATATAGAAGTGTAACTTTTATTTCTTAAAATCTTATGATATTTCAAACATTCACGAGACCCTTTTCTTATAGCAATAGGTAGATCAGTTTCCTGAGGTATATCCACAACTGATTCCTTATGCAGAGACGGAGTATCATGATTGACAGGCTCAGATGATGAATTAGAGGAATCAAGTGGGAGAGGTACCTATCGTTTTCTTCTGGAATAGACATAAGTAATAGGCAACTGAGATCTGTCAAAGCTCCTTTCTTGTCTTCCTTCTGAAACTGGATCTTCACTATTGGTTTTATCCTCAGCAAGTGCTGAATCCCTCTGTTCCCCCATGGTTGGGTTATGATCAATTCTCATGATTGAAACATCAATAGTGCTCCAATAGTTTTCCTGATCTATATTTATACTATTTACTAATGGAAATGAGAAATAAGGAGAATTTTCATCAAATGAAACATCTAATGTAGTATATACTTTCCTAGTTTGTGGACAGAAGCACTTGTACCCTTTTTGAGATCCTGAGTATCCAAGGAAGACGCACTTAATTGACCTCTTATCTAATTTCCCTCTAAACTGAGGTTGTAAGTATACATAGACAGTACAACCAAAAATTTTTAAGGAAAGTTCAGATAGTAATAGACAATGAGGAAAGAAACTGAGCAACTTATCCCTTGGACTTGTAAAATTAAGCACTCTAGAGGGCATCCTGTTTATCAGATACGTAGCTGTAAGAACAACTTCTCCCTATAAATACTTGGGGACATTCATAGAGAACATTAAGGATCTGGCCAGACTTAAGATGTGTCTGTGCTTTCTCTCTGCAACCCCATTCTGTTGGGGAGTGTAAACATTTGATGTCTGGTGGTGAATCCCCTTTTCTAGCAAAACAGATTTCATTTCTTCATTTAGATACTCACTTCTATTGTCTGATCTAAAATTTTTAATACATGTATTAAACTGATTCTGAACTAGAGAAATAAACAGTTTAAAAACATGAGACAATTCTGACTTATGTTTCATCAAGTAGATCCAAGTAACTCTTGTGTGATTATCTAAAAAATAACCATCTACTACCATTTACATTAAGAACCCTAGAGGGTCCCCAGATATCTAA
Organism: Eustoma russellianum; assembly: GCA_036186865.1. Taxonomy (NCBI): domain Eukaryota; kingdom Viridiplantae; phylum Streptophyta; class Magnoliopsida; order Gentianales; family Gentianaceae; genus Eustoma; species Eustoma russellianum. The sequence continues at coordinate 39,489,086 of AP025044.1, forward strand.
ATGAACCAAGTTAAAAGGCTTACTCTCTTCATATCTTTTTGCAGGATACTGAGCCCTGGACTTTTTGGCGTACAAACAGGTTTCACAATTGAGACAATCCAAAGATATGCCATTAAACAAGTCAGGTTTAATCTTCTTCAAATACACAAAATTAGCATGTCCTAGCCTTTTGTGCCATAACAAAATAAGAGCTATTCTAGAATTGTCTTTTCTAGGAACATGGCCTTTGTTCAAAACAGAATACATACTACTAGAATAACCTTCAAAAAACACTGGTGCTGGTATGGTAGTTTCCAAAAAATACAATCTATTCTAATGATTAGCATTGCCAATTATCTCCTTACTGATCCCTTCCTTCATAGCTTTCCCCTGAAAGCGTGAAGAAGAAGATGATAGGAAATAACACTGATTAGGAGTAAAAATGGTCAAAAAATCATTGTCAACCATTAGTTGTCTAACAGAGATAAGATTACAATCAAGGCCAGGGACATACAATACATGCTTAAGGATCAACTTGTCAGATACTTGTATATTTTCATATCCCAGAATTTCAATGCTATCACCGTTGGCAACTTTAACCCTTTTAGGAATATTATATGAGTTAAAACTATTAAGCTGAGACCTATTAAAGGTCATATGGTTAGTAGCCCCAGAATCAATGATCCACATTAAGGACTTACCAACCCTACCTGTACTGACCATAGTTGCCCTGATTTGTTCACTGGAATGTTGGCTCCTTTGACTGTCCAGCACTCGAAGCACAACATCCAGTTGTGCTTGAGTGAACACAGTGCCAGCACCACTATCAGACTCAGCCACTGCAGCCCTGGGAGGACGCCAAGAGTCAGCATCAGACCTCCAAGAACCACTTGAATCTGATCTCCCTGCATAATTCTGTCTTTGATTGTTGGGTTTAAAAAACGGAGGTGGCTTAACTGTAGATCCTGGTCTCCTGTAGCATTCCTCAAAAAGATGTCCTTCTCTGTGACAGTATCTACAGTACTTCTTAACATAGGTATTAGACTTAGAACCAGTCTTCCTAGCTGTCAAGCCAGTTTCTGTCTTACTATCATTTTCTTGTGTTAAACATGGTGAAGAGTTAGTTGAAAGTGCAGATGACTCTGATGGAATCAATGGAGGTCCCATCATCACTTTCAGGCGACTTTCTTCTTGACTCACCTCTGAAAAAGCAGTATTCATAGTAGGTAATGGTTTTGTTCCTAGTATTTTCCCTTGCACTGCATCAAGATCCTTGTGTAGTCCAGACAAGAACCCAAAAAGTCTACTGGTTTCTTTGATTTTCTTATACAATAAGCTGTCTACAATGCATGTCCATTGATGAACCTCCAAAGAATCAATATGCTTCCAGATTTGAGATAAGTGACTAAAGTACTTACTGACTGATCTCCTTGTTTGATGTCTTTAAGCTGAGCCTCCAGTTCATAGAGCTCTGAAATGTTGTCTCTTTTAGAATACATCTCTTTAGTTGCATTCCAAATAGCGGCTGCAGTTGGGTATAGCATAAATGTATTACTAATTTCAGGGGTCATGAATCCAAGTATCCATGATATTATCATGGAGTTCTCAGCTTCCCAAGTTGCAAACTTTCAATCTGTTTCTGCTGGAATCACCATTCTTTCAGATAGATATTCTTTCTTCCCTCGTCCAGTTATAAACAGCTCCACTGCTCTACTCCATGGAAGGTAGTTACCACCATGCAATTTCTGATTCGTAATAGTAACAGATGCAGAGTCTAATACAGTTCCAGATCCAATAGATCCAGAGGTGGAACCAAGAGTTTTCTCATCTGCATGTGTTGAGGTTATCTCACTTTCTTGGTCTACCATGGATGACAGACGAGGAAGAAAGTAGGAAACGCAAGGAAAGTTTGAATCTTGATGGATTTGCGAGAGCGTTTATAATGAAAAATGATGGACTACAGAATGAAGGAAATATTAGTATACAAGAGGCAATTGATAAGTGAGATTGAGACTGATGAGGAGGATATCATTAATTATTGAAGAACACAGATGATTGAAAGAAGGCTAAAAAATTTTGCACGTTGAAAGAGGACTTCGGGTGATGTAGACAAATAAGTGAAATGCGTTTAATGCCTTTGAAAGTGCATTCAATGCCTTGATATCTGCACGTTACAAAATGAGAGAGGTTTTGAGAAAAGAGATGAAAATTTTTATGATTTTCCAGCTGGCGTATATTAATGAGCGTGTAGCTCATGTAACAACCTAAAGCATGCACGAAGACACGTGCCTTGATAGCTGGGAACAATTTTCTGAACGGAAAATTTAACGGAGAATAACGGAGTAGTTAAACTTGAGTATTTTACAAAAATACCCGTGATTGAATTTTTTTTATTTTCAACGCAAACCAGTCTTCTTCTCCCTTTGCTTTCGTCCCAACTTTGCAGAGGAAATCTTTCGCCAGAAAGTGAGCTTACGAAAAGTGCAGAAAGGTCCTTTCCTTCTGAGAACTTATCTTTACAAGAAGAGTTTGAAATAGTTTCAGCCAAAATATAGATTGAAGATTCCTCCTTTTGTTCTGAAGAATAAGGAAGTTATTGTTGAGAATAAAAATCCTCAATGAAGACTGTTGAGATATTTGAGTCGTTTGATTAGTAGAGGAGTGTGGTTTCTTGAGCCTGGCTCTGATACCATGAAGAGATAATTGAGTTGAATTGCTTTGAGATATTTGTGATTCATGAACAATGAAGATCAGTAAATGGAGAACCAAAAAACTTGTATTGTATTTCAGTATACTTCTTATATATACAACAGATACTAAGAGGATAGAAAACTGTTCTAACAGCTACTTTGTAAGTGAATGTCATCTAGTGAATAACATCCAACGGCTATAATTATCTTAACACTATTCAGTTTTGCATTTTGGTTCACTCTTTCTATTTCCAATAGAGTCAAAGACACACTGTTCCTTCACTTTGGAATATGATTGAATAAAGCAAAATGACTCACTAAATTAGTTGCGCTTGTTAAGTAGCAATTGATCGACAGACAATTTTCATTATGAGTCATCGAGAAACGATCTCTGTATGTTTCTAACACATGTGTATACTTGCATACATCTGTCTCCTCCATACCCCACCAAAATCGGGAGCCTCTAAGGCAATAGTAGTGATCCCAATGATATATCATTTGCCTTAATGCTTTCGCCAGGCTTGTTTATTCAACTTTAAAACTCCCAATTACTTCCGAAACATCATTCAACGTATTTCCAAAACATCATATTGTCTGATGATTAAACCTATTCAGTTTTAAATTTTAGTATATTACTTGCACAGTAATGTGTCTTTATTGGTTGTTTATAAAGATTTTATGAGGTCAAAAATGGACTGTGGAGTCAGGAGTGTAATTTGGGTGCTAATGTTTAGCATCATTCACTAATTTGCAGCATCAAAATACCATAACCGGTCAACATACCAGATCTCTGACCAACGGATTGTCGCGAAATGCAGGTCTATTTATTCGGGTGAGATCCTAGGAGGTTAAAAGTGAGACAGAATATGAGGCTTCTAATCACGCGTCGCCACGTGTACAAAAGAAAGGGGGTGCTGAAACATTTTTATAAAAAAAAACTGATTTTGTACACGTGGCGACACGTGATCGGAGGCTTCATATTCTGCCTCACTTTTAGTCTCCTAGGATCTCATCCGCTATTACAATACTTTTGAACAGGGTAACCGTGTCCTCAAGATAATACAATAATTTAGCACCTCATAATGCTAGTCTGCACTTCAAAAGATGGATGGTGTTCAGTTATACACGATCCCTGAGCACATGTTCAATTTGTAACATGTGTTACTGACACTTGTTAAATATATAACTGGAGGGCTCACTGGAAACAAATTCTTTATATATTTGGATGACACTTGTTTGTTACATATAGAACCGGGGTCTCACTGGAAACAAATTCTCTATCTATTGAGATGGAGGTATTGTTTGCATGCCTCTCACTTTCTCTAAGACTCTAGCGATAACTTTTGCTATCGTTGAGATATACTGGGTATGATTGTTATTGTGTTGTTGTTGTTACTGACACTTGTATCTCAGACCCATTCTCAAAACTAGGGAATATCCATAACAAATAGATATAGCGACTACAGAAAATCATATGCTGGCAGGGCCTGGAGTATAACTACTTACATGCTGTAATGCCAAGAAGAATTTTTTTGTACGTTAAGATTTCATGTATATAAAAGCACCACGAAGACATATTTATAATAAGTTATACCAATTGCTAATGTTAGTAAGTTAGTCATTAATTTAGACTTGCTCTAATATACAAAAAAAAAAAAAGAAAGTTATCTTTCATTCTAATCCAATTCTCTAAGCTATGAAGCCATGTCAATTTCAGAATCTCTAGTTTCTATAACGAACACAATATAGAACTTCTGCTTTTACACTTCAATCGAGCTCAATTTTTGAAATTTGGTCTTTGAGTTTGGTCAAACTTTGACTTTGATCTTTGACTTACAAGTAACTACTGAATATTCGATCGCCATGAAGAGTTTGGTCACGCAAGTCAACGAACATAGACTCTACATTCGTTCAATTGTTTGGTGGTTTGGGCAGAAAGTTCTGCTCATATACGCAGAATGTTCAGCATATACCAATTTGAGATGGGTCTAGAATATCCTTAAAAATTACACTTATAATCTGAACCATTACCATCTCTTACACATTTAGCCTATAAAAGTCATCAAAGCCTAGTCTAAAGTGGTACCGGAGCATGTCCCAGGTTCCAATTAAATGGAAGGCATGTTCATCCGGACTCAGTATATTCCAATGACAGCAAAATCTATCGAAATGGAATGCATGTTGTGAAGTGAAAATGCTGTTAGGTGATAGGATGGAGATTGTTAGGTTGTCAGCATACTGTCAGCTATTGTGCAACATTCAATACTCTCGGTTGAGATAAGGAGAGACCAAAAATGAGGCAAAATATGAGTCTTTCAATCACGCGTCGCCACGTGTAAAAACTGTTCTTTTTAAAAATAAAAAATTTTTAAACCTCTTCCCTTTTTATACACGTGGCGGCGCGTGATTTGAGGCCTCATATTCTGCCTCAATTTTAGCCTCTCCTGATCTCAACTGCAATACTTGACGTTGGCTATTACACTTTAAAGAATAAGAATTGTGCTTTTACTCACCGCCATTGTTTATAGGGAAGATATAGTAATGCTATGAATGACCCACTATCGAAATACTAGTAACAATATCAGTAAACGAGCGTTTTTTTTGTGCTTTCAGACATGTTGAGCTCCACATATTCTTATACAGTCAGGTAAACGTTTCAAATCTTATAACTGAGATTTCGGTTGTAAAAAAGCAAAAGTATTGTATACTGGAAATTTGGTATTCAAATGATTTGATTATCAGATCTACTGTTGAGAAAACTTTTTGAAAGTATAATCGGAATTAAAGTTGTAATAAAATAAATGTATTTTTGAAAAAATTGGCGAAATAGCGTACTGTTGATCAATACCGATGTTAATGAATTTCGTTCGTAATATATAGTGCAAAACAAATGTCAAATAATAAAAAGGATAACTCAAAAAAAAAAAAATAATAAATTCTGGCACCGTGACACGTTACACTTGCAAACTTTCCGCCTGGGATCAGGGCAGGCTCATTCTGAGGCCAAAAATGAGGCCACGAGTAGAAGCTCGCCACGTCGCACAAGCTGCCTGCTTTTTTTTTTTAAAAAAAAAACTTTTTTTCTCTCACCCACTACCCTTAAGAAAACCCCTAAAGTCTTCCGCCGTCCCCCCCACTACCGTCATTTCCTTTATCCTATTTTCGTTATCCCCTACCCTCCTCTTTCTTAATTTTTACACAAAACACAGTTTCAGAAGCATCCCCTCCCCCCTTATATGGCGACAAAAATCGCAATCCCATCCCCCTTTATTGTTTAAAACTTTATTGTTCCCTTTCAGTTGTTCTTATTGTTCGTTATTGTTCCCTTAGATATGTGTATCTTCATCCAACAAAGGTGAAAAAAGTAATTTTCAGCCTATCATTGAAACGAATTTCCTGGACTGCCACTGAGAAGCTGCATTTTGCAGCAACTGTATTTTGCAGCATAGCATATAAACGCATTTCCAAGACTGCCACTGAGCACCTGCATTTCTTCCAAGTTTATTTTGCAGCAGCCACATTTTCTCTGGATTCATTGAGGCGCATAATGCAGTTGGAGAGGCGCAGAATGCAGTTGGAGAGAGGGAACAGCTGGGGTCTTTTTAGTTTCAACCATGTATCATTAGAATGTATGAGAGGAAATGTAAAGCAAATGATTCTCCTTTGATCTGTATCAATGAATATGCATATCATGTGTTCCAGTGTCGTTTCATGATTTTTAGGTTCATATTGATCATTGCACAGCATTCTGGAAGTGTATTTGTCCTATTATATAAGGTGCATAAAATGTTGTCATTCAGTTTCATTTTATTCGTTTTTCGGAAGCGGTGTTTTTAGTCTTATTTTGCAGCCATAAAATCCATGTGGAAGGACCATCCATAATTTTGCAGCAGCACACAAAGTTCTTGATGGGTTGGTTGCTTTGCTCATAGTGGAGTCTGTTTAGTAGCACCAAGATGAATGCGCTTGTTGCTGATGGAAAGCGCGGTCGAGATAGGGGGGATACGGCGGAAGATTTTAGGGGGGGGATAATAGATGACACGTGGCGTTTTCTTATTGGTCCGTGCTTAAAAAGTTTTTTTTAAAGAAAAGCAGGGAGCTTGTGCGACGTGGCGAGCTTCTATTCGTGGCCTCATTTTTGGTCTCAGAATGAGCCTGCCCTGATCCCATCCCCCAAACTTTCGGCTCCCCCGTACATATTCTTCTCCAGTGTAGTGTTCCCAGTCTGTACACTTCGTGAAGCGAAACAGAAGCATCCAGGGAAACAGGTACAACTTCACATCCTTTTCTGGATTAGAGGAATTTGAAATGGATTTGAAGCCTACAGAAATCAGCAGCTCAAAGATGTTTGGTGGATTCAACAAAAGATATAAGCATTTCAGCCCCACTCTTGGCTGTTCTATGACTTTCACCATCTTTTTCCCTCCCCTTCCTTCCTCTTCTCATAAATTCCCTGTAAGCATTTCTAATTCGCCTTTTCCATTTCTTAGTTTCGTCATACAATGCTTCCGCTTCACACCCGTTTCGCTATTTTGTCTGAAGTTTGTCTTTTGCCCCGTTATGCACTAGGGTTCTGTTCTTTTGAAATTTTCGTACATTTTTTTTAGTGTATCTATTTTGGTTCCGCATCCTGTTTTTGATGAGGAAAGATGGGTTTTTGGTTACATTCATATGGTAATTGTTGATTGAAGATTTCTTTTTTTTTTTGGGGCAATGGAGGATGGCGAAAATTCGGTTTCTTGCATTGTATACATTGATTATTCATTTGGGAATCTTATTTGTCTTAGATAACGCGAAGGTATAAATATATATTTTTTACTTTCTACTGTGATTCACCTTGGTTCTTCTCTACTATTTGAAATTTAAGATTATGTCAAAGTATCCGCTTTCTCTGTGATACTGAGTAAATCTTGAACTAGTTCTCTTCTTAAGATGATTATTTTGAAACTTTTTTTTTGCAGGTGCTTTACTGGCTCTCTGGTCTTACATGCACAGATGAAAACTTTATCGCTAAATCTGGCGCTCAACGGACTGCGTCGAGTGAAGCTGTAGCATTAATTGCTCTTGACACATCCCCGAGTGAGTCAGGCTTGTTGTATTAGTTTGGATAAAATATAGCTTAAATCCTAGATTATTAACCTCCTCTCCGGTTCTGAACATAAAAAAAAAATGCTTACTCTCTTCACCCTGATTTTTAATCTTTTGAGAAGTTATGAACATCCTACCAAGAAAGTTGCATAGGGAACATTTATAGTTACGATCTCAAAATAGCTGTATAAAATTATCAAACACAGAGAATAGATTGGAAATAACATTTTTCTTGGATAGAAACCTGAAAGCTGAACACCGTTGCTTGTGGGATTGGTAACTTGGCTCCTGTAAGTCTTCTATGTTTTTGGGCTATTGGCATTTCAATGCGCTTTGAACATTATTTTTTTTCCAAGCACTTCCAATTGGGTATCACTTCATTACTTTTCCAGTCTCACCAGCACAGTAAAATAATCATGTCAGTGAATTAGTTGTGATGGTATGATGAATATTCGACAGCCTAGTGTTAATCTTCCATGTCATTTATTTCACTTACAGAGAATAGATGGAAAATTACACCTAGTCGAGTTTTCGATTTGATGTTCCGAAGCTCAGGTAAAGGAGGAGGGTTACGTTAGACTGGAAGCTAGGGTAAAACTTTATTACTGAACATGATTATAGATGGAAAAGGTTTTATGTAGTTTACATATCTTTTAAACAATATTTTGAAGATCGATAAGAATCCTGACTATTGAAGAAAAAACTTTACTATTTCTGTATAGAAACAAAAGAGATATACAAGATTGTGCAAAGTATAGAGGAATGATGTTAATGAGCCACACAATGAAGCTCTGGGAGCGAGTGATTGAGATATGATTTAGCAAATAGACTAGTGTATCAGAAAATCAATTTGGATTTATGCATAGAAGGTTAATAATGGAGGTTATTTATCTCTTGAGAAGATCCATAGGGAGACATCAAGAAAAAAAAAAGCAAGGTTTGTATATGGTTTTTGTGACTTGGAAAAACATTGATGAAGTCCCGTGAGAGGTAATGTAGGATTGTTTGAAAAGAAATGTGTAGAGTAGCATATGTACAAACTATTAAAGACATGTATGAGAATGCAATGACAGCTACAATGACTCTAGGAGAACTAAGCCCAAAGTTTCCTATAAGAGTGGCTTACTCTAAGGATCTGCATTAAGTCTATGCTTATTTGTTTTAATTATATATGAGCTCACTCGACACATTCAAGATATAGTTTTGTAGAGCATGTTATTTGTAGATGATATTTTGTTGGTGGACGAGACTAATGAAAGAGTCAGTGCTAAGCTGGAATGTTAGCGGGAAACACTAGAGGAAAAATGCTTCAAATTGAGTCGAAAGAAGACAGAACATTTGAAATTTAATTTTAACGACACAAGAATGATCATAGAATCTTGTGTGAAACTAGGAGACCAAGAAACTCATTTGAGTGAGAATTAGGTATTTAAGATCTATTCTACAGAAAGATGTAGGAATTGACAAAGATATGAATCACAAAATACAAATAGAGTGATTAAAGTGGAGAAGTGTGTTAGATCTATTTTTGTGATAATAATGTACGTTAAAGCTTAAATGGAAGTTTTACAAGATATTATTACGACCCGTTTTGTTGTACGAGTCTGAATGTTGGACAATCTGTTATGAACATGAACAAAGAATGCAAGTGGCGGAAATGAGAATGTTAAGATGAATATGTAGACATACATGGAAAGATAAAATAACAAATGAACATACAAGGAGAAATGCTGGGGTATGACTTCTACAGATGAGAAGATGAGGGAGTCAATGTTAAGATGATATGAGATATGCAAAGACGTTCTGCTGATGCACCTATTAAGCGTTGGAAGACAATGAATGAGGTGCACGTTAAGTGTGATAGAAGGAGACCAAAGAAGACACGTAAAGAGATAATGAGAGAGGATATGACTAATGCGACAATTGCAGAGCATATGATTAGTGATAGAACGCAATGAAGACAATTGATTTATGTTTACGATATGTAGATGCTGTAAGATTTAAGTGATAATTTTATGTAGTTTTCTAAATCATGGTTGAGATGATATGATTGTTTTGAAATATTCATAATGTAAAGGTGCATATTATGCATTAGGGGTTAGGAGACACTCAAAGAGGGCAGGATTTAAGTTACGAGCCAAAAAAAATCAAACAAAATAAATGCAATAACAAAAACCAAAAAATAAAATAAAGCGCAGATAAATGATTGATTCATATAGCCAGTCCTATATAGTGAGAAAAATGTTTGAGCACATGATGAATCACATAAACACGTAAAAGGAAGACAACTTGCCCTTCCAAACTGGTTGCACATTTTTAGATTTTATTACATTCAGTTGAACAAACTAATTTTCATATTAGATTACTTTGTATTTCATTTTTTTACATATACTTGATGTGGACTAGAATATTCTCCTTTTGTTTTGTGGATGTTCTCCTTGTCCATCAGTTTGATACACTTCTTGATCTTTTTCATATTTTAATCACACTTATTGTGCTACTGTGCAGGAGGCCTCAATGTGGAAGGGGAATCTGACAGCTGGGATTTTGGTGTAGGTGCGTGATCTGAAGCCAGCTCTATAGAATGTAAATTAGCAAATAGGGGAGGTAGATCTAGGTTTCTCAGAGTAGATTACTAAATGCAAATGAATGTAATGTTAGTTCACCACGCCGAATAGGACATCTGCTTTAATATATATATATATATATATGTGTGTGTGTGTGTGTGTGTATATATATATAATTTTATAACTTCTATACATATAATAATACCATGTGATAATGACGCTGTATTCACAGATATATTACACACACCATATTGATCCAGAAAATTCTGCAAGTACCACTTCATGTTTTGGAAGGGGTAAAATCCTCATACCTCCTTAATTCTAGTGTGGGAACTTTAGCAACTGGATTACCTTGTTTGTATTTCCGAAGTAACCAAGTGACCATTGGATAATGTTTGTTCCGCTGGATGACAACAGATTTCGAAGGGTTTGTGTAGAGATGTTATGCATATAGAATTGGTAGCAAAGTTCTTGCAAGGGCATGCTAAAATAAAGACTCGTGTATCTTTAAGCGTTCTCTTGCTTTGCACTGTATCTGTTTCTAGCCCTTCTTTTCTTGACCAACTAATTGTGTAGGAGACATGTTAATCTGTGTTCTGATTTTTGTTTAGTCGATTGAGACACTATGAACCCAAACGTAAGTTCTGCAGAAGATTGTAATCCATAAAATATCTTCAGGGATTAAGGTGGACAGTTAGTAAGCTCAGCAGTCTAAATGTGATCTTGAGTATGTAGGGTTTCTCCTTAGTCAGCTTACCACTTCTTGTGTTCTCCGAGAGGAGCCAGCAGCTTGCATATTGTGATTTGAATCTTTAGATACTTAACGTGATTGGGATCCTTAAATTGGGATCCAGTTGAATTGTATGGTTGTTTTCTGGAAATGAATTTTAATAGAGCTATCTTTCTTTCAGTATGTTGAAGTGCCTCATTCTGACGAGTGGCATTATGTGTGTTATGTTTCTTATTCTCAGATGTACTTTGGAATATAGTGCTATTTTCAAGAGGTCTTGTTATCTTTATGGATGGATTATTGGTCGTGAATGCTCTAATTGAAGGAAAATATTCTTCAGAAATGTTCTTTTGTTGTGGAAATTGTTGGATTGATGGCTGCTTCCTTAATATGTGTTGGTCTTGCATGGTTTCCAGAATCAACTTTCAATTTGCAGTATTCTTTGGAACCTTGCAATGCTGATCTTTGAGCCCAACAGGTGCCGGGTTTTACCTGAATGCAAAGCAAGAGAAGTGGAAGAACTGGAGAATGTATGACTACGCTGTCAAAGAATTGCCTGCACTTCTTGGTGAAAACTTTCCTGAGCTTGATATCTCACGAGCATCAATATCTGGACATTCTATGGGTGGCCATGGAGCATTAACAATCTACCTTAAAAACCTAGACAAATATAAGGTGAACAGTTATCATCTGCAATTATTTTCTGGTGAATTTGGCGGCCTGGTTCTGAACTTTATGCTGGTTAAAAATTTGCGAGATTTAATTCTTTTTATGTGTTTACAAAATTGAATACAAAATTAATGGTTTTCCTCAGGAATTCCGAGCAATTTGAAATTTTACTTTTTTTAACGTTTTGCCCTGGACAATTTAGGTGCATTCTATAATGTTGTGTGGTTAAGTGCCGTTGTGATTATATCTTACTGTAATATAATGGACTGCAACCTGGTGGGAGCCATGACAGTAGCTTCCTTGATAATCTTGTCACTATTTTGGTCTGTAAAAAGTTGTCCGGAGGATATTGTCACAATTTGACCTGAACTATGCTCACGCCATATTCACGTCAAACTGTGACTATTTTTGGGAGGGAGTGATAACAATGTATGACATCTGTATCTGTGTGAACATGGGAAGTAGTCTTAGCTCTCCTTTATTGTTATAATTTCTTAAGGTTTAGTATCATTTTCTTATACTCACTTTTTTCTATATATCTTTTCCTCTTCAAGTCTGTGTCGGCCTTTGCACCTATCGCCAATCCAATAAATTGTCCCTGGGGCCAGAAAGCTTTTACAAATTATTTAGGGGAAAATAAGGAAGACTGGGAGGTAAGATTTTGAAGGGTGTACTTCACATTTCATGTGAAAGTGATTTTAGTTAATAGTTTTATATTTCTCTTGTTGTTATTATGCAGGAATATGATGCTACTTGCCTTGTATCAAAGTTCAATAATGTTGCGGCCACCATTCTCATTGATCAGGTAAATGCCGAGGCCTGAGCCGGTCTTTGGCAGTTATCTTTGTTGTGAATGGAGAGCTGCTTTGGATTTTATATGTCAATGTTCTGAAAGTATAGGTTTTTTTTTTTTGTTTAGAAGTGGTGCAGAGGGACCCTTGTGTGTGTGTGTGTGTTTTTTTTGGGATGATCAATGCTGCTCTGACGTGATCGCTGTCAAATTTAGCTAGAAATGGTTATGGCACAGTTAGGGTCTAGACAGCCTCTGCTGTGCTAGCAAAAGAAAACCTTGCTTTTCTAGATTAAGCAGTGTTCATTCTAGTCTTTGTGAATTTGCTTCATCTAATCATTTGAATTTGTTAGGTCGATTGGTTGCAAACAACACAATCTTTAGCTCTAGTACCAAGTGAATTACCGTATCATCTAGAAGCTTAAGCTATTAGAGAGAAGCGTAATCTCCTTAGTTATGCAGTCAATAAGAGTGTTATAGGCACGTGCACTTTTTTTTTTGGGTGTAAAATGTAGACTGCGGTGACTGACAACTGATCCATATAACTGATCTATCTGATCCTCACATGAGCCAGAGATTTATAATATTTACATTATATATATATATATATATATATATATATATATATATATATATATATATATATATATATAAGGCTGTAAGTTAGAGCACCAATGGGAACAGATATATGTAAGGCGGTTGAACGAACCGAACAGTTCGTGAAAAGTTCGAGTTCGGTTTGTATTTGTTCGGTAATTATTTGTTAACTAGCCGAATTTGAACAGGTATTCGGGTTCGTTTAGTCAAACGAGCCGAAATGTTTCAGCTCGTTTAAACAGTTATAAGGTTATCGAGCCGAACTCGAACTAATTTTAAAATTCGTTTAGTTAAACGAACCAAGCCGAATAGTTTGTTTAGCTAAACGAATTCGAATTCGAAAACCTAGTATTCAGTTCGGCTTGGTTCGTTAACACCCCTAGATATACGGAGCCGAACGGATAGGTAGCTTTGGTTATCAGCACCAACTTAATGTTTTCTGTCCTTTTTGCAGGGAGAGGAGGATAACTTCTTAAAAAACCAGTTGCTGCCCAACAAATTTGAGGAAGCATGCAGAAAGGCTAACGTCCCGCTCCTCCTACGCTTCCAACCTGGTTATGATCATTCCTACAACTTCATTGCCACCTTTATCGACGACCATATTCGCCACCATGCTCAAGCACTTAGGCTGTAATTTCCTGAATTTGTACCAGATTATCCAGGTCTGAAGTTTTCTCGGGTTAAAACTTTTGTTATAGTTCGACTATGATGTAATGGTTTTGGTGCACTTTTGCGCTTGCTCTACAAGAAGTCTACCTGGATGCACTTGAGTTTCCATTAGGTATGGAATGTAAGGAGCATGCTTTTTGAAGCTTGCTCACCAGAGGCTTATAAATAACAGAAACTATGTACTACCATCAAAACTTGCACCTCATGTTTGTCCTATTTCTTTCCGTTTAGAGGGGGTTTGGTTTTACAAACCAGCTCATAAACACTTTCATCAATCCCGAAGTGTTCGGCAAAGAATTTCATTTCCAATGGAGTCAATGTCACACTCTATGATTGAATAAAACAAAATGACGCACTAAGTTGGCTGCACTTCTTATATTGTGAAGTAGCAGTTGAGCGACACAACTTGACGCAATTTTCATTATGGGTCATCGGGAAACAACCTCCTTGTGTTTCTAACACATGGATATGGTTGCGTACATCCGACCCCCGGTACCACGCTATAATTGTTGTTGTTGAAGTGTTTGGCAAAGGGAAAAAAGCAAGTAACATGCTTATAGGCTAAAAAGAATTAGTAATACTCTTACTACCTAGATCAAGACCACATTCTACTCCCATCTTCTAGTATACTTGCAAGACCTCATCAGGTGGATCATCTAACATTTTCATAGGAACTCTAAGGCAATTGCCTCATTGTCTTAGAGGTTACTACTTATGGCAGGGTACGGAGATCGGATTTACGCAATCATATCCATGTGTTATATATAAAAGTTGTTTTCCGATGACCCATAATGAAATTGCGTCAAGTTGTATCTATTAACTGCTACTCCACAATATAAGAAGCGCGCAGTCAATTTAGTCGGTCATCATTATATTAACAATATAGTGAATTGGTCACTATTTGTTTATCAGAATTCAGTCGCTAACTTTAGTAGCAAATTAGTCGGTATATTTGGCTTTTGCATTTATGCAGGGTCAGGAGAGATACTGAATTGCTTTGCAATCTAATTTACATTACACTTTATGGCAAAGTAGTCAGCAATGTCCAGTCGCAAATCAGTCGCTAATGCTGTCGCTATGTTCAGTTGCAACATCGTCGCTGAGTTGAGCCGCAATGTCGCGTAAGATCTATCGCAAAATCATAGCTAATTTAGTCGCTAAGTTGTCCCTAATGTCATTTGCAAAATAGTCTATAAATGTTGTCGCAGAGTAGCAAGTTTATAGCAGATTTATGGGGGATGAAATCTCCTCATCCCAAATCATTCACCTCCTTCCTACTGTCCACCACGTGGCAGCAGGGGTAGTAAAGCTAGATGAAGGATGCTGATGAAGAGGTGTATGAGGGAGGTGGTTGCTACGTGACAGACGATGTAAAGGATGATGAAGGTTTTGGGGGTGAGGAGATCCCATCCCGATTCATCATGAATCTGGGGAGGGTTCTGTGACCCAGTTACTGTTCAGTATTTGGTTGACGAATTGCGGCTAAAACTGTGGTCCCCGATCAATAGAGTTCTTGTATGTGGTGCTGAGAAGTTCTTCATGTATGTATGAAAAAATGGAAAGGCTTGTTATATTCATGCATAAATGAGCTCAGCCGAGGTGCACCGACCTGTGCAGAACAATTGTTGAGCTGGGGAATAGATTAAAGTCAGCATGCCAAACTGAGGTGAATATAAGAGTGGCAGAGCTGAACAAACATGAAGCTAAATTGAGCTGAGATAACAAATGATTATTACCGGGCTGAGGTAATCAAGACAGAGAAAGAATAGCTAAGGTGAAGAAAACGGAGCTAGAATAAAAATGCCGAGGTGACGAGACGAGGCATCAGTAAAGCAGAAGCAGAGCTGCAATACTTAGTCATGTAAATAACTTAGGAACTATATTGTACATATGGCCGAGCTGAATTTGTAACTAGCAGTTACCATTGTAAACGTTAGGAAACACTGTAGATAAACAGTGAACATTGTAGAAGTAGGAGAATAATACGGTTAGGCAGAAAAATAACCCCTATAAAAAAGAAATAACCCCGTAAATGTTTTCAACTTGAATGAATGTTAATTTCTTTCAATCTCGATAATTCATTCGTTTAAAGTAAGAGTTTATTATAAAATCCAGAGGTATCATTATTTTTTGGTTAATACAGTTGAAAAACAATGCTGTTGTGTAGTGCCTGGATGTTAAATGGTATGTTTGATAAGTTGGCGTTTAAGTTTAGTGACTGAATCTTATATTATTTAGTCATTAAAGTCAAACGAAATGTTTTTTTCCAACCTAATTATTACTTGAAGTAAATAAGCATTGTAATATGTTTAAAAGCACGAATTTTTCTGCTCACGAACCTAAACCTAAAGCATAAACCGGATCAAACAAAACTGGTCAGAACCTAAACTGGATAAACCAGAACCGTCAGCAAACTAAAACCGTCAAAACTTTGATACATAAGGTTTAAGTTAAAGTTCGTCATTTCTTGAAGAGCTTCGTAACCGAAATTTGCTCCTGAAATATCGCGTAACCGATCCGGAACGATCGTGCGTTCGACTACGCCGGAAACGACGAACCTGTAATCTTCGCTGGTAATGGACGTCGAAATCCCGCAGGGAACGGCGGAAATATCTTCGGAGGAAGCAGATCTGTTGGCAAGAAGTGTGAAGAAATATAAATGTCATGTGAATGGAGAACTCGTGCAACCGATGGAGGAGGGATTCCGACCATCGGGATCATGGGAAGGGAAGAGCTTCTCAGAGGTACTAAGGGGACGACCGATGGAACATGAACTTTATACCGGAGATGGGGAGGAGAGTGACGAGGAGATGCTGGGGGAAGAGTTAGGGCATCATGGCATGCAAGAAGATACTAGCAGGCTCAAACCTGGGAGAATTTCAGTTGTGACAACTGCGGATGATAGGCGGGAACTGTATAAGCCTTGAAAACATGCTTTAATCATCAAACTCTTGGGTCGAACTAGTTCTTTTCGATCACTGCAACTCAGGTTGAGAACTCTGTGGAATTTAACGGATGAATGCGTGTTGGTGGATCTGGATGAAGGATACTATGTTGTCCGCTTCTACGCAAAGTCGGACTATCATTACGTGTTAGAGGGAGGACCATGGCTTATCCAAGGGCATTATTTGACGGTCATGAAATGGAAGCCATCCTTCCGGCCTGCGAAAAACCCCATTAACGATACAATGGCATGGGTGCGATTGTCTGGCATCCCGGTGGAGTACTATAGTGAAAAAATGTTGATGCATATTGGAAACCAAATGGGCATGGCAGTTAAGGTTGACCTTACCACCCTTCATGTGGTGCGTGGAAAATTTGCTCGTATTTGCATTCAGGTGGACTTGACAAAACCACTGGTGTCGATAGTGGAGTTGGATGGGGAAGAGTACAAAGTTGAATACGAAGGTCTACATCTTATCCGCTTTGAGTGTGCACGGTATGGCCATCGTAGTGGCGAATGCAGGGACTACAGCAGCCCTTCTATGGAAAAAGAGCGCATCCCTAATGTGGAAGAACCTACAGAGAAGACAACATTTGGCCCATGGATAATTGCTTCGAATAACCGGCGAAGAAAAGGGGTAATGAGGGGGGGTAGCAGGACCCGAAGTGAGACAACAGGATGTTCATACGGATGCACCTGTACGTGACACTTGCGGTGTGGAGGGGAGGAAACCGATGGCGCCACAGTCGGATGTGACGGCCCCAAGTGGGTCTCGTTTTCAAGCCATTGCTGTTGATGAGTATGATGTGGAAGAGGAGGAAGTGCTTAGTGTTGAAGCAATCCGGCAAAGACTAGCCCAAGCACCAAATTTGGCCCCTGCTGTACACTTCACAACCATGACGAAGAAACCGACGGATGCAGGAAAGAACAAGGGCAAGAAGGGGGTGATGGTGAAATCTGCACCTAAGGTTAAACCATTGAGTAAGCAAACCACTCGGGGTAGGGAAATTCCGAAAGTGCTGAGTAGGAAAGAGCCTGCACCAGAAGGAACAGGAAGGGAAGGACGAACGTCCTTGCGTGACCTAACGAATATGGATCAAATACCCCCAAGCCATTCATATGCCATGGCTATTGAAACATTGACACATGCGGCTGGTGGGAGTTTGGACCAGGGAATTGGCGGCTATGTCAAGCAGAAGCTGCCGGATGGTGGCATCGAAGAAGAGGGTCGGTCATATTTCGATCCAAATAAAGAAGTGTCGGGCATGCTTCATAGTTCAATGCATACAGATGAACCAGATGGTCCGGATAAAGGAGTGGGTAGAAGTGTAGACGAAGGGTCTACATCCTTTCCATAACACCCTTATAAAGGTACTATCTTGGAACTGCAGGGGTGCCCTATCACCTCGATTTTTTCGGTGTTTAAAAGAGTTATTGAGACAATATCGTCCTGATGTGTTGTTCCTAATGGAACCCCGAGTTCAGAGTCACAAGGGTAGAAGGATACTTCGGAGATTCTCATTTACTCAATTTATTGCGGTTAAGGCCGAAGGTTTCTCGGGAGGATTGTGGTGTTTTTGGAATGTAGATAATGTTACTCTAGAGGTGTTAAACGCCTCTCATCAGTTTATAAATGTGGCAGTAATACGAAATGGAGAAGTAGATTGGGTATTGACGTTAATCTATGCATAACCCACGACATCCATAAGACAGCAATTGTGGAGGAGCTTGGTGCATATGGCTACTATCTTCCATTGCCCGTGGACAATTATAGGTGATTTTAATGAGGTTATCTCACAAAGAGATAAGCATAGGGGCAGAAGAGTTGGTCCGGGGGGAGGACTCAGCCGAATGGTACACAGCTGCAAACTTATGGAAATGCCTTATTCGGGGCCCGAATATACGTGGACAAATGGATGGGAGGGGATGGTCGTATCGAGGAGCGTATTGATTATAACTTGTGTAATGAGTTGTGGAGTAGCAAGTTCCCTGCTGCAGCCCTACACCATTTGCCATTGACAAGCTCAGACCACTACCCGTTACTGTTGATGACCGCACCGATTGAGGAAACTCGCAGGCCCCACAAGGTATTTAAGTTTCAGGCTTCTTGGCAGGAACACAAAGACTTTAAACCATTCCTACAATCGGTATGGAAAGATGATGGCGCGCGTTGCATAACATGTTGAATTACTGTGCCGACCGATTGAGTTGGTGGTGGACGAACGTATTTGGGAGCATACAACAAAAGAAGTTAAGATGTTATGCGCGTCTGAAGGGCTTGCAAAAGGCCAGATATACCAATCCATCTTATTATCTACAGGAGTAGGAAAGTAGACTACAATAAGAATTGCATGATCTTTTGCAACAAGAGGAGATTTATTGGATGCAAAAATCCAAACTCAATTGGCTCATGCAGGGCAAACGCAACACTAGATTCTTTCATGCAACAGCGGTTACGAAGAGACGTAGGAACGAGGTACATCGACTGAAAGATGAACATGGCTTATGGGTTGAAGATACAGAGAGATTGAGGCGCATGATATTTCAATTTTATACGACCTTATATTCGGAAGAAGGGCTTTTGAATGCACAGCAAATACATATTCGATTTCCATCCCTTTCGACTGTTGATCTGCATGCGTTGAATAGGCCGGTGGTGGCAAGCGAGGTCGCCCACGTGGTGTTTCAGATGGGTCCATACAAAAACCCGGGGCCAGATGGATTTACACTAATTTTCTATCAGAGAAATTGGGATATAGTTGGTACGTCGGTTGCGCGATTTATTTTGACTGCCTTTAACGACCGATGCTTCCCTGCTGCTATGAATGAGTTGTACATAACCCTTATCCTAAAGGTTGAGAGTCCGCAGACGATTTCTCAATTTCGACCTATCTCTCTTGCGAATGTTGTGGTGAAGATTATATCAAAAGTAGTTGCAAATAGACTAAAACTGGTGGTTGGAAAAATGGTGAGTTCTTACCAGTGCAGCTTTATTTCGGGTGGACAAGCGAGTGACAATATCATTATAGCCCAGGAAATCCTGCACTCTATGCGCAGAAAGACGGGAAGACAAGGGACAATGGCGGTGAAAATAGACCTAGAAAAGGCCCATGACAGGATTAGCTGGAGGTTTTTACGCCATGTGCTTGGGGCAGTCGGATTCGAATCATACATGCTTGATATTATTATGCACTTGGTGACATACGTACAGATGAGGATCCTATGGAATGGAGAGACACTTGATCCTATACAGCCTCTTAGGGGGTTGAGACAAGGGGATCCTCTAGCTCTGTATCTGTTCGTTCTTTGTATGGATTGGCTAAGTCAGCGCATTCAAGTAGCTGTGGAGGCTGGGGAATGGAAACCTGTCAAGGTTAGTCGTACTGGTCCTGCT
Organism: Eustoma russellianum; assembly: GCA_036186865.1. Lineage (NCBI taxonomy): Eukaryota > Viridiplantae > Streptophyta > Magnoliopsida > Gentianales > Gentianaceae > Eustoma > Eustoma russellianum. Next base: position 39,509,203 of record AP025044.1, read on the forward strand.
ATATCAAATTTGATGTTTGCTGATGATTTGCTATTGTTTGGAGTCGCGACTGAGACACAAGGGGCAGTTATGAAGTCGATTATGGATGAGTTTTGTGGTGTTTCCGGACAGAAAGTGAGCATCGAGAAACCACAACTATATTTTTCTGCTAACACGACTAGCATGCAGCGGCAGATGTTGGGACTCAGATTTGGTATCCCTATCACGCATGACTTGGGAAAATACCTTGGAATGCCGTTATTACATGGGAGGGTTATAGCGGACACGTACAATGGACTTGTAGAGAAGGTCAGGGGACGCCTAGCCGCTTGGAAAGAGAGATTATTATCTAAAGCAGCGCGGAACATACTGGTACAGTCGGTGATCGCAACGGTATCGTATTATTCCATGCAGACATCTTTACTGCCTGCTACGACATTGGCCTCACTGGAGAGATTGAACAGATCGTTTTTCTGGGGTGAGCTTGATGAAACACGTAAGATGCATGCGGTGTCCTAGTCTACTATATGCAGGTCCAAGAGTATGGGAGGGACAGGGATTAAAAGACTACGCCAGATGAACGTAGCACTATTGGCCAAGCTGTTGTGGCGCTTGATACTGGAGGAGGATGTGTTATGGGTCAAGGTACTCAGGGCAAAGTACGGGTCTCCAGTAAGACTTTCGCCACCGAGACAAGCCACCACACATACCTGGCGGAGTATCTTGACGGCAGACCCTCTTGTTTTGGCTGGGCTGATGGAGACACAACAACAACAAGTTCATAGGGGTGATATTCTGACTGAGGTAACCTGGAGGGGAAAACCGAGAGGGACATTTTCTGTGAAGTCGGCGTATGAGCTTCAAATACCAGAAGATGGAGCCGAGGACGCGCGAAAATGGCAGAATATTTGGAGCCTTAAGGGTCCCCAACGAGGGAACTTTCTACTGTGGCAAGCTAAACATGATAGACTACCCACGAAGACACTACTGTGGAGAAGGCACTTGGCTGAGTCACCGGCTTGTGAGGTTTGTACGAATGCGATTGAAGATGGGTTGCATGCTCTACGCGATTGTCCAGGTGTTAGGGCAGTGTGGACGAAGCTACTGCCCCGACCGAACCGCCTGGCTTTTTTTGATGATGCGGGAGGTATATCTGGACGGATTGATCGTAATTTAGCCAATGCAAACAGCGAGAGTTATCGGGGAGAGAAGTGGTCGTATATCTTTAAGGAAGCAGTTAGCTACCTCTGGCACGCCAGAAATAAAGATCTATTTGAGAAGGAGGATAATTTATATCCGGATAATCGCGATATAGTTACAGTTGTATATGATAGGTCTAGAAATATTAGACTTGCTTGACAAAATAGTTTACAAATGAATGAGGGTGATGCTTGTAGATGGTAGAGGTAGACACTATGTAAAGTTGCTTGTGATTTGTTTTTGAATAAAAGATTCCTTTTCCCCAAAAAAAAGGTCCGTCATTTCTTCAAATCTAAACCGGTGGTTTTCAAACCAGAACCGAAGGTTTACCATTCCACCACCACGCATGACAAGGGGGAAAAAAAGGAATGATGAGTGTTAAACATATAAAAACCAATGCTTATATATTGTCAGATCAGGAGAAACAGAAAGTGAGGCAAAATATGAGGTCTCTAATTACATGCTGCCACGTGTACAAAAAAATATGTTTAATTTTTTTTGTTTTTAAAAAAGAGTTGCTTGTACACGTGGCAGCGCGTGATTGGAGACTTCATATTTTGCCTCACTTTCTGTCACTCCTGATCTCACCCCATTATATTACACATGACAAGGCTGAAAATTTATTAAGAAAAAAGAAGTTAAATTTGTAGAAAACCTTATGGTTGTTCGTGACTAATTTATTAGTTAGTGGGATGGCAACTAGGAGGACGTAAATGTCAGTCTGACCGAGGCAATGTGCAAAACACAAGGTCAAATATATAATTCAATGTAATTGTTTTTATGTAATTAATTACAGAATAACGAACTACTAAGATGATCAACAATTGATTTATTACAACAAGACTAATGACAAATGCATACACTTTTTTGATAAATACAGACATCTTGTTTGACCAATAGTCAAACATAAATTATGAGAATGTGTATTTATTTAAAAAAGACAAGAATGTGTATTTATTTAAAAATGATGTGTATTTATCTTAAGGTTTTTTTTTTTAAAAAAAAAATCCAGAACTAAGCCTAACAGAACCGTATTCCAATGACAATGTCTGATCAACGGAAATATGCATTCTACCATAAAGATTGCGTAATATTTTAATTTCTGTATTTCATAATTTTTTTTGGGTATAAATTTCGTCATCTTTTTAGAGCTAGATTTCATATAATTGTTCATATTTATCCATGTCTCTGACACAAATCGTATACGAATTGAGTAACCTCATGTGTCTATGCTTCTTGAAAGAATTGGGCTGGGACTCAATTTCTATCAGAAGTTCGACATTGTCACATGACAAACACAAGCTGAAAATTCTTGGAACTTTTATGCCTCAGTTTGAGTTTAGAAAAAAGAAATGATGTATGTAAGAAAAGGTCAGAGATGTCTAGTATAACAGATAAGTTAAAAGAGAGGAGACTGTGATGGTTTGGACATGTCAAGAGAAAGATAGACAAAACTGTCCGCCAGAGCAGTTGA
>AP025044.1:39511865-39810036 GCA_036186865.1 Eustoma russellianum
CAAACTTACTTGGGATGAGCGAATTAGACACGACATACTAAATTTGCACTTCTCTGAGGACATGGTCCAGGATAGGAGTTCATGGAGGCAGCAGATTAAGATTAATGAGGTTTAGGCATGATATATATATATATATAGAGGCACCTTGGAGTATATTTAGGGGATTAGATACTCCCTGCACTTAAAGTTGACTTTGCATTTTTTTGTGTTTGTATTTGTCTTTGCCTTAGTCTTTGTGTTTCATTATCCATACATATACACTGTTATGACTATTTTAATATCGCAAACTTTCTATTTGTATTTACTAAATTTTTCTCACTAACACACTAGTACATTATATCCCTATTATTGTCTAATCATGCAGGTACATATAGAGCCGAGAGTCTCACTTTCTCCATACCCTAACAATAGCTTTTGTTGTTGTTGGGATATACTTGGTTTGTGTTGACCCTAACGATAGCTTTTGCTATTGTTGGGATATACTGTGTATGTGGGGTGGTTGTATGTGTTCACTCCAAAAACAAATGGAAACCAAAAAAAAAAAAAAAAGATATACACAGAGGTGATAAAGAGCGGATCAAAACATTTATTGATGATGAAATACAAAGGTTCTCATAATTTTATATCATGAGAGTAGGATACATTGCTATTTTTATGAAAAAAATGAAAAATTCAAGGACATTTAGGGCCTCCTTCTTTATTTTTCCAGTTATCATAGCAAGCACAACATTGCTTGTTGCCATAGGTTCCTGGAGGAACGCACAAACACTTGTTGCAGCACATGTTGCAGAAATCCAAACAATTTCCTTTGTGTGATGTGGCTGAGCATCTCCTATTGCACTCGTTTCCACATTCTGAAATTTCAATTTTTTAAAAAATTAAAAGAAGCCCAAAATCAGCATTTATCATAAAAAAATTAATAACTAATATTAATGAACAAAAAATGATTATAAAAAGAAAAAATGGAGAAAAAGAAAAACCCTTACGTCCTTGAGCCACTGGGCAAGTGTTTACTCCAGGTGGAGTGTCTGCTGGATATACCCTAAAAGAAGATCCGAGATTCTCCACTGCAGAACCCTGTCTCACATTGATACAATAAATTAATCTCAAGAAACTTTAAGTGATCATGATTATTGGAAAAAGAAAAGGAATGATTATAATTATTTCATATGAAATAGAAATACATGAGAATGTGGGCATAAGTTGATTCAAGAGAGCAAATCTTCTTATGATATTGGAGGTTTCAAAAAAAAATTGACTTTAAATAACATAAAAGTTTTCAAAGGGTCGGTATTTTTTGGAACTGTGCCTACAAGATAACCATGAGATGGAATTTATGAAGACTGTGGTTGCGTACATCCGACTCTCTATAACCCGTCATAAGCGGAAGCCAATAAAACAATGAGGTAATGTTGTTGTTTATCTCTTTGTATAATCATAAAAAAGGATGTTAGATTTATTCGAAAGCAAATTGAAATACTGAATACTGAGGAGGATCGACTCACGAGGGAAACTTCAAGAAGATCATTGGAGAGGATGAACATGAAGAGACAAACATACAGATATCTAGGAATACAATCCATTCTCAACAGGTAAGAATTTCTCTATCAATTTTTTCCCTTTGTTTTTCTTTCGTTCAGAGGATTAAAATTGCATATTGTTTGCTACTAGCCACTCTTTATATATATACACCGCAAGTGTGTTTGTCCTATAAATTTATGGACCATTCATGGTCCTATAAAATACGAGTCTACTTGTCCTATAAATTTATGGACCATTCATGGTCCTATAAAATACGAGTCTTTAATGTTGGATCGATTGGCGGGCCTACTGTATCATAAGATAGCCCACAAATTGATTAATTATTAGAAAAAAAATTTTAAATATGAGAAAAAATCGAAACTTTTACTTCTAAAAATTTGTGTCAGTACCTAATCTTTAATTGTTTCTTTGGCGCAAACATTTTCCTATAATGTGAGAGGAAAGAATGCATTATATCACACTATTAATATTTAGGTTAAGAAATTTATGCAAACAAATGCTTTAAACTACTATTATACTGAGGCAAAAATCAATACATAATTTGTCTACCAAGGGAAATCATGGAATTAGATCACGTATGGACCAATAGCTATACTATTGGACAAATGATTTATCTGTTTTGGGTCATTACTTGCTTTCAAAATTGTATATCTACCTTTCTGAGATTCCGACACAGAACCTCTTTCTAACTACTAACTCATGTATGTGGCATTTTCTACTAACGTTTATTTTATATACTCTCATCGAGTTACACGGTAAACCTTAGCTAATACAAAGACTACGTGAAACCTGTGCTCGTACAAAGAAAAAGTCTAACGTACAGGGTTTGACTGCATTGTTTTACATACATATATACATACTGTTACACCCGACTCTCCCTACGTGCGTAAGAATTTATACCGCCGTACGATACTTGGTGTAACTTGTGTATGTGTGTATACTTAGGTAAAATTTCAAAACTATACCTAGGTGACTTAAAATGAGTAAGTATAATTAAATAAGAATATGGAAGATGACACAAACCTTAGTTGAAATTAAATTAAGGAAGAAAGGGTGTAGGACATGGAAAATAAAGTGGACAAAATTTTGTCCAATTTTGCCCATGAAGTACCTTAGGCCGTGCCCTAGCATATATGAGTGGGAGAGTATTTTTGTTGTTCTTCCATATATATTTTCTATACAAGTTGAAAAAAATTACAAATGGACAAATTATACTCACTTTCTTCCCACTATTTTTTTTATAGAAGGGTTATTTTATTGAAATGAAGCCTCACTTATGGCGGAGGAATACCATATTACATAGTCATCGTAAGAAAACCAATTGAACAAAAAGCTAATGATTGTTGTCCTCCAATCGTATATGATATACCGCATTAAAACCTTGCCAAGTAAAACCATCCTTGTGGATAAAACCTTGGCGAAGGAAAAAGCGTACATATTTATACGACTGGTTTGTGACGCAAATACAGTAAAACAAATGTACATGAAAAAATTGCTTGCGGCGTGGGACTCCATTGGGCGCAAAAGACGACCAGAAGCAGACGTAGGGAAACTGGCAGCAAAAGGGCGTCCTCCATATTGTACCTCGTGACATAACAAAGGTGACAGGATCACTATCTTCTGTGGATTATAAAATCGCGTAAAAGAATGACTGATAGACGTACCCATGTCACCTTGATTCTCCCAGAACCAAGGTGACCACAAGCTATGATGCCGTAATTGGCTCCGCCTCAGTGTATGTGCCACAACCATCTAACATTGCTGTGTTCGTATTGAATGACAAGGCATGAAAAAAAACCATGAGGTCAGATAATAAAGCATGCTTAATACAAATGACGCTAAAAAAGTAAGTGTGCGTACTAGCGTTGCCTGGGCCAGATAAGAGCGCATGCAACAGAATATGAACAAAGCCAACACAATGTGAGACATGATTAAGTACGCAGCGAAGGAAGCTGAAGATCCAAAATGACTACCCCCGAATGTCACATGGTAGCGCGCGGAGGTTTTCATAATGTGCAAGGCCTGCCACTCTATAACCATATCGTGGAAGGCGATGGGCAGCTAAATTTGCCTCTCTCGGACAATATTGAAGAATGGAGTTGTTGAGAGATAACAGCGATGCTGTCCGACGTACATCATCCCCCAACGCGCCTGTGTAAGACTGTGTGTCGGCCAACATGGAAAGAAGGAGCTAGCAATCTGTTCTCTGCAATAATTTGGGTGTATTCCCTGGCATAGTAAGCCACGGCTAACATCAACGTCATCAACTCCGCCCGCAGCGGACTTACCATGGGCAATGCAAAGGCAATGGCAGAAACCATAAGACCTTGATCGGACCGAAGTATTGCAGCACCCGCTGCCAAAGATGTCCAACTGTTGCATCCACATTGAGCTTCATCTTGCCTGTAGGAGGCAGTATCCAACATACCAGTCGTATCCGCTTAGAACGCAAAGGTGGAGAGAACTTAAGAGAGACCAAATGAGGGAGATTTGAGGCAAACTTCTTGCCATTTACCGAAGCACACCAAGTGTGGATTGACATTCTAACTCTTTCAAACAGGCGTTGCGACGCAAATGATTCGGACCCATAGCGCACAGCTGCGTACTCCTTCCAGATAATCCACAATACCACTGAAGGCACCACCACGCTTAATTGCCCAATCATGGTTGATTTTGATGAACTACGCCACCATCGAAACAAATGGGCCTTAATAGTATTACTTATCGGCATTGGACCCGAAAATATATTGGATATGTCAATCCAGATAGGCTTTATCTTTGAACAATGCAAAAACAAATGATCCTGTTCATCTGATGACATGCGGCAAAATGCACATTGCGAAGGAAAAATGGTTGTCCAAGCACGCATATTATGTACCATGGGCAAGGAGTTGGTCCATAATCTCCATAGTAAAACCCGCACACTTGGTTGCATGGTCTTCCACCAAACAAATCGGAACACACTCTGTGTGGAAGAGAATGTTGTTGCAATAGAGGCATAGGCTGATTTAATTGAAAATTGTCCATTAGAGTCCGGTAGCCAGTGATAGGAATCTCCGCTCCTTGTTGTATGTTCCGTCATAAAACCATGAATGCACAAATACGCTTCCATATTGAAGAATCATATATATGACAGTATATAGAAGAACGATTACCATATTTCCTTTTGGTGAAATCGGCCCATAAAGTGTGCGAATGATGATATTTCCACCATAATTGACCATCATATGATTTTTGTACGTCCAAAATATCGCGAATGCCTAATCCTCCTTTGGATTGATGCCGAGTGACAGAAGACCAAGAATGCCAGTGATGGCGATCCTTCCAAAGGAAAGCTGCCATTTTACGGTTAAGAACATCCATAACGCCCTTCGGCAGCCGTGAACTCGCTATAATGTGTGTAGGAATGGAATTTAACACATGCTTCAATAGCACTAATCTTCCGGCCATTGACAAAAGCTTGTTAGTCCAGGAATTTAGCTTTGCATCAAAATGACGTATAAGAGGAGCACAATATCTTGCACGATTAATACCATGATACAAAAAAGATCCAAGATACTTGATAGGCAAGGAGGCAAGACGCATGCCCAAAATGGATGCAGCGTTAGATCCAGAAACTCCACTACCAACCACTATTTGACTTTTGTGATAATTCACCAGTTGGCCTGATGCCTGCTGATATAACGTCAAGAAAGAATGAAATTTGGCCAAGTTTCTGCTACTCCCATTTAGAAATATTAAGAGATCATCAGCAAACCCTAAACGTGAGACGCATGAGACGCGTCCTGCAGTGAAGCCTTTAATATCTCTGGCAGATATCAAGGCTTTTAAACCTCTGGAGAATCCTTCCGATGATATGATAAACAATAAAGGTGAAAGAGGATCTCCTTGTTTCACACCTCTCCCTATAGTGAAAAAATTTGTGTGACTACCATTAATCAGAATGGAACAGCGAGTGGAGCGCAAGTTGTTTATAATAATGCGAACTAGTCGGGAATGAAATCCCATGCGAGTCAATATCATATCAAGATAACGCCAGCTAACTCTGTCAAAAGCTTTTTCCATGTCAAGTTTGATAAGCAAATGACCTCCCCGCGGACGCTTGTTCAACACATGAACTATTTCTTGAGCAAGTAGTATTTGTTCGGTTATGCCTCGGCCTTGCATAAATCCCGCCTGCTCCGGTGAAATAATCTTCGGTAATATACGTCCCAGGCGAGTAGAAAGTAATCTTATTATAACCTTCGAAATGAAGTTTGTGAGACAAATAGGTCTGAAGTCCGCAAAAGTTTGTGGATTGGGAACCTTGGGAATTAGTACAATCGTGGTCGTTGCAATATGACGGGGTACTGGGACACCCAAATAAAACTCTTGTACCGTCTTGATAACATCCGAAGAAATGACATGCCAAAACCTTTTATAAAAAGATCCCGGATATCCATCAGGGACAGCTGCGCTAGTTGGGCTCAAATCCTACACTGCCTGTTTGATTTCGTCCTCCAACGGAATTGCTTGGAGATTTGTGTTATCCTCCTCCGTCACTATAGCAGGTATGTGTGTTAAAAGTGTGTCGCAATTCATCACTTGTTCTTTAGCAAATAAGTCAGAAAAATAACGGACTGCTTCAGCTTTTATATCATCTGCCGATGTGCACTCTGTTCCGTCCGGTGTTTGTATGCGAACAGGCTTGTTTATGTCTTTTTTCCTTCACAGTGTTGTGATAAAATGCTGTGTTTGCATCTCCATCCTTGAGCCATCGAACATTAGCTTTCTGCTTCCAATAAAGGAATGCACGTTTCTGAGCAAGTTGTAGTTGAGCAACACTGTGATGATAAGCAGAACGTGTAGATTCATTAGGGCTCAAATCAAAATCCTTTTCACACCGAAGTGCCTGCGTTTCTGCCATTGTGACCGCATCAAATATGTTACCAAACACATCCTTATTCCATTGATGTAACTCTTTTTTTAGACGACGAAGCTTATCAAATAATCCCCACATCCCTCCCACCGTGGGGAAAGATGTCCACGTATGTCGGACAAAATCATCAAAATCTGGATGTGCAGCCCAAACATCAAGGTATCGAAAATTAGCCCTGCCTCGTTGCATGGCTGAGTCACACGTCAAAAATAACGGGGCATGATCTGATGTTGCCCTAGATAAGTGTTGTACTTGTGCAACGGGGAAGATATCCAAAAATGATGAAGAACAGAAAAACCTGTCTAAGCGACGCCATACTCTGCCTAATCCACGACCATCACACCAAGTATACACCGATCCTTGGAAAGATATTTCATGTAACGCACAGGCTTGTACGCATTCATTAAAATCCTGCAAAGAGTTCAAATTTGGAGAAGATCGGCCCCGATGCTCTTGCAACGTACGAAATGTATTAAAGTCTCCTCCAACCAACCATGGGATTTGTGACGAAACATGCAAAGACTGTAGATCTGCCCATAATAATTGACGAGAAATGACTGTATAATCAGCATATACTGCTGTGAGCCAAAACTGCTCACCTGTGGCCGCCCAATGGTATTTCAATGAAAAATTTTGCTGCCCAGGCCTAGTATCCAATTGTTCCAGTATTGACTCCTTCCAAAAAAACCAAATATGATCATTACACGCTGATAAAGATTTTGAGAATCCTAATTGTAACTGATAGGATAATAATGCAGAAGAACGAAGCTTGGGTTGGATGATCACTAAAATATGAATCTGATGTCTTCTAATAAGCGCATGCAGCCTATTAAGCGAGGTTCTAATGCCTCGTACATTCCATATAATTATCTTCATTGGGATAATGCATCAAAAGAGTTATTGAGAGTAGCCGCACGTAACCTGGTAATACGCGGTGATATTGGACGTGGAGGCCGGCGAAGAATAGTAGGAGACTCACTTGACTGCGCTATCTGAACTATTGCACCTGGTGATTCTTGCACGTTAGCTTTAAATAGTGTCGCAATGCCTTTATAGGGATCATTCTCAGGATCTTAATCATGTGTGCGATAGATTGCAAGCTGCAGTTGAACCTCATTGTCCGAATGAGTGGGGGAGTCCGCATGCCTTGCATTGTCCCCAACCATACAATCGTCAATGCTTCGTAACCGCGATAATTCCTGCGCATCCGCTATTCCCTCGGTAACCCAAAGATCAGGAGATGGGGGTTGCCGCGAAATGGTAAGGAATATGTCTTCAGTTGAGATCATTGCAGCTGGAGTTGATGATAGTGTATTTGCCGGCAAAACTGAAGGCGGTTGATCCGTCTGCGGGGGATTCTTTTTTGGGGTCCAGCGCTGTCTTTTTTGTTGTTCTACTGGATGTTTTTCTGGCTCCAATATTGCAGGCCTTCGTTGCTGCTTTTCGCTGGGTGCAGAAACTTTCCCCCAGTTAGTGGCAATATGGCCGAGCTTATAGCAGTCTGTGCAATACGAAGGAAGGTCCTCATATTCCACAGACTGGGTAACAATTCTCGTTGATGTTTGTATATGCACATGCTTGGGCAGTTCCTTTGAAACATATAACTCCACACATACACGTGTGACAGAGGGCCGATTTGTTGCTGCTGTTGCCGAATCCAGTTTTAGAGGTGTTCCAAGCATTTGGGCTATATTAAAAAGAGCATCTTTACGATGAAAATATATTGGGAGACCAGGAAACAAGATCCATATAGGAACAATAGGCACTTCGACAGCATGATCATAATCCGGAGTCCATTTAGTTACTCTCATATGTTTGCGGACTGGCTTGGAAGGCATTGCATTCGGCGTTGATGAAAACAGGGAAGCGTAAGAACGAGTTGTGATTGGTTGTGGCGGCTGCGATGGGATAGGCGTCATGTTAGGGTTTGCAGGCGACATGACGGACGGAGCGGATGGAAGAAGTGGTTTAGCGGGAATGAAGGAAGAAGAAAGGTAGGCGACGGTGATCAGTGAAGCAGCCGGCAGCGGCTACGCTGCCACCCGCCGAATCGCGCAGGAGGGCAGAGAGAGCACTTTCTTTCCACTAATACACAAAATTCATCCAAGATACCCCACATACACTCCTCACCCCATTTGACTGCCCACCCCCCATTGTAAGACAACTTTTCTTACACATGATCATTTCTAATCCATCATTTCATTCTCACAACTTTAATTTTCTCCTCCAATCATAAAACATGCATGGCTTCCCCTCTCTTACGCCTCCTCTTTCCCAAATAAAACACAATGATTAAACCCTCACCAACATCCCCAATATCTCAGCCAACCAAGCAAGACAAGGGATAAACTTCCCTTCCCAAGCCATTCTTCCATTCATTTCCATACCACTCAAAAAAAATTGTAACACTCTTTTTATAAATTTTTCTCCACTCCACTCTCTCTCTCTCTCTCTCTCTCTCTCTCTCTCTTCCAACCAAGAATTCTCATCTTCATTTTTCCTTCATCCATCCGAGAGCACTCAAACCCAAAGGAAGAGTACTTTTTCCCAATTTCAAGTGAAGAGCAAGCTTCGAAGTATAATAATCATAAAGGTAAGGACCCTATCATCCTTTTTACACACCTTTCTCATCATCCATCTCTCCACAAAGACTCAAAATATCTTCTATCCTAGGCACCTAGGCCGTGAGGTGCAACAAGGAAAAGGGAGAAGTCTTTAACTTAGAAAAGTAGGAATCTTCAAGGTGTTCAAAGTTGAGTCTTCTTAAGATTGAATTTTAGAACTTCTTAATGTCTTCTTCCTTAAAAATGACCAATCTTTCCCTTATTTTAGCCATTTAGGCCGAGAGGTACCAAGCCAAGGGAAAAGAAGAAATCTTTTTTTTATTTCTAGGTTAAATTCAAAGAAAAGGCAACTATTCTTCTTAGTTTCTTTATGCATATTCAAAAATGAGTCATCGATGTTCATATACAAACTTGGATCATGCATGCATATGTTCAAATGATGTTTCACTATAAACATGAAGGAAGTTTGCTTGCATGACAATTATATGAAGTCTTGTATGTGATACTTGAATGTAGGCATGTCTATGACTATGTTGGCATGTAAAAGTGGCATGCATGATAAGTTTATGGTATGTCTAGATCTCATATGTTTATGCATGTCATATGAAATAGGAGATTAGGCTTGCATGCTTCAATTTCATGAAAAGTGTTGGTAACTTGATACACTTTCTTGAAAAAATGTACTAAGAACCTCACTTTGCTTCATCTTCTTGTATGTTTTCTTAATGATCATCACATATGTGTTTCTCCTTGATTTTTAGTGTTTATATGTGTTGATGGACATGATTCGACATAATTGTGGTGCATCATGAATTATGCTATAATGCATGGCCATAAAAGATTGTTTCTTTGATGATTATCATCACATTTTTATGTATTTTCATTCAAGGATAAGGCTGTTTTGGTCTCCATCATTAGGCTTGATTCATCACCATCATTTTGATGTGTAATCTTGATGATCATAGCTCAAGAATGTCTATTTTCATGTGTTTTATCTTCATATGTATTTGTATGTGATTTTCATCATGATCATCACCATGATCATGATACTTATGTTCATGTTGTGATGAAAGTTACCATGCATGAGTTTTCATATGTCAAAATCACAAGCTTAATGTAAACATCATGGTGAATTCAAGTAGCATGCATATATATTCATGATAAGTTGATGTACAAGATGGTTATGATCCTTATTGCATGTGTGATACAATGAACAAATTGAAAATCATATGTGTATGTGTGGTTATATATTCAGACACATGTCCATAAATGTGTACCGAATTTGTTCTTGAGTATATACGTACAAGAGTACATATATATCATGATGTGTATATTTTATAATATATATGGACCTATCTAAACAAAACCAACAACAACATTACCTCATTGTCGTAGAGGTTCCCGTCTATGGCGAGGTATGGAGGTTCGAATGTACGTAACCATACCTATGTGTTAGAAACTCAGAGAGGTTTCCCGATGACCAATAATGAGCATCAAGATGTGTCGATCAACTTCTACTTCACAATATAAGAAGATGCAATCAATTTAGTGAGTCATTTTGCTTTATTCTATTATATTTCAAAGTCAAGGAAGGGTGTGTCCTTTACTCCATCGGAAATGGAAAGATATGGACCTATCTAAAGGAATTACTAAATAAGAAAAGTGGAGAAGTAATGAAATGTACAAGCCCAAATAAGGAGATGTTTTGGCCGAGGGCTTTAAAAGGTAAAATGGAATTTTGTAAATTTCATAACATATAGAAGAGTGGGCTGAATGATAAACCATAATGTAAGATAAAAAAAATGGATAAAATAAGGTGAAAATCTTAGTGGTTAAAAGCCCAAAAGTGGGATGTTTATAGCTTATGCATTCTTTAAAGACATTAAATTATATCAAATACATTTAAAATTGCCTTTCTTAAATGTTACTATTGAAGAAGAGGTCTGTCTACCTCAACTTCAGAGATATCTACCTCAACCTCAGGGTTTTAAAAACCGTGATTACCCTGATCATATCTTCAAAATCAGGTTTTCTTCTATCAATACAAGAAGAGTAAAACACGTGGTTTTGATCTTCTGAGTGCCAGATTCGTGCCGGAAATATGCATTCTACCATTATGGCTGCAAAATATTTTAATTTCTGTATTTCATAATTTGTTTTGGTGTAAATTTCGTCGTCTTTTTAGACCTAGATTTCATATAATTGTTCATATTATTTATCCATATGTCTCACACATATCGTATACGAATTGAGTCACCTCATGTGCCTACGCTTCTTTAAAGAATTGGGCTGGGACTCAATTTCTATCACAAGTTCGACATTATCACATGACAAACACAAGCTGAAAATTCTTGGAATTTTTATGCCTCAGTTTGAGTTCAGACAAAAAAAAAAAATGATGTCCTCTGTGAATTAAATTAGTACTTACAAATGGTTGACTCAGGCCAATGGAAACCCTAATTTAAAGTTTTGTATTGTAAGCCACGAATGGCATTTATAATGACGTAAGAGTTTGAAGCTAAAATTTTAAATCTAACAAATTTAGCAACGTCAAGATCTTTTCTCAAGACTCAAATCTAGTCATTTCAATACGACCCTTAAGTCACCTGTTCATTTGATTAGAATTATGTGTGTGTTCGCGATAGCTTTTGGTGTCGTTGGGATGTATTGGGTATGTATTATTGTTGTTATGTGTGTTCAATCCATAAACAAATGGAAACAAAGAGAAAGATATACACAAAGGTGAATGATGTAATAAGTCGGTTAATCATAGATAAAGAGCGGACCAATACATTTATTGATGAGGAAATACAAAAGTTCTCATAATTTTATATTATGAGAGCAGGATACATTGCTATTTTTAAAATAAAAAATTCAAGGACATTTAGGGCCTCCTTCTTTATTTTTCCAGTTATCATAGCAAGCACAACATTGCTTGTTGCCATAGGTTCCTGGAGGAACGCACAAACACTTGTTGCAGCACATGTTGCAGAAATCCAAACAATTTCCTTTGTGCGATGTGGCTGAGCATCTCCTGTTGCACTCGCTTCCACATTCTGAAATGTCAATTTTGTAAAAAATTAAAAGAAGCCCAAAATCAGTATTTATCATAAAAAAATTAATAACTAATATGAATGAACAAAAAATGATTATAAAAAGAAAAAATGGAGAAAAAGAAAAACCCTTACGTCCTTGAGCCACTGGGCAAGTGTTTACTCCAGGTGGAGTGTCTGCTGGATATACCCTAAAAGAAGATCCGAGATTCTCCACTGCAGAACACTGTCTCACATTGATACAATAAATTAATCACGTAAGAAACTTTAAATGATCATTATTATTAGAAAAAAAAGAATGATTATAATTATTTCATATGAAATAGGAATAGATGAGAATGTGGGCATAAGTTAATTCAAGAGAGTAAATCTTCTTATAATATTGGATATTTTAAAAAAAAAATGACTTTAAATAACATAGAATTTTCAAAGGGTCGGTTTTTTTTGGAACTATGCCTACAAGATACCCATGCGATGGAATTTATGAAGTTATTATAAGCGGAAGCTAATAAGACAATTGAGTAATGTTGTTGTTGCATCTCGTTGTTGTTGTTAGATTTTATTCGAAAGCAGATAGAAATACTGAACACTGAGGAGGATCGACTCACGAGGGAAACTTCAAGAAGATCATTGGAGAGGATGAACATGAAGAGACAAACATACAGATATCTAGGAATACAATCCATTCTCAACAGGTAAGAATTTCTCTATCAACTTTTTTTCCTTTGTTTTTCTTTCGTTCAGAGGATTAAAATTGCATATTGTTTGCTACTAGCCACTCTTTATATATATACACCGCAAGTGTGCTTGTCCTATAAATTTATGGACCATTCATGGTCCTGTAAAATACGAGTATGCTTGCACTATAAATTTATGGACTATTCATGGTCCTATAAAATACGATTCTGTAATGTTGGACCCATTTGCGGGCCTACTGTATTATAAGATAGCCTATAAAATACGAGTATGCTTGTCCTATAAATTTATGGACCTTTTATGGTCCTATAAAATAGGAGACTTTAATGTTGGACCCTTTTGCGGGCCTACTGTATTATAAGATAGCCTACAAATCGATTAATTATTAGAAAAAAATTTTAAATAAGATGAAAAGATCGAATCTTTTACTTCTAAAAATTTGTGTCAATGCCTAATTTTTTTTCCTATAATGTGAGAGGAAATTATGCATTATATCACACTACTAATATTTAGGTTCAGAAATTTATACAAACAAATGCTTTAATAGATAAAAGAAACTGCTATTATATTGAGGCAAAAATCAATACATAATTTGTCTACCTAGGGAAATCATGAAATTAGACCACGTATGGACATGCTACACTATTGTACCATTGATTTATCTGTTTTGGGTCACTACTTGCTTTCAAATTATATATCTACCTTTCTGCAATTCTAACTCAGGACCATTTGTAAGCGATTAATTTCTTAGGATCTAGAAATCTATGCTTTTATATACATAATCATTTCACAATTACAAGAGGATGTTTAATGAAAGCGTACCTTTCTCCATGGGCCGATACGCGAAAGCGTCTTTGATGAGAGGAACCTTCAACTTTGATATAGACGACTCTACCCTTGAATACAGATTTCTCTCCACTAACCCTTACTTGAATGTTTACTTTGATGGATAAGTAAAACCAATGAACAGGGTGGAGAGAAGACTTTCATCCATATTTATAGGAAACCAAAAGATACATACATCCATCATAACCTTTGGAATAGCACCCCTTCACAAATGGATATGTCCATTTAATGAAGAATCGTGTCTCTTAACTTAAAAGGCATAACCCTTCAAGATAACTCTTCACAAGTAACCAATTAAAATTTAATGATTAATCATATAACCATTATATCACAAGGGACACAACCTTACAATCTCCCACTTGTTTCTTGTGACGTCTTATATGATCTATAAAACCATAATGTGCACTTTAGTATATAATTAAATTTTTTAACCATAATATTAATCTCTTATAATGTTGTGAGTAAGTAAAGTCTAATGTGAGTCATGGCGGTTGTAAATCATCCACTTTGATAAATTCCCTTCCATGTACTACATCAATAAACTTATCCTTAATGGAACCTTTAATGAAGAGTAGCATACAACTTTAATGAACATTCGTTCCTATAACATAATTCTGACACGCTTATATGTACATCATAAACAGAAACAGGAAATATCAGAAACAAATAACTTTTATTGAGCTCAGAGTGTCAATACATTAATACATATCATTCATGACGTCTAACAATACCCTTACATTCAACATGCTCATGAAATGTCTTTGGTGGCAATCCTTTCGTTAATGGATCTGCTATTATAAGACCGGTGCTAATCTGCTCAATTGACACTCTTTGTTTCTGAACTTCTTCTTTAACAGCAAAGTACTTTATCTCCATATGCTTAGCACCCTTAGAGTATTTGTCATTTTTAGAAAACAAGGCTACTGTAGCATTGTCATAATAAATTTTCAGTTGCCTAGCTATACTGTCGACAATCATAAGCCCTGAAATCCGCAACCATAAACCTTGAATAGTGGCTTCAAAGCATGCCACAAACTCAGCCTCCATGGTAGAAGCAGCAATGATAGACTGCTTTGCACTTTTCTACGAGATTGCCCCTCCAGTTAATCAGAACAAATAGCCAAATGTTGATTTTTTTGAATCAACATATCTCACATAACTTGAATCTGAATATCCAATTACCTCTAATTGATTCATTCTTTTATACGTGAGCATGTAATCCTTAGTTCCTTGCAAGTATCTGAGAACTTTCTTTGGAGCTTTCCAATGATCCATCCTAGGACTGCTTTGATATCTGCCTAACATTCTGGCAGCAAAGCTAATATCCGGTCTGGTACAAGTCTGAGCATACATTAAGTTCCCAACGATTGATGCATAAGGAATACTTTTCATCTATTCTCTTTCCAATTCACCTTGCAGACATTGTTTTAAACTAAACTTTTCCCTTTTTTGAATTGGAACTATTCATGCTGTCTCAAGAACTTTATTGATAAAGACCTTCTGAGATAACCTTAACACTCATTGTGATCCATGAGGGAAAATATCTATCCCAATCACATAAGTCGCTTCTTCCATATCTTTCATTTCAAAGTTCTTGGAGAGAAATTGGTTAGTCTCGTATAATAGACCAAGATCATTATCGGCAAGCAAAATATCGTCAACATATAAGATTAGAAAAATAAAATTGCTCCCATTGACCTTCATATATATACACCAATCAACGATGTTCTCTTTAAAACCAAACGAGGCCACATCGTCATTAAAGTTGATGGTACCACTGTTGGGAAGCTTGTTTAAGTCCATATAATGACTTCTTTAATTTTGTTGCCAAATTTCTCATTTCAAAAATATGTTCTTGCATAGTGCGCGAGCTATCATACTTTATAATAGTCAGACTGCTCATTAATGTATCAGCAAGCAACTTGTCGGCACTTTGAGAACATTTTTTCATATTCACCATAAATTCCTTAACACTTTCAGTTTTGGAAAAGGTAAACCTAATGTTGCTTGCAACCGCCATTCGCACAAACATTAAACTCAATCGGTTTTATCTTTTCCAGGCTCTATAATGGTACTTACCATCATCACTGCTCTTATCAATGATGTCACCTGGTTTCTTCTCTTCGAGTGACATATCCGGTCCAATGCATATAAGTGGAACCGGATATGTTCACTTCATTCCGAGAAATTCAAACCGTTGAATAAAGAAATGGACACAACATGTGCAAACAACAAAGTAGAAACAGGTACCGCAAGAAATGGACCACGAAAATTCAGGTTCTACACTAATGAAGGCTGACACAAAATGCACATCAGAACTCTCCTTTGGGAGATATATGCAACTATAATAAACTTTAATTTGGTAAAAATATGCTACTTAGATTTATATGCTATCTTTGGACATGCAAATAAACTAAATAACATATATACCAACCAACACATTTATTATAAAAAATTAAACCAACCTTTGGCCGATTACATAATTGCTCTGTAATAAATTAAACACATATCTATAATGTCATTTTTTTTTAAAATTTATAACTTTAATTTATCATATTATATAACATGTTCGCTTTGGTGACTAACAAATCATATAACATGATAAAAGCCCCTTAGATGACATCAACAAAAGATGAAATCATAATGAAAGTGTGAAGTGAACCAATTTGGTAATACCTAGGAAATATCACAATCGTTTTCATAGACAGTATTACCTTTCAACGTAAAATCTGAGGCTGGACGGTGGGGTCACAGAAGGTTCCGCTTAAGTACCGACTTTCTAGTCAGAAATTACGTGCACAGTGTATTTATCACAACTTCATTATATCAATATTTCATCTTTTGCATCCAGCACAAACTTTAATTCGTCGTCAACTTTGTACCTTTCATTATATCAATAATTTATCTTAACATGGCTTCGTGAGAGGAGGTTGCCTTTTTCCTTAGTTTGTGTTCTAGACCCTGTTGGGACTTGAGAACGAGGTTGTTGAAGAACATTTTCTTCCTCATGAGATGTTTTTTCTTTTGGTTGGATTTTCTGTTTTGGGGGCCATGGAGAATTAGGGCACGAAAATTGTAGGTATTGGTGAAGAGATAGATGAAAATAATGAGAGGAGTGATTGAATTGAAGAAAAAGAAGGAAGATTTTTGCACGAAATGGAGTGAGTATGTCTGATTTAAAGGTTTCTGAGGGAAGAAGGAGTTAGGGTTTTCGTTGGAGAAGAAAAGGAAAAGAAAAAGAGATGTGATTTTGCAGCTTTTAATGTTCTCCCCACTATGACATTGATGGACTTCGATCGATCGACGTATTCAACTTCGATCGATCGATGTTTGTTTTACATCAGTCTCTAAGACAGTTACATAGATCGATCGATGTATGATGAAATCTATGTTTTTGACTGTTTTGAACCTCTAACCATTGTTGATCATCCCTAATCTTGTTCGAATTGATTTGAATGTCTCATTAGGAAGAGATTTGTAAATATGTCTGCTAGTTGATCATTGGTGGGAACAAATCCAGCGCATACCAATCCTTTTTGAGTGCAATCCCTTATAATGTGATGCCTCACTTTAACATATTTGGTTCTACTATGGTGAACCAGGTTTTGTGCTATATTTATATCTGAGGTATTATCACATAAGATGGGTACCTTGTCAAACTTAACATTGTAATCATTTAAGGTGTTGATCATCCAAAGTAATTTTGCACAACATGAAGCGGTCGATACATATTCGGATTCCGCCGTTGAAAGTGATACACTATTTTGTTTCTTGGAGAACCAAGAAACTAAGCAATCTCCAAAGAATTGGCATGTCCCCGATGTGCTTTTTCTATCAACTAGATTTCCAACATAGTCGGAGCCACTATACCCTCTTAAGTCAAAACAACCATTTTTAGGATAAAACAACCCAAAGTTCAAGGTTCCTTTCAAATACCTAAAGATACGTTTAATGGCAACTAGATGCGATTCCTTAGGCATACTTTGAAATCTAGCACATAAACACACAGCACGCAAAATATCCAGTCTAGTAGCGGTCAAATAAAGTAAACTACCAATCATATCCCTATATTTGGTTACCTCAACTGGCTTTGCTTTTTCATCTTTGTCAAGCTTTTTACTTGTGCTCATTGGTGTGCTCACACTTCTTCCATCCTCAAACTTGTATTTCTTGAGTACATCCTTTGTATACTTTGTTTGAGAAATGTATACTCCATCTTGAGTTTGCTTGATTTGAAGACCAAGGAAGTAATTGAGTTCACCCATCATGCTCATCTCAAATTCTCCTTCCATCAATTTAACAAAATACTCACAAAGAGAATCACTAGTAGCACAAAATATAATATCATCCACATAAATTTGAACAAGCAATTGATGGTTTCCTTGTTCTTTAATAAAAAGAGCAATGTCGACTTTTCCTCTTGAAAACTCATTTTCAAGCAGGAAGTTACTTAATCGTTCATACCATGCCCTAGAAGCTTGTTTAAGTTCATAAAAGACCTTTTGAGTTTAAATACATGATTTGGATAATCATAATTTTCAAATCCCGGTGGTTGAGCTACATACACCTCTTCTTGAATTATTCCATTCAAGAATGCGGATTTCACATCCATTTGATATAGTTGGAAATCTTTATAGCATGCATATGCTAATAGCATCCTAATAGCTTCTAACCTAGCTACAGGGGCAAATGTCTCATTATAGTCTATACCTTCTTCTTGTCTATATCCTTAAGCTACTAACCTAGCTTTGTTTCTAGTGATGTTTCCTTTATCATCCATTTTCTAAATACCCATTTAGGGCCAATTATAGGATGATCACTAGGTTTATCCACTAATTCCCGAACATCACTCCTTTCAAATTGATTTAGCTCTTCTTACATGGCTAATATCCAATCTTCATCATTATTGCCTCTTTTATATTTTTAGGCTCAACTTGTGAAATGGAGGCATTTTCATTAAATTTCCTCCCAGTCATTATGTCTTGGCTAGTTTCACCTAATATTAATTCTTTAGGATGATCTTTCCTATACTTATATGACTTCGGTAAATTTGAAATATCTCCTCTTACTTCTTCATCTTCAACCTTAGGTTCAAATGGATCAATCCTAAGGTCAATGATAATATTCCCTTTTGGAATCTCAAATTTTTCTATATGACTTACTTCAATTATTTCCTCATCATCATTGTCATTTATACATGGTTCATCCTCAAGGAGTTCACTAAACTTGACATGAATTGACTCTTCAAATTTCATACTCCTTTTGTTATATACACTAAATGCCTTGCTATTTTGAGCATATCCGATAAAGATTCCTTTATCCGCTTTAAATTCGAGTTTATCCAAGTTATCTTTGGTGTTAAGTATAAAACACTTACCAATTGTTGAGTCCTTAACACACTCTAGAGGGGGGTGAATAGAGTGTTGGGCAATTTTGCGGAATTTTTTTTGTGACTCAACTCAAAAATCAAAGCAAGAATGGGAGATGAGAAGCAATGAATGAGTACACCGGATATAGAGTGGTTCGAATCGTAAATGATTCTACTCCACTACAACTTTATTTTCAAAGTGGAATTTCAACAACTATTCTTCTTACTGAAGCTAATAAGAACTACCACAGCAATGCTTACACTAACAACTTAGTGTAAGCAACAACAACAACAACTTGCACAAAAGACTCTTGTGCAATCACAACAACTACAGTTCTAAGCAAGAACACTTTCTTGCTACCTCACAACTTCAACAAAGTTCTCCTAAGAACTTTCTCACAGTGGGTTGAAGGAAGTAGTGGGGATTCACACTTTCTCACTAGTCTAAACACAAACAAGAGATCAAATATTTATGGTTCCTCTTGTGTTAGACTCACTATCTCTTAATATACAATAATGAAGATGAAAGAAAGGCCTAACAAGCTTTAAGCACTTTTACACATATGAGAGAAATCTACAACAATGAATAAGGAAGCTTGATGATGGTGAAAGTATGTATTTGTCTCATCTGAGTTTCTTCTACTTATTGGGGATGTTTGCCACGTTTTTGGAGCCTCCACCATGTCTTAAACTACATCAAATGTCAAGATAATGTCCAAATAGTCTTTAGGCACTCTATGGAGTGATTTGATCCTCAATAGACACCCTAGAGAATCTTAGACATGTATAAAATAGTTAAGGAAGCATGTATTATGTTAAAGTCAACAAGAAATTTGAGCAAGATTGGAAAAGAAAACACCATGAATCTCCCTTGGATTTTGTTCCGATGTTCATACAAATTTGAATTCTGGGGGACACCGATCGATCGAAGTGCCTGGCTGAGAGATCGATGTCCTCCTGAAACTTTGCAGTTTTGAAACTGCTTGACATCTATCGATCGAAGTCTCCCTTGGAGAGACTGATGTCATATCAATTGATCGATGTCCCCTGGACTGAGAGATCGATGTTGGACAAAAACTTTTCTGCCTGACATCGATCGATCGAAGTCCCTCTTGGGAGAGACTGAAGTGACATCGATTGATTTATGTCCTCATCCTGAGAGTTTGATGTTGGACAGAAACTTTTCTGCCTGACATCGATCGATCAAAGTCTCTCTTTGGAGAGACTGAAGTGACATCGATCGATCGATGTCCTCAGTCTGAGAGATCGATGTTGGACACTAAGTTCCAATCTCAACCATTTTTGACATAGTGCATTTTTTCATTTTGCATCAAGTCTCACGTGTCAATTTAACTTATTTAAAACATCTTTACATCGTCAAAACATTTTATATCTTAACAATCTTCATCTTTTTGATAATTTCAAAACCATGATTTGAAAGATGTTTTTGCTTGATAAATTTACATCTAAACTTTATATTATACAACTCCCCCTTAGTCCATGCTCCCTCATCATATGAACATATCAAAAACTCCCCTTCAACATGTAATCTTGCCAAAATCAACAAATATGATGAAAATATCAAAATGTTCCCCCTCAAACCATGCACTAAATTCCATTTTCTCAAATTTTTAACATGTGTACCAAAGTTTGAATCAAACAAGCATTTTACATATTTCATCAAGCAAGCATGCCCAAAATACTTATTTTCATACCCTTTCCAATGTTATAACCTTATGCTAATATCAAGCAACTGACAACAAACAATGTCAAGATCAAAAACAAACATTTGCAACGTCTTATAGTAATGCCACTAGAAATGCCCATACTAACTTATGCAAACCATGCCAAATACCATGCCACCAAATTCCATGCCAAATACTACCATATGCAGCCAAACACCAAACAAATTCTCTCCCTTTTTGAAAACATCAAAAAATAGCAAG
Source organism: Eustoma russellianum (assembly GCA_036186865.1). Classification (NCBI taxonomy): domain Eukaryota; kingdom Viridiplantae; phylum Streptophyta; class Magnoliopsida; order Gentianales; family Gentianaceae; genus Eustoma; species Eustoma russellianum. The sequence goes on from AP025044.1 coordinate 39,532,799, forward strand.
AGACAAGAAAATGAAGGATTAAATATCATTAAGAAAATACGAAGTTTTGAGATACATAAGTAAACTCAACTTCTAAGCTAATCTTATAGCTACGAGGGGAATAGGGAGAACTAAGAGTTCTACTCTTCATCGGAAAAGAAGCATAAACCGGATAGAGCCGCTTTGAGTTTCGTCTTCAGTTTTTGGTACTTGGACTTTTGAACATTCAACTCCGTCTCTAGAGTCTTGACTCTCTTCGTGAGATTTGCGTTGTCTTTCTCCAAATCATCAATACGTACGACTTCCTTGGTTAAATCTTCTCTCCATTGACCACGAGTACGATGTAATTCTTCAATCTCAGCTTTCGCTTCAAATGGCACCTCTGAATCACTATCTTCCTCCATGGGAGCTTTTCCTTTTTCCACTCGAGAGGTAGGACTATGAGTGTGAGGATGAGGTTGTGGTTCAGTGGGAGGTCAGTGGGTTGTGTTGGAGGGATAGGATCTTCGGCTGGGATATTTCCAGCTTCTTCTTTCCTCTTGTTCATTTTGACCACCCTGCTGTTGCACTTCTTTTCATGACTTATGTATCTGTTGGATGTTGGCCTTTGTGTAATAATCCTTATTGGATATTTTGTCTATATATTCCTCATCCAACTCCACATTTGCCTTTTTGAGCAATCTATAAATTAGATTGCTATATGGAAGCGCCTTTGATTTCTTCGTGACGGCTTCCATCATATTCGAAAATACTATCTCACCAATATTCACTGGTACCTTCATAGCAATACGATAAGCACTATAGAAATCTAAGTTGTTAGGAAGTTTAGCCAACTTTCCATTTATACAGAAGTTAACAATGACAAGTAAAACACGATATACCGAGGCATGTCATTGGTGTTCTTTGATGGATGGAAGCCGAGGAAGGTTTTTACTTCATCTTTGGTTATTTGATTCTTATAGGTATCCCACTTCCATAGATCAAAATCTTCCCAACCCTCATCAGCAACGCCAATGAACTCATTTATTGTCTTAGTGGTAAACTCTATCATCTGACCATCTATCACCGAATTCAAAGAAAATGGCACTCTATTTTGGTAGTCTACCCATAAGTTAGCATAAAACATTCGAGTGTAACGGGTGGACATGTACTCCATTTGAGAAACTTCCCAAATAGGTCTCCGTTTTCGATCATCAAACCAATCGATGATCGGCCTTAATTCCTCATTGCTCAAAATATCTTCAACTTTGAGCAATTTCAATGGAATGGTACACCTCTGCTTGTTTTCCAATCATTGAATAACAATTGAGCTCTAAGTGAGATGTAAGCAAATTTACCTGTACCCATTGGCTCTTTCAAAGAATCCTTATACTCTCCGGACTTGAGCCATGTAAAATTGTTGAGTATAAGCTTTTCCCTTACCTCACTTAACATGGCTTCGCGAGAGGAGGTTGCCTTCTTCCTTAGTCCTTGTGTTTTAGACCCCGTTGGGACTTGAGAACGAGGTTGTTGAGGAACATGTTCTTCCTCATGAGATGTTCTTTGCCTTTTGGTTGGGTTTTTCGTTTTGGGGGCCATGGAGAATTAGGGCACAAAAATTGCAGGTATTGGTGAAGAGATAGATGAAAATAATGAGAGGAGTGATTGAATTGAAGAAAAAAAGGAAGATTTTTTTTTTGCAACAAATGGAGTGAGTATGTCATATTTAAAAGTTTCTGAGGGAAGAAGGAGTTAGGGTTTCATTGGATAAGAAAGGGAAATGAAAAAGAAATGTGATTTTGCAGGTTTTAAAGTTCTCCCCACGATGACATCGATGGGACTTCGATCGATCGATGTATTCAACTTCGATCGATCGATGTTTGTTTTACATCAGTCTCTGAGACAGTTACATAGATCAATTGATGTATGATGAAATCTGTCTTTTTGATAGTTTTGACCCTCTAACCATTGTTGATCATCCCTAATCTTGTTCGAATTGATTTGAATGTCTCATTAGGAAGAGATTTGTAAATATGTCTGCTAGTTGATCATTGGTGGGAACAAATCCAACGCATACCAATCCTTTTTGAATGCAATCCCTTATAATGTGATGCCTCACTTTAACATATTTGGTTCTATTATGGTGAACCAGGTTTTGTGCTATATTTATATCTGAGGTATTATCACATAAGATGGGTACCTTGTCAAACTTAACATTGTAATCATTTAAGGTGTTGATCATCCAAAGTAATTTTGCACAACATGAAACGGTTGATACATATTCGGATTCCGCCGTTGAAAGTGATACACTATTTTGTTTCTTGGAGAACCAAGAAACTAAGCAATCTCCAAAGAATTGGCATGTCCCCGATGTGCTTTTTCTATCAACTAGATTTCCAACATAGTCGGAGTCACTATACCCTCTTAAGTCAAAACAACCATTTTTTGGGATAAAACAACCCAAAGTTCAAGGTTCCTTTCAAATACCTAAAGATACGTTTAATGGCAACTAGATGCGATTCCTTAGGCATACTTTGAAATCTAACACATAAACACACAGCACGCAAAATATCCAGTCTAGTAGCGGTCAAATAAAGTAAACTACCAATCATATCCCTATATTTGGTTACCTCAACTGGCTTTCCTTTTTCATCTTTGTCAAGCTTTTTACTTGTGCTCATTGGTGTGCTCACACTTCTTCCATCCTCAAACTTGTATTTCTTGAGTACATCCTTTGGATACTTTGTTTGAGAAATGTATACTCCATCTTGAGTTTGCTTGATTTGAAGACCAAGGAAGTAATTGAGTTCACCCATCATGCTCATCTCAAATTCTCCTTCCATCAATTTAACAAAATACTCACAAAGAGAATCACTAGTAGCACAAAATATAATATCATCCACATAAATTTGAACAAGCAATTGATGGTTTCCTTGTTCTTTAATAAAAAGAGCAATGTCGACTTTTCCTCTTGAAAACTCATTTTCAAGCAGGAAGTTACTTAATCGTTCATACCATGCCCTAGAAGCTTGTTTAAGTCCATAAAAGACCTTTTGAGTTTAAATACATGATTTGGATAATCATAATTTTCAAATCCCGGTGGTTGAGCTACATACACCTCTTCTTGAATTATTCCATTCAAGAATGCGGATTTCACATCCATTTGATATAGTTGGAAATCTTTATAGCATGCATATGCTAATAGCAGCCTAATAGCTTCTAACCTAGCTACGGGGGCAAATGTCTCATTATAGTCTATGCCTTCTTCTTGTCTATATTCTTGAGCTACTAACCTAGCTTTGTTTCTAGTGATGTTTCCTTTATCATCCATTTTGTTTCTAAATACCCATTTAGTGCCAATTATAGGATGATCACTAGGTTTATCCACTAATTCCTAAACATCACTCTTTTCAAATTGATTTAGCTCTTCTTGCATGGCTAATACCCAATCTTCATCATTTATTGCCTCTTTTATGTTTTTAGGCTCAACTTGTGAAATGAATGCATTTTCATTAAATTTTCTCCTAGTCATTATGCCTCAACTAGTTTCACCTGATATTAATTCTTTAGGATGATCTTTCCTATACTTATATGACTCCGGTAAATTTGAAATATCTCCTCTTACTTCTTCATCTTCAACCTTAGGTTCAAGTGGATCAATCCTAAGGTCAATGACAATATTCTCTTTTGGATTCTCAAATTTTTCTATATGGCTTACTTCAATTATTTCCTCATCATCATTATCATTTATACATGGTTCATCCTCAAAGAGTTCACTAAACTTGACATGAATTGACTCTTCAAATTTCATACTCCTTTTGTTATATACTCTAAATGCCTTTGCTACTTTGAGCATATCCCATAAAGATTCCTTCATATGCTTTAAAATTGAGTTTATCCAAGTTACCTTTGGTGTTAAGTATAAAACACTTACAACCAAATACCTTGAAATAACCAATATTTGGTACTCTACCTTTCCAAAGCTCATAAGGAGTCTTTTTGAGAGATGGTCTCAAGTAAACTCTATTAATTACATGGCAAGCGGTATTTACCGCTTCAGCCCAATCTTGCATGGCTAATACCCAATCTTCATCATTTATTGCTTTTTTTTTATATTTTTAGGCTCAACTTGTGAAATAAAGGCATTTTCATTGAATTTCCTCATAGTCATTATGCCTTGGCTAGTTTCACCTAATATTAACTCTTTAGGGTGATCTTTCCTATACTTATATGAATTTGGTAAATTTGATGTATCTCCTCCTACATCTTCATCTTCAACCTTAGGTTCAAGGGGATCAATCCTAAGGTCAATAACAATATTACCTTTTGGATTCTCAAATTTCTCTATATGGCTTACTTTAATTATTTCATCGTCGTCATCATCATTAATGTTTGATTTATCCTCAATGAGTTCACTAAACTTGACATGAATTGATTCTTCAACTCTCATGCTCCTTTTATTATATACTCTAAATGCCTTGCTATATTGAGCATAACCCATGAAGATTCATTCGTCCGCTTTGAAATCGAGTTTATCCAAGTTATCTTTGGTGTTAAGTATAAAGCACTTATAACCAAAAACCTTGAAATAACCAATATTTGGCACTCTACCTTTCCAAGCTCATAAGGAGTCTTTTTGAGAGATGGTCTCAAATTAACTCTATTTATCACATGGCAAGCGGTATTTACTGCTTCGGCCCAAAAATATTTGGGTAGCTCAAATTCGTTTAGCATGGCTCTACTCATTTCTTGAAGTGTTCTATTTTTTCTTTCCACAACACCATTTTGTTGAGGAGTTCTTGGAGGCGAGAAATTGTGTCTATACCCTTTAGATACACAAAATTCTTGAAACTCACCATCAAATTCACCATCTCTATCACTTCTAATTTCCTTAATTGTATCTTCTTTTTCATTTTCTAATCTCCTACAAAGTTTTATAAACTCATGACATACATCATTCTTTTTAGTTAAAAACATAACCCAAGTGAACCTAGAGAAGACATCTACCACCACAAAGGTGTAATTTTTTTCAGCTAGACTTGTCGTACCAATATCCCCATACAAATCCATATGAAGCAATTGTAGAGGTTTGGTGGTGGATATTTCACTTTTGAGCTTGAAACTTGTTTTCACAAGCTTTGCCTTTTGACAAGTGTCACATAAGCCATGGTTTTCAAAATTCAATTTTGGAAGACCTTGGACCTTTTCATTTTTGCAAATCTCTTTGAAATTTTTGAAACTAATATGTCCAAGTCGTCTATGCCATAGTTGAGTCAAATCATTTTTGGCAACTAGGCAAGAACCATTTTATGATATCAAATCATGTGTGCTAAATTTATAGACATCAATTTTCCTTATAGCTTCAAAAACAATCTTATCATTCTTTTTCACAATGCATTTTCTTTTCATACATTCAACTTGAAATTAGCATCACATAGTTGGCTAACACTTATCAAATTATATTTAAGTCCTTCTACGTATAATACATTATTAATAGTGAAAGAAGAGTTATCAATTTTTCCATGTCCAAGGATTTTGGCTCTCCCATTGCCAAAATGCACCATTCCACAATTTTGGAGCTTGAGCTTGGTGAACAATGTTTTGTCTCCGGTCATGTGCGTTGAACATCCGATGTCCATAAGCCATTTGGTTCCTTCTTCTTTGGCTACTCCATTTATCTTGAGAGCCTACAAAACCAGCAGATTTATGCATTGGTACCCTTTGATGGTTGGGTCCTTTATGGTTAGCTTGTCGACCCTTAGGCTTCCAAACATACATGCTACCAAGTCTATCATTACATGCACTCTTCACATGTCCTACTTTGTTACACTGAAAACAAGTGGGTACATGCCTTGGTTTGTAAGATGATGAGTTATGTTGTGTTTTTCTCTTATTTGCCTTTTTCTTCAATGGCTTAGGCTTAATAGAAGAATGTGATGGATTAAATCCTAGACCGGATTTATCATTTCCAACTCTTTGGTTTCCAAGTAATTTGTCTAAATTATTTTTACCATTGGTTAGTTTTTGCAACTCTGATCTTAGCCTCTCACAATCTTTCCTAATTTCCATATTTTCAAGAGCTACGGTTTTATGCATGGTGAGTATGATGTCATGATCTTGAAACATCAAAATGTTCTTATCATGCAAGCTCTTAATTTCTAAAATGCACTTCTTGAACTCTTTCTTCAAATGTTTATACTTTAAATCCAGTTTTTCAAAATCATCTTGCAAATACCCTATTTCATTTTATAAATTAGAAGGATTAGAATTTACCTCAAGGTCATCTTCAATTGCCATGAGACAAGTATGTTGAGCCTTTGGATTTTCAACTATTGCAACAAGTCCAACATCTTGATCTTTACTTTCTTCTCCTTTCGATTCGGAGAGGAGATCATCTCACGTGGTTACCTCCGCATTAAAAGCTTTCTTCTTTTGAGGAAATGCCTTCTTTTCTTGTTTTTGCAGCTCCTTGACGTGGTAATAGACAATGAAGTGACCGGGTCAACCATAACTATAGCAATTTTCACTTGCTTCTTTTTCCTTGAGTGGTCTCTTAGAAAACTTTCTTGCTTGAGCCTTATTTCTTGTTGCAATTCTTCTAAATTTTCTCACTAGAAAAGCAACTTCCTCATCCGATTCATCGGACTCCACCACCAATCCTTTGTGTGATGTTTGTGTGGACTTGATAGGGTTCATCCTATTTTGTTCATCAATAAGAATTTTATGAGTAAGAAGATTACCGGATAGCTCATCAAGGGTAAGAGTCTTGATGTTCTTTGATTCGGTGATGGCGGTGACTTTAGATGTCCATTCTCTCGGCAAAGAGTTGAGGAGTTTTGAGACAAGATCTTCATTTGAGATTTTCTTGTCCAACATAGAGAGTTGATTCAGTATTCGAGTGAATCGATCGATTGTCTCCTCAATCTTTTCACCACTCTTCATCTTGAACATTTCATATTCCTTCATGAGCATTAGTCTTTTGGCCATTCTTACTTTCTCAGTTCCTTCGTGTATCATTTCTAGCCTTTTCCATGCTTCGTGGGTTATTTCAAGACCTTGAAGTCTTGTAAGCTCAGTGGTGGTAAGAGCACTTGAAAGAATATCGAATGCTTTGCCATTGATGGTGAAGTTTATCTTCTCTTCGTCGGTGTAGTCATCCTCATCTTTGAATATTGATTCTCTTTTTGAGTTGGTAATCATAGAAACTTCAATTCCTTTGACAACGGCTCTCCATATATCAAATCCAAAGCCTTTTAAATGATTGATCATTCAAAATTTCCATAAAAAATAATTTTGGGCATCAAACGTAGGTGCTTTAGTGCTTGATCATGAGAATAGTGCAGTTGGCTTGGAAGTTGAGTTGTAGGACGAAGAGGTTGTCATTGTCATGATCTTTAACCTTATTACTTGCAAAGATTGGCCAAGCAATCAAAGTGAGGCTCTGATACCCATTGTTGGGTCCTTAACACACTCTAGAGGGGGGTGAATAGAGTGTTGAGCAATTTTGCAGAATTTTCTTTTATGACTCAACTCAAAAATCAAAGCAAGAATGAGAGATGAGAAGCAATGAATGAGTACACCGGATATAGAGTGGTTCGAATTGTAAATGATTCTACTCCACTACCACTTTGTTTCCAAAGTGGATTTTTCAACAACTACTCTTCTTATTAAAGCTAATAAGAACAACCACAATAATACTTACACTAACAACTTAGTGTAAGAAACAACAACAACAACAACTTGCACAAAAGACTCTTGTGCAATCACAACAACTACAGCTCTAAGCAAGAACACCTTCTTGCTATCTCACAACTTCAACAAAGTTCTCTCAAGAACTTTATCATAGTGGGTTGAAAGAAGTAGTGGAGATTCGCACTTTCTCACTAGTCTAAACACAAGCAAAAGCTCAAATATTTATGGTTCCTCTTGTGTTAGACTCACTATCTCTCAATATACAACAATGAAGATCAAAGGAAGGCCTAACAAGCTTTAAGCACTTTTACACATATGAGAGAAATATGCAATAATGAATAATGAAGCTTGATGATGGTGAAAGTATGTATTTTCCTCATCTGAGCTTCTTCTACTTATAGGAGATGTTCACCACGTTTTTGGAGCCTCCACCATGTCTTCAACTACATCAAATGTCAATATAATGTCCAAATAGTCTTTAGCCACTCTATGGAGCGATTTGATCCTTAATAGCCACCTTAGAGAATCTTAGACATGGATAAAATAGTCAAGGAAACATGTATTATGTTAGAGTAAAGTCTACAAGAAATTTGAGCAAGATTGGATTGAGAAAACACCATGAATCTCCCTTGGATTTTATTCCAACGTTCATAAAAATTTGAATTCTGAGGGACATCGATCGATCGAAGTGCCTGGCTGAAAGATCGATGTCCTCCAGAAACTTTGTATTTTTGAAACTGCTTGACATCGATCGATCAAAGTCTTCCTTGGAGATACTGATGTCACATCGATCGATCGATGTCCCCTGGACTGAGAGATCGATGCTGGATAGAAACTTTTCTGCCTGACATCGATCAAAGTAAGTCCCTCTTGGGAGAGACTGAAGTGACAACAATTGATCGATGTCCTCAGCCTGAGAGATCGATGTTGGACAGAAACTTTTCTGCCTGACATCGATCAATCGAAGTCTCTCTTTGGATCGATGTCCTCAGTCTGAGATATCGATGTTGGACAGTAAGTTTCAATCTCAACCATTTTTGACATAGTGTATTTTTCTCATTTTGCATCAAGTTTCAAGTATCAATTTAACTTATTTAAAACATCTTTACATCATCAAAACATTTTATATCTTAACATGGACTATTTTATGTTTTTGGTGATTTTTGGAGCCTTAGCAGAATTCATTTTTAAGGCTAGGCTTTTGGTTCGTTTGGGGTTTGGGTATTTTGCTGGCTGTGTTTTTGGTGGTGTTTCTTGTTATGGCTGTGTCTTGGCTAAGAAAGGATTTTTCTAGGATAACGAGGAATTTATGATTCTGAATATTGTCAATCGTAACTCTGTTCTGATACTATATTAGAATGTGAATGAAACAATTTTTATTGAGTTCAAATTGAGCGCATTGGCCCTATGTATAGCAATCATACAATAAATGTAAAAGGTGCTTGATTGATATACGATTTCAGTTAGAATAGGATTGCCATATCTCATGATTTACGAAATCACAACTAATCACACATTCTATCACCATCTTCTTTCTCCCCCTCAAATAAAACTAAAGACTTCAAGCTTTTGACGAGTTAAAACACGTGTTAAAATATTTGTGAGTATATTTAGTGTCTTGCACATTGCGCATACCAAATTGAGTAAGGTTTTCCTTTTATTTTACTATTTTCGAAGTAAGGTTTCATTTAGTCAGTTGTTTCTGACGAGCTAAAACACGTGTGTTTGGTTAGGATTATAATCTCAAACATTTGCTTACATGATGGTGGATTGTTAAAACAGAACACAAGCGTAATACAAAGGAAAACCACATAAAGTTTCCAGCATTTAACCCAATCTTATAAGAAGCTACAGCCAAACATATACTATTGGCAAAAAAGAGAACCTTTCATTTTACAATCAGCACAGTGGACTGTTTTTTTTCTTTTTTTCTTTTGCCTGAAAAACAAAATGGGACGTCTTTTCCTTCACTGTAAACGTAGACCCGTTTTGGCAGTTATTGCAGATGTTCAGGGACCTGAAACAGGAAACATCTGAACATAAGTTGGCTGGTATATTTAAGCACAAGTCGGAGAGCATGCATGGGTGAACCATGATATATACTAAAGCATATTAGACATCTTAGTAGTTATCCGTTATAATCAATAAAATATAAAATATTTTGAAGGTGATTCCTCGTGCCATAAGCTGGTTAAACTCATGATGCAAGTATATCCATCAACTTGTGTATATGTTATTGGTTAATAAAAAGCTACTATGATGCCTAGTCGATAGTTGTTAAGCACCATAAAATTGGGAGGTCGTCCTTGACTGTTTGAATGCAACTAGAAACAACATTACTCCATTGTCTTAGAGGCTTTCGTCTATAGATGAGTTTGAGGGGTCGAATGTACGCAACCATACTCATGTGTTAGACACGCACAGAAGTTGTTTCCCGATGACTTATAATGAAAATTACGTCAATATGTCAATCAACTGCTACCTCACAATATAATAAGCGCAACTAATTTAGTGAGTCATTTTACTTTATTCCATCATATTTGAAAGTCAAGGAAGATTGTGTCATTGACTCCATTGGAATCGGAAATTGTAACTCAACTAGAAAAAGAAATAATAAAAACAGAAGTAAAATATGGGTTTCAAGTTCAATCTCAATTGAAATTTAAGTTAGAAAAGAGTACCTTGAAATAGGTAGCTATTTTTTATTTCACGAGGATTACGCAGGCGCTGCAAGGTGTAGCAGTACAAAGGCAATCCGAATCACAACACCCAATTAACCTGTGAATAAAAGGGAGGGCTTGTTTTTTGACCTGTGAAATCTCCATGTCGGGCTTCTCATCTTTCATGGAAGCGTCAACCTGTGCAGTTTCTGCATTGAATGAAAGCATCAAAAGCACAAACAGAAAGACGAGGGATTTTCCCATCTCTTGGATTTTGATGCTTCGTTATTTTAACTTTCTTGTGTTGCATTGGAAGCCTTCGCATATTAGGTCACATATATAGGTGACGGATATTACCAAAAAGAAAGGGAAAAAATAGAACATAGTCAAGTTTTTGTTGGATATTACCATGGGGATGATTATTCAGACTCGTTATGTAAATTATATATTTCATCATGGAAACGATAAATTAGATGCCAAACTTGATACAATTGGTGTTATACTTAATATTGAAAAAGGACTAGGAAAACAACAACAATCATGTCCAGTATATCCTAACGATAGCAAAAGCTATTGCTAGAGTCTGGGGAGGGTGAGATGTATGCAAACAATACCTACATCTCAAATAATAGAGAGTTTGCTTCCAGACCTCTGACTCTATATGTACCTGCATTGATAGCACAATCATAGGAATATGTACTAGTGAAATGGATTTTATTAAACATAAATAAAAAGCTTCCTATAATAAAATAGTCATAACAGTGAATTTGCACAAATAATTGAAATACAAAGAGCAAAACAAAAAAGTGCAAAGTCAAACTAAAGTATAGAGAGTATCTAATCATCTAAGTATACTCTAAGGTGCCCTTATATCCTGCCTACCCCTCCTTAACATTAATCCTCTGTCTCCATGAACTCCTATCATGGACCATGTCCTCAGAGAGGTGCAACTCTAGTAAGTCATGCCTAATCTGCTCATCTCACGTCAGTTTGAGCCTGTCTTTACTCATCTTCCTTTCTACAGTGAGGCTTTCAACTTCTCTGACAGACGCCGTTATCTGTCTCCTCTTGACATGCCCAAGGCATCTCAGTATCCCATCTCTGATCTTATCTGTTATACTAGTCACCCCTAACCTTTCTCTGTGTACCTCATTTCTTACTCTGTCTAGCCTTGTATGCCCACACACCCACCTCAGCATTCTCATCTCTGCCACTTCCATCTTCTGCGACTATATCCTCTTGATGGCCCAGCAGTCTGTTCCATATAACATTGCTAGCCGCACTGCCACCCTATAAAATTTTTCCTTTAATTTAGTTGGAAAATTCTTGTCGCACAGCACCCCTGAGGCCGCCTTCTACCTGCACCAACATGCCTGAACTCGGTGTGCTACGTCACTCTCTGTGTCTCCATCTTACTGTACAAATGGTCCTAGATACTTGAACTTACTTACCTTTGGGACCACTTGACCCTCGATGGTGAGTTGGCTATTCTCATCGTCAAGCTGCGGCGCTGAAGTCACAATACAGATACTCGGTCTTAGAACGACTAATCCTTAGGCCTTTTCTCTCTAAAGCACCTTGCCACTCTTCTAGTCTCATACTTAGGTTATGTCTACTTTTCGCGACTAATACAATATTGAAAAAGGACAACATAAAAGGAAAAAGGAGAAACAAGAAAGCATGTGAAACACAACTCGCACAATTAGGGCGTTTCCAGTGCACTACGCTTTCGTATGTGTACATGGTCTGAGGAGGGGTTAGATCGCTTTGTGATCTGATGTATGCAGTCTTACTCTACACTTTTGTGCAAGAGACTGTTTCTTCAGCTCGTACCCGTAACCTCAAGGTCGTAAAGCAACAGTTGATTCGAGGCCCGCCCTCAACTCGCACAATTGTATTAAAGATATTTTTAACTTATGATGCCCTAACATAATATCTGACAATTTATTTCATCTCTAAAAGAATTAGACGAACAGTTTAGTGGTTATCTCTTAGACATAAAAAGCTGAAATAAGAAAAAGGTTAGGGTATCTCAATTCTTTTGTTTATAATATTATATTACACATATGTGATGGATTGGTCAAATTCTGATGAGCTGAGTTGAATAGTAAGGTTTTTGGTTCTTATTATAATGATGAAATTGAATAGTGAATTGATGCATTGTTTTACCCATGGATGCTAAACCATGTAAATAATTTTTTTCCCAAGTTTTCAACGTTTTATTGTTTCCGCTGCATAACAATATCATATTTGAATATAAGTTCATTGCAAATGTAACTGCAGCATAGGACTATATCAAATTTTCATTTTTACCCTTTGTTATGTTTAGCATTTAGTGGGCTAGTTATAAGTTAAAACACCTAAAAGAGATTTCTAATCAGGACTATGTTGGCATAATTAAGAGAGCATCGCATAATAGACTGACAAATTACTCAATACAAAAACGAGTTCCCAATTACTAGGTTTCCGCGTTTGCACATGATACGAAGAGAGGTCAGATCGCTTCGCGATCTGATGTATGCAGACTTATCTTTATACAAAAGTTTGTTTCTGCGTCTCGAACCCGTGATCTCAAAGTCACAAATTACTCGATAAATAACAAAAATCTAATTAAGATGTCTTTGTCTTCTTCAACATACCCTAGCTAGTTATAATGTTTAGCCAGCAAACATGCATATCATTCCATTTTTTGGCTGCCGCTTTTAACAAAGCTGTAAATATAATGCTTAGCCTGCAGTTATCTTTATTGTCGTATCCTTTTACCTTTATGCAGAAAGTGTCATCAAGTCAAAAATGGTCATCGTCATAAAAATAATTCTTCAAGGATTTTACGATCACTAAAATTAAAATAATATTGTTATTTGACTATTCAAAGATCAGATGCCCACCGATGATGACAAGAATGGTCATGCAATGGAGCTTTGGCTTTCACGAACGTATACCAATTGAAGAATTACTTAGCAAATATATCTATTTATTTTTTTCCCCGTAAACCTTACCTATTCAATTGTTGGTTTGAACTTATACGAACGCTTGGGTAGTAATTAGATAAGAAAAAATCCATGTACAAATATGCATGTATAGAAGATTGTCAGACTAAGATTTAGATAAGCTAAGGAATTTTCTATGCAGCATCTCTAGCTTGCAAATACAATAACAACGTTAACCTATTGTTTTAAAGGCTCTTGTTTATGGTGGTTATACAGAGTCAGATGTGCGCAACTATACACATGTGTTAGAAACACAAAGAGGTTGTTTTCTGATGACTCATAATGAAAATTGTGTCAATATGTGTCGATCAACTGTTATTTTACGACATAAAAACGCAGCTAATTTAATAAATCATTTTGTTTTATTACGTTATATTCTAAATTAATGTCAGGGTATGTCATTGACTCTATTGGAAATAGAAATATCTATGTTGCGAATAGATTATAGAAATTTTCTATCCAACACTACCTGTAAGACATTACGACTCATACATTATGAAAGGTGATCTTATAGAGACATGAGGTCAAAGAGACTTGTTCGAAATCGGTAAATTTAAGAATTTCAGTAAAAAGCTTTATGATTCGCCACTGAAGTTTATGTACACAACCTCTTCTGCAAAATGTTTCCACGTTCTAGTGTGCATTAAAGATTAGAAAAGCCTGAGGCATCCAACCGATGGGAAAATCCTTTGCTGTTGGGTTTATGGTGCCGGAGCTCTTCCTAATCTGCTAAACTGAAGAAGGTTGAGACACTTAATGTGCAGATACATGAAAACCTCAAACATAACGAACAGAGACACGGAAATCTCAGCCGCAAAGGTAGAGAAATATAATAAGAAAGAAACACAATAAAAGATGGCGTGTACAGAGAGAATCTCTCTGCCTTTCTATGTAGGAAGGAACCATCCATTTCTGCTAACCTAGTCCATCACCAAACTCCTTCCTGTCCTTACCATCCTCCCTTCCCCTCTTTTCCTTAACCTGTTCTTTTTTTAAGCTATCCAAACATGTCCGAAACTAAAACCGCCAAAAATGCACTCAGACTGAAGCTTGCTGACAAAAAACATGCAAACACAGCATCAAGCTCCAGTACAAGCTGCAGGCCCCCAAGGCCAGGGCCTGCAGGCAGGGAAAGACAAAGCTGCTTTGATCAAGAAACAGAAAATATAGAAGGCATGGTCAGAGCCCTTGTGGATACAGAAAAGCCAACAAGACTAGTTATACAAGAACTCAAGCTCTGAAGAAAATGACTCCTTCTATTTCCATGACAGTTCTGAGGAAGAAGGCTCAGTCACGAAGGTCGTGGAAGATGTCAGAGACACTGCAGGTGAAAATTCTAAATCGGTGCACATCAAGGAAGTAACTGTTGCATTGAATGAGTTGGAAGCGGTTGTAGCCCCACCTTCGATTTTGAACAACCTGGAAGAACAGGTTGAAGAAGGAGAGACCCGGGAAAAAATTTTCCAGTGGGTAAAACTCTGACTGATGTGACAACATAGGAAGGCCAAAATCCAGTCTGCCCCGTCACGTGACCCCTCCACTACCTTTCTCATCTGCATGCTGTAAAAATATGACACCTGGCACTGACAAAGCCAGTAAGCCCCCTGCAGCAAACCACCCCCAAAAAATTCAAACCATCAACCCTCCCGCCCAAAACCAAAGCCATGCAACAGCTCAGCCCGGCACTCAGCCAATGCAAGGCAAAACTTGGAATTCCCTCTTTGCGAATAACAGATGACCTAAGCATGGACTCAGGCTCAAAAAGGTAGAAGTGTGTACCCCGGGCAAGGTACGCATCAATATAGATGAACTTCAAAGTGATGAGGAAGCAGATCGTTGCCTTGTTGGTTGCTTCGTCGGCAGATTCTCAGGTCGGCAAGCAGTACACAACCTCTTTAAATCATAGTAGGCCAAACATAAAGTGGAATTCCATGCGTTTGGGCGGATGATAATCTTCAATTTTGATTCTGCCAAAGAGATGGAAGAGGTGCTCTGTGATGGCCAATATTTTTTGTATGGGCCAGTCTCTCGTCCTCAAGAAAATTCCCAAATTCTTTGCATTTGGTGCCACGGAAATGACACAGGTTCCAGTCTGGGTAAAATTTCCTAATCTCCCTGTGAGGCTCTGGGTAGACCAAGTATTTTCTGGCATCTGTTCACAGCTCGGCACATCGCTTTACGTTGACCAGCTGACTGCCAACAGAAGTACGTGGAACTACGCACGTGCCTTAGTTGAAATTGATCTTAGCAAAGAATTGCTGACATCGGTGGATCTTGTGCTCTCAAATGGCACCACTATGATACAAAATGTGGAATACGAGAAAATACCGATGTTCTGCAGAGACTACAAGCAGCTCGGCCACAACACATAGTCCCATAAACACGCTGGGGCCCAAAAAATTACAAGCCCTGCTGAGGCCGAGCTGCACACAAATCACCCCAGCTCGGCCAACACCATACCAACTCAGCAACTCATAACATTTTCACCCATCCCTCCTCCAAAAAAAACCCTCAGACCTGGGTCCAGCTCTGCTCGGCCCAAACATACCAGCTCGGCCCAGCAACACACAGCCCCACTCTCAACAAAAGCATTACCGGCCATCATCCAACCTAGCTCGGCCTGCCATCTTCAGCTCAGCTCGGCCTTGCACCCCAGTTCAGCCAACCACTTTTGACCAAATGATGGAGGGCACAAATGACTTAGCTGGAATCAACCCACATAAGCCACGACAAGGTCACCAACATAGTGTCTATGTGGAACACCATGTGAAGAGAATCAACTCACTTCTCCAAGACGGGTTCACCAAGGTGTTGTCAAAATCAAAGGCACTTGCACTGAGGAAAAAGCTCAATGCACCTCAAAGGCAAGGTCAAGGTACGACCGAACACCTAAATCAATGATCATAAGTTTTTGGAATATTAAGAGATGTAATAAGCCCCTAAAACACAACGGTGTCTATAATTTTATTAATAAACACAAAAATAGATTCGGATTATTAAAAACTAAATTGAACGACAAGATGTATATGTATCTTAAGCAAAAGTTTGCAAGATGGGATTTTGTAAATAATTTTGACTCCCATGCGGGCAAACGTATTTTAGTATGCTGGAATCCATCCTCAGCTGTAGTCCAGGTCATCTCATTAGATCCTTAGACTATGCACTGTAGAATCACATCTCTGGTGACTGTTCTGAAAGTGCAAGTCACATTTGTCTATGGATATAACGCGCTTGTTGATAGACAGACACTATGGAACTCTATCATCAACCTCAGCCGAACACTAAATGAGCCTTGGATTGTCATAGGTGATTTTAACTGCATTTTTAAGTGAAGAAGAAAGAATAGGGGGCAGAGCAGTTATAAATTATGAACTTCAGGACCAACTCAGTTGCTTCATTCAAAGTGTCTTAACGGAGCTCAGCTCGTCAGACTGCTACCACACGTGGGATAATGGCACTGTCTAATCATGTCTAGATAGAGTTATGGCCAACAATGAATTCATGGAGACAAACCTCATGGCTGAGGTACATTTCTATCATGCTGGATGCATTTCTGATCATTCACCTGGCGTGCTCAGCTTTGATAGCTCCAGCCCATTAGTCAAGAGCTCCTTCAAATTCTTTAATATGTGGACTGACCATGAGGAGTTTCTTCCTCTGGTCAGCACAGTATGGAGTCTGCAGATCCATAGCACAGCCATATTTCAAATATGCAAGAAGCTGAAAGCCCTGAAAGGCCCCCTACATGAGCTTAAAAAGAAATCTTTCTCGCACATCTCTAGCAGAGCTGATCAGAAGGTGGAAGATCTTGAACATATACAGGAGCACTCAGATGGACAATGGGCACATCAGACTGGAAAAACAAACTGCGGGAACAAAGATGTTTAACTGTCAACCTGTTAGAGGCTGAAAGAAAATTCTTTACCCAGCTCGCCAAAGGTAATTATTTAATTTCTAGTGACAGAAACACAAAGTTCTTTCACTCTATAATTAAAAGAAACCAGGCAAGAAATCGTATCACACGAGTCCAGCTAGGCGATGACATTATGTCTTCGTCTATTGAACAAGCAGCTCAGCAATTTATGTCCTACGATACTGGCCTGCTTGGCTCAGCTTAGCCAGTCTAGTCCACCAGACTAGAAGTCCTAAATATTGGGGCAAGGCTATTCGAGCAACAAGCTGATTCGCTAATAGGCTCAGTACAGGAAGACGAGATCAAAGCAGCTCTGCACTCCAGTGGGAAGGACAAAGCCCCTGGTCCTGATGGATACTCTTCTCAGCCCTTCATCAAAGCTTGGGAGATTATAGGTGTCGACCTCATTGCAGTAGTACAGGAGTTCTTCAGAAATGGTCTATTACTTAAACAGGCCAACAATGCTACCAATGCCCTGGTCCCTAAGGCTATCCACGTCACCGAAGTTGAGGATTATCATCCAATCTCATGCTGCAACTTGATTTACAAGGTAATCTCCAAGACTCTTGCAATGAGAATGATGTCATTCATGGCATCCCTTATGGATCCTACTCAGGCCGGATTTCTCAAGGACAGATCGATGATGGAAAATGTCTTCTTAGTTCAAGAGTTGATCAGAGACTATAGGAAGAAAAGGGCATCCCCGAAATGCATGCTTAAGATGGACATCAAGAAAGCATTTGACTCCATCAGTTGGTCCTTCCTTAAAGAAATGCTTAATGGACTTGGATTCCCTTCAATCTTTACAGGCTGGGTCATGGAGTGTGTAAGCACTACCAGCTAATCTCTCCCTTAATGGTAGACCTTATGGGTTTTTCCAAGGCAGACATGGCTTGAGACAAGGGGACCCTATCTCCTCCTTCTTATTCGTGATTGCGATGGAATACCTATCAAGGATGCTACATAGATTGCACCAGGATAAGGAATTTCATTACCATGCTGGCTGTGCGGAGCAGAAAATAACGCATCTATGCTTTGCTGATGACCTCATTTTATTCTCCAGATGTGATTTCAGCTCTGTAATGAAAATCATGAATGCACTAGCTGACTTTGCTGATGTTCTGGGCTCAGAGCATATCTAGCAAAATCTCAATTCTTCCACGCAGGCATTGGTGGACTAACTGGCTGGTTGCAAGCCACCACAGGATTTTTGGAAGGAGCCAGCCTTTCATATATATGGGCATCCTTATAGCAGGCAGGAAGCTGCAGAGCTCACATTATGCATCTTTCACCAAAAAATTGATGGACAAGGTAGGACTATCGAATGCATCAAGTCTCTCATACGCATTCAACTAATCAAGTCAGCTCTGCAGGGGTGAATTGTTTCTGGCTCGGTGCGTTACCTATTCCAGCAAAAGTTAGGGCCATGGTAAACAGGATTTGTCTACACTTCCTATGGGGAGCTCCTCATTGGGCTCCAAAAGGGCCTGAGTTGTCTGGTCTCAGGTCAGCCTGCCCAAAGAAGAAGGGGGATTAAGAGTTATCCAACTGAAGGCATAGAATCTGGCACTGCTATCCAAGCACCTATGGGATCTGCATCACAAGAAAGATGCACTCTAGGTGAGGTGGATGAATCATAAGTATAGACTACAAGGCACACTATGGACAAGGGTGGGGTGGAGCTTGGACTCATCCCCCCTAAAATAGCTGCTGGCTAGGGAAAGCTCCGGCAGCTCGACGGTTGAGAAATTCACCTCATAGACACTGATTGATGCTCTTAAACCCGTTTGGTGTATGACTATTTCAGAGAGAAGGGCAATATGGTTGCTGAAGTAGGATTGTTTGGAACACAACAGCCACTCGTAAGCACTCCTTCACGCTATGGCTTGCTGGGCTGAACAAGCTAGCCACCAAGGATAGGATGAGAATGTCACCTCTGCTCGGTTGAACAGGAGACTCTGCGGCACCTCTTCTTCTCCTGCTCAGCTACCCAGCAAATTTGGTTTGCTATCTCATCATGGCTGGTGCTTCCACGGAGACTTCTCTCTATAAAGAGAATACTGGCCTGGGGATCGAGAAGACTCAAAAGGAAAGCACTGAAAGCCAAGGCAGCGAAAATTGCCTTAGCTGCGACGGTATATTTTATCTGGCAAGGGCGCAACAGATACATTTTTGAAGGAGAATCATTCGTATCTAGGGATGTAACGCATAGAATATGCACTCATGTATATAGAGTGATGTATAAGCTCTACTCGCATATCTTAGACATAGACGCTGCTCATATGTTTTAAGATAACTATACACCACTAAATAGAACATGTAGGTCGGCATGTGTATCTACAATTAGGGCTATTGTATGGGTTGCATCCACTTGATGCTATGATTTCTCTGGTTAATATTAGCATTTTCATAATAAGAAAGAAACACATAGTACACATTCGCCTGATACAAAAGTACAGAGACATGCTTCAAAAACAACACTTGCTTAACGAAGCAAAAACATGGCGTTAAACATCATCTGAAATATGTGATCTAAAAGGTACTTTAAATTTATATCAAAACATGTATGAAGTTTTGATCGCAGAAAAAAAAAACAAAACATGGTATAAATCTGTTTAGAACATACCTTGAAGACAAGGTTCGGCTTGTCATCCGCTATATCCTAAATTCAAGGTATGACATATCGAATTCTAAAGAGACCAAATGTTTGACGACTTTAACGGAATGTTCGGTGATAAATTCTAAGTTCAGTGACAGATTCCGAGTAGAATCTACAGCTCGTTGAACGTTACATCAAACATTCGCTGAAATTGGCCGAACGTTCAATGGTACAGTTTGGCGACTTCAGAACATGCTGTCTTTTTTCATGAAATGATTCAACTTTTGCATATAGGGACATCTTCTTTCAATCTTGAATTGTCATAAACTAACTTTGGAAGTTGATTTCTTCATAGAAATGTCAAATTAACTTTTTTTTGTGAATCAAAATATATAAATATAATGGATCAAAAAGTTTTGAAGTTTAAGTTTATGACAAACTTTGAAAATGATCATTGAAATATCTTTTTGAGTGTTTTGTGAAACTTGCACAATTTCTTCCTTGTTTTCCTTCTTCTTATGCTATTAAACAATTCAAATAGATAAGTTCAAGCTTCTTCTTATAAGCAAATGAAAGACAGTCAACCGTCATATCTTGGGATACATTTTCACATAGTTCATATTGCTCATTAGTGGAGGTAAAATTGCTTTTGAAGATGGCATAACTTTTTTTCCGTATATTTGTATCATTATGTTTATGTTTTGTTATTACACATTTGTAATTCTTTCTACAATCTTGCGGTTTTTTTAAAGAAAATCTCATGTTTTGATAACTATATCTTTGATGGTTTTTTCTGTTTTCTTATACTTCTATTTTATGTTTTTAGATTATCATCTTTCCATTTTTATTTTTCTCTATTTGATTACCATATTTGTCTAAATTTCTTACGGAATATTCTTGCGGGCGTCATAGGGGTTTACGGAATTACACAGTGGCAATATTTTTTTTTTTTTGGAAATGGATCTTTTATTTCATCAACAAACAAATATGTACATCCACAGTTTCTATTCAAGTGTATCTACAGCTGCATTAGTTCTAGAATCATTTACAAAAATCTACGTTTTCGCTCGATACACAATATCATGACAAGTACGCAATGTTGGCGGCATTTGTTGACAATTTCCATGCACTACCTCATTTCTCCAGTAGCATATGGTATGTACTGCTTGTCTAAAGATATATTTCCAGCCCACAGTGGCAATATTTTATGCAACATGTTGCGAACGTATATATACTTGACTCAGATTATATGGATAAGTGGAAGAAAGATATTGCTTTTCCACCATGTTGCTGGGCTTTTCATCTTCCGTGTAAGCATAAGCTTTTGCAGCTTCTTCATTGGAGCAGATTCAAAAGAGCAGGAATAGCTCAAGAACAATTCCAAAGGATTTTCCCGTCGCTTTTTACAATCTTTTGACCTTTCTCCTTTCAATGCACACTAAGATGTAGAAGCCCCATTGTAACACAGCCTGTATACATAATCTTGAGTCACCTATTATAGATATTATAGAAGAGCCCAGAGTTTGAAGGCTTTTTTATTACATTCTTAAAATTTGTTATGTAAAATCGTCTAGGATTTTCTCAATGTTCGTAGAGTTGCTACTTTTTAAGGTTACGCCTCACGGTCTCTAATGGATCCACCTAATCACCCATTTGGTATAAAATTTGGCACCAACCAAGTACCAAATTGAGCACCTAAATAGGTGAAAATGAATTCATCCGCCATATCACCATTTTAATTACCTTTAGAAAATTTTACTCGTTATAAGAATTTCGTTATAATAATTTTAATGTCGTTATAAGAAAAAAAATTGTTAATTTCGTTATGATATTTTAATTTCGTTAATTTCGTTATAAGAAATAATTATATAAGAAAAATTAAATATAAAATAAGATTCATAACTAATAATTTAGAATAAAGTTACATTACTAAGTAAAGTACATTAGAAACATAGCATAAAATATGTCACAACAATAAAAATTAATTATCAACAAAGGACCCGTATGTTTTTGGAGAAAACACATGATATAATGAAGACGTGTATGTTTGTTTGTGTAATAAAATCTAATAAAATGTACTATTTGTTTTTTATTTATAATTTGTTTTTCAAATTTATAAGAACACGTTAAGAAATAATCCACCCCAGTTAAATTAATAAATAATGAATTAATGAATACTTACATTATATTTATATGAATGTTAAATTTGTTTTAAATTATTTATAATGATGAATTAAAAATAGAATTATAGAAGAAACTTTAAAAAAATATTCTTATTTTGTATTGGATTTGGTGATTGTGGTTGAAGTACTTTTTACTGTTTTTTATACCAAATTACTATTTAGTGTTTTAAGTTGGAGATGGTCTCAGATCATATGAAAACCGCCGGTCCATAGAAGGCCTAATGAACAACCACCGAAAAAACTGAGAAACATAATGAACATTGAAAAGATTGAGAAACACAACGAACAGAGACACAAAAACCGGTAACGAATACAGCCCATGAAAAATAACAGAAGACATAATGAAAAACCACCGAAAAGACTGAGAAACATAATGAACATTGAAAAGATTCAGAAACACAACGAACAGAAACAAGAAAACCTCAACCGAAAAGGTAGAGAAGCAAAGCAAATAAGAAATGCATAGTACACAGTCGCCTGATCAGAGACCCGCAAATTTCAGAAGAACACTTGGAGTTAAGCAGCATGCAAAATATCCCTACAAACGTCACAGGGATTTTCGCAGTGGCAATTTTCTATGCAACATGTGTCTAACATGTTGCGAACAGATCCTTGGCGCAGATTATATGAATAAGTGGAAGGAAGAGCTTGCTTTTCCACCATGCTGCTGGGCTTTTCTTCATTCACATAAGCATCAGCTTTTGAAGCTTCTTCAGTTGAGCAGATCAAAAGCAGGACCAGCACCACAAACCCAATGCCAAAGGATTTTCCCATCGCTTCCACGCCTGAGGCTTTTTCAATCTTTTGACCTTTCTGCTTTCAGTGCACACTAGGATGTAGAAACCCTTTTGTACAATAGTCTGTATATATAAGCTTCAAGCCAGGAGCTTGATGGGTGTTTAATGACATTCTTGACCTTGTCAGTTTTGAACTAGTCTCTTTGAACTAGTCTATATGTATATCTGTATGTGTATGTTTAAAAATATATATTCACTTCGTCTCAAAAATATTGTCTCAAATGGATAGCAAAATTATTCAGCATATAACAACATTACTCTATTGCTTTATTGGCTCCCGCCATATGGGAAGTCGGATGTACGCAACCATACTCGTGTGTTAGACACATACAGAGTTTGTTTCCCGATTAACCATAATGAAAATCGCGTTAAGCTGTGTCGATCAACTGACACTTCACAATATAAGAAGTGCAGCTAATTTAGTAAGACATTTTGTTTTATTCCATCATATTTCAAAATCAAGAAAGAGTGTATCTTTAGTCCATTGAAAATGAAAAGAGAATTATTCACGATAGTAACCCCAAATCCAACCATGGCTGTCACCGCCACTTTTAACATAGCTCTAAATATAATGCTTAGCCTGCACTTATCCTCATTGTTTTATCTTTTTACCGTTATGCAGAAAGTGCCATCTAGTCAAAAATGGTCATCGTCATAAAAATAATTCTTCAAGGATTTTACAATCACTAAAAACAAAAATAATATTTTTATTTGACTATTCAAAGATCAGATGGGCAGCGATGATGATGAGACTGGTTATGCAGTGGATCTTTGGTTTTCACGAACATATACCAATTGGATACTTACTTGGCAAATATATTTAAGATTATAACATTAATGAATGTTTTATTGGTTTCTACAGAAATCAAGTGAAATAAGCTTGTCAAAAATGGTCTGTCTCAGGACACGACCGAATGGTTTCGATGGCGGAGGCTTGAGAGAGTGGCGAGAGTTTGATTCTTGTCCCAAGTAAGATTTTCGACTTTCTTTTCAGGTAAGCGCATGGTATTGGAGCTTGTGTGGTTGTCTGACCAATCCAAACTTTGCCATAGCGGGCCTTGGACACCTGACTTACATCTCTATCGCACCGTGGGACATGTTGATAGGGGTCCAGTTGGGGTTTCCGGTCATAAACTTTTTTATTGTCAAAAATGGTCCTTTGTAACTGTACTGTAACTCTATTTTTTCTTATGTTCACAGAAAAGTCGAGCAGCAATTTTAGCTTTTTGGCAGTTGTAACTTCTGATTTCTGTATGTGAATGTAATAGTTGCTGCTTTAACAATGCTAGATATAAATATCACTTTGATCAAAAAGATTTTTAATATCAGTTGGTTTCCTTTTAAGAAATAGCACGAGTGTCGTTTGATATATAGTTCATGTCGTTCTTGCACTAACGTCTTGTTTGAGAGAGATAAATATTCAATTTGGTATAAAATAAAAACTATAATTTTTCAAATTCCCCGGTCTATCTCAGTTGTATCGATTACAAATGTCAATCTATGTGACTCAAGCTATCAAAAATTATTTTATATCACTTGCTTTTCTCTTTAACAATAGAAAAGGCAAAGGATTTTCGCATCGCTTCGACGCTCGAGGCTTTTTTGATGAATTACTAAATGCTGGGCTTATTATGAAATAGCAGTTGATCGACACAATTTGACGTAATTTTTATCATAGGTAATGTTGGATTATAAAATGTTTTGATGATGTTAAAAGATATTTTAAAAGGATTAAAATGGAATTTCACATTTTGAGTTTGAAGCAAATTGAGAAAAACACATTGTGAGACGTCAATCTCTCACATGGATCGATTGACGTATACATCAGCCCCTCAGGAAGGCACATGGATCGATCCGTGTGAAGGTGTAAAGGTTTGAAGCTCTCAGATCTGCATCGATCTCTAAAATAGAGGGACGTCGATCGATCGATGTCACGTGGATCTCTCAGCCAAGAGACATGGATCGATCGACGTACTTCTTGAAGACGTCGATCTCTCAGCCAAGAGACGTGGATCGATCGACGTACTTCTGGAAGACATCGATCTCTCAGCCAAGTAGACGTCGATCGATCAACGTCATTCTGGAGGACGTCGATCTCTCAGCACTAGCACGTGGATCGATCGACGTCCCCAGAATTCAAAATTTTTTGAACGTTGGAACAAAATTCAAGGGAGATCTATGATGTTTTCTCTCTCCAATCTTGCTCAAATTTCTTGTGGACTTTAACCCAACATACTACATGCTTCATTGACTATTTTAACCATGTCTAAGATTCTCTAGGGTGGCTATTGAAGATCAAATCACTCCATATGATGGCTAAAGTCTATTTGGGCATTATCTTGACATTTGGAGTAGTTCAAGACGGGTTGGGATCTCTTCACCCCAACTATCCTCACCTCCTTTGTGACCACGCGACACGTAGCAGCAAGGAGGGGTGAGGCTAGATGAGGATGACCCTCATCTAGCCTCACCACCCCCCTTTGCTGCCACGTGTCGCGCGGTCACGCGTCACCGCATCCCCCTTGCGGTGAGGTGATCCTATCCCGTTCAAGACATGGTGGAGAGCCTCAAAAACGTGGTCAACTTCATCTTTAAATAGAAGAGGCTTGGATGAGGCAAATACTCACTTTCAATATCATTTAGCTTCATTTTTCATTGTTGTATAGTTCTCTCATACTTGTTAAGCTTTTCTTTGCTCTTCATTGTTGTATATTGAGAGATAGAGAGTCAAGCACAAGAGGAACCATAAATATTTGATCTCTTGCTTGTGCTTAGACTAGTGAGAAAGTGTGAACCCTACTATATTTCTTCGACCCACTGTGAAGAGTTCTTGAGGAACTTTGTTGAAGTTGCAAGGTAGCAAGAAGTTGTTCTTGCTAAGAGCTGTAGTTGCACAAGTGTGGTTTGTGCAAGAAGTTGCTGTTGTTGTTGCTTACATTGAGGTGTTAGTGTAAGTGTTGTAGTGGTTGTTCTTATTATTTTAATAAGAAGAGTAGTTGTTGAAAATCCACTTTGCCAACAAAGTGGTAGTGAAGTAGAATCATTTACAATTCGAACCACTCTATATCCGGTGTACACATTCATTGCATCTCATCTCCCGTTCTTGCTTTGGTTTTGAATTTCTTTTGAGTTGAGACAAAAAAGAAAAGAAAATTCCGCAAAAGTGTCAAACACTCTATTCACCCCCTCCCCCCCTCTCTAGAGTGTATTTCGGACCTAACAGGTAATCGGAAAACAACTTCGGTGTGTTTCTAACATATAAGTATGTTTGCGTATATTCGATCCTCCATACCCCGTCATAGACAGAAGCCTCTACGACAATAAAGTAATGTTGTTGTTTCAAAAACAAACTAGAACGTAAAAACCCCTTTGTACAATAGCCTCTATATGTAAGCTTCCGTGAGCAATCGTAGAAGAGCCAGAGATTGAAGGATGTTTTATGGGATTCATAGAATTCTCAATTTTGTACTAGTCTCTTTGAACTATAGTCTATATGTATTGTAGAGAACGCAAAGGGTTTTCCAATCCTTTAACCTTTTTGCTAACATTTGTACAAGTGGCTGTATGTATAAGCTTCACTGATCAATCACAGAAGATCCCACAGGGTAAGAAGGTGGTTCTATTATATTCTTGAAATTGTCAATTTGGAAGCATTCGCTTTGAACTAATCTTGGAACAAAAAGCCATCTCCCGACCCTGAAGGCCTCCACCGCATCAGCTATAAAGAGCATTGTGGAGGATGTAAATCAGAAGACCAATGGCCTCTTAGGTTGGGTGAGGACTTACGTAGTGACACACAAGATGTCCCCCTGTAAATCAGGCCTTCGGCCTAGTACCGATTGAATGTCATAGAATCAAACTCTTAATCTTTTGGAACAAATCTCAAAAACAACTGAGCTATGCTCTAAATCCGCTTTGAACTAATCTATTTATATGTGTGAGCTTGTCTTTTCCATAATCTTCATTTTGCCTCTTTTTTTTGGTTCAAAAGTCAGCTAAAAATACAAAGCTGAAATTTTAAAAGAGAACATAGACAGATTATGACTCGACCTAAACTTTATCTATAACATCAATTTGTTTCGAAAGTGAATATTTACGATTTACTATTCAACTCTTAATATTCAACTTCTAATCCTCAGATGGGTCTTATAACAATTAACAACTATACCATTTCTCCAACTTTTACAACTACAAGCTAATATCTTTACATTCTATAAAAAGTCCTTCAATTATTAATTTCTATTTTTTTCCCTCAATCGTTTCAATACATTCCTTCAGTAGAGCATTATCAAGTCGGGTGAGATCAGAGGAGGTTGGAAAGGCCTCAAAATATGAGGCCTCCAATCACGTCCTGCCACGTGTAAAAAAATTGTCTTTTTTTTTTAAAAAAAATTTGAATGTGGTGGGACCACTGACAATGTTTTTTACACATGGCAGGACGTGATTGGAGGCCTCATATTTTGCCTCCTTTCCAACCTCCCCAGATCTCACCCCTTATCAAGTGTGTAAAACTCAATCAGTTATGTCTTATTTTGGTAAGAATTGAGATCACATCTCTATAAGGTAACTAAAATCACAATTGGTGTCGGTGCTTAATAATAAACCTAAACTTATAATCTACAAGCTCTTAGGTGATAAATTAAAATAAACCGGAGATTTAAAAATCTATGTCACAGATTTCAAGAGCAAGAAGAGAAAAGGCAGAGAATATTATTAATAATTGGGTTGTCTTTTGAAGTCAACTTTTATTTTTTATAAGGGTTTTCTCTTAATAAAATTGAAGTTACCTCTAGTTCTTTTTGCATTCGATGACATCAAACATGAAGATTTGCTTCCTACATTTATATTATTTAAATAGCATAAATTTGGCCACTTGAAATGATAAAAATAATTTTCTATACATAAAAATTCGAGTTTTCCGTTCATTTATGCAATAAATGAATATGGACACAGTGTCTAGACAGTTTGAAGAGTCTTTAGGAGACATTTATGCTGGGAGGATTTAAACGTCTATGCTCCAAGAGAGGTCGACTCCTTAACCGCGGGCGGGGCTGTAAATGAACCAAGTCGTTCGGTTGTTCGACTCGTTTGTTTGAGCTCGAGTTCGAGCTCTGCTCGGATAAAAGGTTAATGAACAGAGCTTGAACACCTTTTTCTGTTCGAGCTCGGTAATTGGCACCGTTCGTTTAAGGTGTTCGGTTCGTTAATGTTGTTCGTGAGTTAAACGAACCAATATGTTCGTTTAAATAAACGAACAAGCTCGGCTCGTTCGCAAAGTTAAATGAACAGAGCTTGAACAATGCAATGCTCGGCTCGTTCGGCTCGTTTACGGCCCTAACCGCGGGTGGTGTTATGTTTGACTTTAACTTCCTTAACTTTTGACTTCCAATATCTTTGGAAGATCATTAATCATTTCAAAAGGAATAAAAAAGAGTTTTCGATAAGTCTTCTGTATTTACACATGATCCAAAAATAGATTGAAACCTTTGTGATATGAAAAAGAAACGTTTTATCTAAAAGTTCATTGATATATCGGTCGGACTTTTAACCCCAAAGGCTGACCTACCCTTCCATCATTGGCAAACTGTAATTTTGGAGTGAAAGACGAAATCCCTCGTCCGGGGGCTCCATCATCTCAACCTTAAGGAACATTATGAAGGATACAAATAAGAAGCCCAGCAACCTTTTAGGTTGGCTGCAGACTTATGCCGTTAACAACACAAAGTGGCCTTGCAAACCAGGCCTGCGACCTAACAACAGTGTAACATCAATACGGTATGTCCTTAGAATTCCTACCCGAGTAACAACTGCGCGCGCAAACTGCAATTTTGAAAACTGAAAAGTCACGGTTACTGTTAAAACACTATGTACAATTGAAGTCTTAACTTGTTCTTCTACTCTTATTTGTGTTTTTTTTCTCAGCATGTGAAAAGAGCTGGTTATTCACAAAATACTGTCATTGTTTATAAAATTGGACACCTTATATTAAATATTAAGTTATGACAATTAAAATACACATAATATGTAAAGTAATTATGTTTTTATTGATATTTTAGTATATCAAACTTGTTGAGTCATACTTGTGTTATTTTTCGTTGATCACAATTAAAAAAATAAAACTTGTGACTACTATTTCTCTTATACTCTTAGTTTGTTATTTGAAATAAAATAAAAAATGATGTAGTTGGTAATTGAAAAGATAGTAGATAACATTAATTAAGACAAACTAAAAGAAGAGAAAGATACCATTTTTAGAATAGATATAGATGGAGTATTGTTTAAACCATTTGAATACTTATCAACTAATTCAAAGTTAAAATCAAGATGATAATCATGATCTCAAACACTTAAAATTTTATCGTGATATCCATAACTATTTTTAAAATATTATCTCATATTTACTTTAAAGTTAAAAGTATTTATTATGCATTATTTTAGTAAACCTTTCTGTCCACGTTATCTTAAATGATCTCATTTAATAAGACACGCGTTTTTGTCGTATTTATTATATTTCGTCAATATCAAAGTAGTCCAGTCACTCAATTTCGAAACTGATCTAAAAAATGGCCGGCTATCCTCAAAACTACGGCGCTCCACCATCCTACGGCGCTCCTCCGCCGGCAACAGCCCAAACATACGGTGCACCACCTCTTTCCAACACACAACCGTACGGCTCCTCATCCCCTTACGGCGCTCCTCCACCTTCCTCCGCCCAAACCTATGGCGCACCACCGTCTTCCACCGCCGAATCTTACGGCTCCTCTCCTTACGGCGCTCCTCCGTCGTCCTCCGGCCATTCATACGGCGGACCACCGCCTCCGAAAAGCCAATCTTACGGTTCCTCGGCTCCTTATGGAGCCCCATACTCTAGCTATCCATCAGAACCCACAAAGCCGCCGAAGGAAAACAAGCCGTCGGCTCCTTATGGAGCTCCGGCGTCTTCGGCACCGTACGGAGCTCCGGCGCCGTCGGTACCATATGCGAGTAGTGTGGGTTCAAGCCCTTTTTCGTCTTTGTTGCCCTCGGTTTTTCCGCCGGGAATAGATCCGAGTATTGTTGCTTGTTTTCAAATTGCGGATCAAGATGGAAGTGGATTTATTGATGATAAGGAAATGCAGAGAGCGCTTTCGAGTTATAATCAGAGCTTCAGTTTGCGTACAGTTCACCTTCTTATGCACCACTTCACCAACACTAATGCCCGGAAAATAGGTATTTTACTGGTCCCGCAATACTTTATCTAAAAATAGGTGTCTACACTATATTGGTTGTTTGTAATGCATTTTACGTTAGTTAGAAATTTTCATTCGGAGACGAGTGTCAAAAAATGAGTTTTTTGATTGAAATATATGCCGGTTTTGTGGGTGGTTATTTCAGATTGTGAAATTAGCTCGTTTATTCAATAAGTGTCAAAGAATGAGTTTTTTGATTGAAATGAATGCGGGTTTTGTGGGTGGTTGTTACAGATTGTGAAATTAGCTCGTTTATTCAAGAAATGAGCGTTATTTTATACGTAGCATACTTTTACCGTGTTTCTTTATTTATTTTGTTCTTGGAGCAGTTTTTGCTCCTGATGCTTTCTTTCCAATAGCAATTAGCGTTCACTCAGCGGAAGAAATTCCTATTTTCTTTCGTTGTTAGTCTACCTGCAGAAGGGAGGATGAGGGGGAGCGGGGGGGGGGGTTTGTTTTTGACTTAGCTTTATGGAGTTAACAATGCTTTGGTGGGTATAAACATGTTTTGTCTTCTTTGGGATGGAGTGCAGTGGTTTTGGACATGACCTGGCAGATCATAGAAAAATATAATCTTTCTCCTGTCTTTGTCAACATGTGATGAGCAGGCATGTCACATTGATCATTTCTTCTTTGGGATGGAGTGCAGTGGTTTTGGACATGACCTGGCAGATCATAGAAAAATATAATCTTTCTCCTGTCTTTGTCAACATGTGATGAGCAGGCATGTCACATTGATCATTTCTAAGTGTTTTCGTCTGATATGATGTAGAATTTATCTACATTTTTATATAGTGTGGCAATGTCGAAAATAAAAAGTTGATACAGTGATCTGAATAATGAACCTCTAGCTAGGCACCACTACCCCCACCCCATCGCTTTTTTTCTTTTTCCTAAACTAGTAATCTCTGTTATCAATTAAAAGAATCAGCTATAGCAGCAGTAGTTGCATCAGAACAGTCTTCTTTTGACTAATGAGTGATCCCTGCTGCATCTTAAGAAGTTGGATTATAGATATTCGATAATTCGTTGCTGCGTTTGGGGGGTGTTTTTTCTGATATAAACGTAGTGAGGCAGGTGGGGTTTACTGCCAATTGGTGATCCTGGTGTCAGAGTCAGTAATAAAAGAATGAATATGAATTAAAGATCAGGCGCTTTTGTTTCATTCTAGCAGTATGTGACCCCTAGCTCTGTTTTATAAATGTTTTCACACATATATGAAAGTTTTGATTTACAAAAATGAAAAGAAGGCAAATAGATCGGGGGCTTACCCACTCTTCGAGCCCTTTTTTAACATGTCAACTTAATTAAGATTTTTATTTGGTACGTTGTTAAAGATATGCAACTTCTGAATATGAGAAAATCTCATTTATTAGCCTAAAGTTTGGCTCATTACTCAGTTACCAACGTTGATGAAACTCACTTAACAACAACTCTTTGTCCAAAATGTCTCTTTGTCCAAAATGTCTCACTTGTAGCCAGGTGACCGTTGACCAGCCGTTGACTAACTTTTGACTTTCTCAGACCAACCAGGAGTTGACACGTGTCGACCCTTTTTAATTTTTTCTAACTCACTCATAACGCTCCGACCACCCCTGCATCTCCTCCCCCACCCCCTCTCGCGAATTTTTTTTTAAAATTTTTTCTAACTCACTCATAACGTCCAACCAACCCTGCGTCCCCTCCCCCACCCCCGTGCACCCCCCAAAAAAATTTTAAAATTTTTTCAACTCACCCGCAAAGCTCCGACCATCCCCCGGCACCCCAAACAATTCAACCCCCAGCCCAAAACATTGTCATTTTCTTTTTGGACTGGGGGTTGGATTGTTTCGGGTTCTGGGTGGGTGAGTTGAAAAAATTTTAAAATTTTTTTGGGGTGTGCGCGGGGGTGGGGGAGGGGACGCATGGGTGGTTAGGATTTATGGGTGAGTTAGAAAAAATTTAAAAAAAAATTCGTGAGAGGAGTGGGTGGGGGAGGGGATGCAGGGGTGGTCGGAGCGTTATGAGTGAGTGAGAAAAAATTTTAAAAAAAAATTTGGACTGGGGTGGGGGGTGCGAGGGGGAGGAGTGGGGGGTGGGGGTAGGTGGGTGGAGTGCTGGGGCGTTATGGGTAATTTTTTATTATTTTTATCTTTTTTCTTAATTTTTTTATTTTTAAAATATTTTTTAATTAATTTTTACAATTTTTTAGAATTTTTACAAATAATAACATTTTTTAGAAATGAAGTTTTTTTTAAAAAAAGGAAACGTGGTGTAGTAAGTCACCTTCCGGTGACTGGCTACAAGTGAGACATTTTGAACAAAGAGTTGTTGTTAAGTGAGTTTCATCAACGTTAGGTTGCTAACTGAGTAATGAGTCAAACTTTAGGCTAATAAGTGAGATTTTCTTTTCTGAATATATTGGACATGGAGAAACTTGCTCCATTTGGTTGGAAGCATCACCATTCGTTGAGATTTATATGGGATATACACCTAGGTGCTTCTCCGTGGTTATTTGAGATAGATCTGGGGTTATGTATTGTCTATGATTGCATTTGATATTATGAAAGGAGTTCCAAGCCCCTCCCCCCTTTCCTAGTTTCCTTTCCTCCCTGCTATGTATATGGTGACCTAGTGGCCCCAGGATGTTCAAACTTTTTTCTGTTAGACAGCTCAAACTCATGAGTTACCATGTGGATCAATTTTAATTACAAACCCTCCCCCGTTTCTTTTTCGTTAGTAATAGAGTTTTATGTTTTTTTTCTTCTTGGATGTGGTATTCTTATAACAGGTCCGAAGGAATTTACAGAACTTTTCTACAGTCTTCAGAACTGGAGAGTGAGTTGAAGGCTTTATTCCCTTATAAAAGAAAAAAAGAATTTCCGCATTGTGCAACTTTTGTCCTGTTTACTGTGGTTTAGAACTGGAGTGTAAGTGATTACTTTTTGCTGCTTTCTCAGGGAATTTTTGAGAGATTTGACAGAGACCGAAGTGGCAAGATTGATGTCACAGAACTCAGAGACGCTCTACTGAGTCTAGGGTTTTCAGTATCGACGACAGTTTTGGAGTTACTGGTATCCAAGTTCGACAAGAGTGGTGGAAAGATCAAAGCTGTTGAGTATGATAACTTCATCGAGTATGTACTGGTGACTTTTGTGCTTCATCTGCAATACTTCACTTGCCTCATCCGTTTGGGTCACTAACTTGTTTTATTTGTTCTGATTACATGATTCAGGTGTTGCCTCACGGTCAAGGTGCGTACGGATTGCAGTCGTTATTTTATCTTTTTGAATCTTTTGTTCATTGTTTCGTCTGTTGGAGGGAATTCAAATTTGTGGTAACTTGGAAATATATGATGCAGGGACTGACTGAGAAATTCAAGGAGAAGGACGCTGGTTACACTGGTACAGCAACTTTCACGTACGAGTCGTTCATGCTTGCAGTCTTGCCTTTCCTCATTGCATAGTCATACAGGGTAGTTAATAAGATGTCTGATTTGCTTGATAGATGTAATTATGCAGCGTTATATTTCCATACGCGTGTTTTCTTGTCTCTTTATTTCTGTGCTTCGTTTTTCTTCCAACGTATGCACACTTGAGAAACCTTGTCCGAGTGTTTAGGGTGTATGTATGAGGTGATGACCAGAGTTCTAATACTTTCTCCTTGGCATTTCTATGAATGGAGAATCCTGGTTTTCCATTATGATCCATATGAGTTCTATATTGCAGGAATAGAATAACGTTATTCATTGTTTCCATTTCCAATAGAATCAAAAACACATTCTTCCTTGATTTTGGAATATGATAGAATAAAGCAAAATGAATTACTAAATTGACTGCGTTTCTTAGCAGTTGATTGACACATCTTGACGCAATTTTCATTATAGGTCATCGGGAAACAACATTTATTGTTTTTAACACATGTGTATAGGTGCGTACATCCGACCCCTCCATATCCCGCCGTAGACGGGAGGCAATGGAGAAATGTCATTGTTGTGCTTGTCTTCAAGCATGAAAACGTCAACTTAAGACTTTCACAAACCTACAATGGACCCTATTCGGTAGCACCAATCCCTTGGGAGGGAATATGTCACATTAGAGGTGAAATTTCAACCCAAGAGCAAAACTAGTGAATGGCCGTCGATAACCCAGATTATAGTTTAGTTGGGGCTGGACCATGTTCCCTTTATATGGTAATGCTTTGGTCAAATAATGGGAGGAGTTCTGAGTGCGTAAGTGCAGAGAGTTAGTATGGAGGCAAGCGCGTGGTTACGTCTAGGCATGACAACGACGTCAGTGTCTTCTTGCAGCCTGTTTGAGGAAGAATTATGGGGGCCTTCCCCCCTCCCCCTCCCCCCAACTTAGAAGTCCATTTACTCCGCAATTTAGACAAAAATGGAATTGTGATGTTGGAATCCTGGGTAGAGACAGCCCCCCCCCCCCCCCCCACGGATGATGTACGTCGGAGGTGCTTTGAGGAGTATGAAAATCAATTTGAAAAGAAAGTCTGAAGACTGATAATTTCAGCAATAGTAGAGGGGATGTTTTGTAGAGGGTGAAAATCAATACGAGAAGGTAGAAGACCGATAATTGTAGCAATAGTAAGGTCAAATCAACACGTAAAATTTTTTAACTACATCACATCACTCTGAGGAGAATGAAAATCAATACGAAAAGAACGTATGAAGACTGATAGTTTTAGCAATAGTAGAGGGGTTGTTTTGTGGAGGATGAAAATCAATACGAGAAGAAAGAAGACTGACAATTTTAACAATAGTAAAGGTCAAATCAACACCCAAAATTTTTGAATTGTATCACATGTTACGGATTTGCATTGGCTCACTTGTGATGTATAGTCAAAACATCAACTGACAATTTCGTAAGACATGACGATGATAATCTGTTGATGACAATGACTATTTCGAAACCGAGGTTGCCATGACAGTCATGAGCCTCCTATGATCTCATCTTTCTGGCTGTCATACTGTTCTAATGCAGGTGAAGCAAAAACTTCAGGTGCTCCAGAGGGGTTTCATGAAGGTGTCTGAGCGAGAATGATTTTAGAAAAAGGAAGAAAATAAGACTTAAGAGAACGTTATGGACTCGAAAAAAACTGCATAAGGTCTGTTATGGTGAAATTTTGAGATAGCACTGCCGAGGCAACCACAACTTCTCTGCTGTGTCCTGGATGGAGCGATAGAAGTGTTTAGAGCGTCAAAAGAAGGTCTCGGCAAGACTGGTTATGTTGCAGATTGAGAAAAGTTATTTTTACCAGATTCAAGTGAACTAGTTGATTCCTAGGAATCGTGGGGGGGAGCATTGACATGGGAAGCAACCATTCTATCTGGACAACCAAAAGAACATTTTCCATTTTTAATGGAGTCAAGAACTTACTCTTTTTGATTTTGGAATAACGCAAAATGACTCACTAAATTGGTTCCGCTTCTTATATTGTGAAGTAGCAGTTGATCGATACGCAATTTTCATTATGAGTCATCTGGAAACAACATCTGTGTGTTTCGAACACATGAGTATGGCTGCGTACATCCGACCCCTCCCCTCATACCCCGCCATAGATGGAAGCCTCTAAGGCAATATGGTAATGTTGTTGTATTATTGAAGAACAGCATAAGATGTATGTCCTCTAACTGCACTCTTCCTCCACTTTTCACGTAACTTTATGCATTCACATAGCTTCAACGATCTAGTGATACCCATATCCTGAGACCGTCCGTTTACAGGGGGAGGGGAGGGGTAAACCACTCGTGTGCAGAACACCCTGTATATATCCATTCTGTACCAGTTGCATTTGCTTAGAGTTCTTCAGATTAGATAAGGCATTGGTCATATTGCTAGAAGTCTTATAAAAAAGGAAAGGTTTCTAGCATTATGAGCTCCTTAAGAAAGAAAAGGACTAATTTTCTTGCCTACTGCCTCGGCAATATCAAAGGTTGCTGTAAAAATTTCAATTATTCATGGAAATCGTCTTCCTTTCAGTTAGTCGAATGGTTCAATCAGTCTTTTACAGTTATATCCTACAAATTTGCATGATCTAACCTTCCAAGAACTGACTGAACCATTCATACAACGGTATAAAGGTATCCACTATTTTTTGTGTTAAGGCAAACGAACTTGGACAGCAATTCTGTAACATCAAGATTATAACATTCAAAAGGATTAAGGGGGGAAAAAGAAAAAGAGCAGCTCAGTAAATGGATCATCGAGAAACAACATCTATGTGTTTTTAACACATAGGTATGGTTACGTACATCCGATCCCACTATACCCCACCATAGACGGTAGTCTCTTAGGCAATGAGGTAATGTTGTTGTTGTTGTAGAGGCAAAAACAACTCTTATAAAAGAGAGCAACCTTGTAAATTTATTTTTAACTTGAATGAATTCTTGAATTCTTCAATCTCGACAGGGAACAAACAGAGGCTTTAGCTTTTATAGAAATTCACTAGAGATATAGATTTTAGTTTGAGTAATCGTTTTCTTATATCAACAACAACATTACCTCATTGTCTTAGAGGCTCCTGCCTATGTCGGAGTATGTGGGATCGGATGTACGCAAACATACCCGTGTATTAGAAACACACAGACGTTGTTTCTCGATGACTCGTAATGAGAATTGCATCTTGTCGATCAAATGCTACTTCACAATATAAGAAGCGCATCCAATTTAGTGAGTCATTTTGTTTTATTTCATCATATTCTAAAGTCAAGAAAGAATATGTCATTGACTCTATTGGAAATGGAACATAATTATTTTCTTATGTTGTTAGAACAAAATGTGGGGGGGGGGGGGGGGGGGGGACATTGGTCTAGGAAAGCGACGATTCCCTATGGACAACAAAAAGAAACAGAAACATATTCTACAAGTATTCTTTAAGAACATAGAATGCATCTCCTGTAACTATGTTTCTTCACAGAGAAACCCATATCTTGACACAATCTTTTCCCAACAGCTTGGGGCTTCATGAATCTTAGTGGGCAAAATCACTAAGCCTCAGGCCTGTACAAGTATACCTGTCTTCCGTTTAGTGCTTGAATTGGCCTCGTGTTTTCTTCGAATCCCTGAACAACAAAAATATAAACATTTTTACTGGACACTAGAACATGTACTTGTTTTTGTCCATCCTTAACAGAAAGGCATGTCAGTTTCAATCTTTGTCACTTGTATTCAAGCAAAATTATAGACGAAAACAACACATTAACAACATTACCCCTTGTTTTAGAGGCTCCCGTCTACGGCGGAGTATGGGAGGAGGTCGGATGTACGCAACCATACACATGTGTTAGAAACACACAGAGTTTGTTTCCCGATTATCCATAATGAAGATTGCGTCAAGCTGTGTCGATCAACTGCTACTTCACAATATAAGAAGCGCAACCAATTTAGTGAGTCATTTTGCTTTATTCCATCATATTCCAAAGCCAAGGAAGAATGTGTCCGTAAATCTATTGGAAAAGCGAAATTATAGACGTTTTACCTAAATCTACAATACAACAACAACAATATTACACCATTGCCTTAGAAGCTCCAGCCTATGGCGGTGTACGAGGGGCTGGATGTATGCAACCATATCCATGTGTTAGAAATACACAGAAATTGTTTTTCGATGATCCATAATGAAAATTGCGCCAAGCTGTGTCGATCAACTGCTACTTTACAATATAAGAAACGCAACCAATTTAGTGAGTCATTTTGTTTTATTTCATCATATTCCAAAGTCAAGGTCTACAATGATCTAGTGAAACGTGCAATCAATAAAATGGCTTTATAGAACGTTTAACATATATTCCTATTATTCATGTTATAATCAGCCTCATATCATAGTTAACCTTCATTCTCTTGTTATGAAGCATCTCACATGGGCCAAAAGAGGAGAACAATTTTTAGAGTGGTCGGGAGAAAGGTGAGTTACAACCGCATCAGAAACCTTAACCGATCAAACAAACATGAAAGATTGGCTTCTTCTATATTCAATATGTAGTTCAAAGCTCATTAAGCTTGAGAATACCTCTTCAGCTCAAGGATGATCACTTTTACTGTAATGTTGAAAATCTATACTCATTAGAAGGTTTCGTTTTGTGAGGTATTATTGTTCATGCTTTCATTAGAAAGTTTTATTGAGAGGGTTATCAAGAGAGTCGCTAAATTAATCATGCTAAGCATTCTATATGCCTAGAGGCAAAAGGGCTAGTTTTTTTTTTTTTTTTTTTGGGTCAACTAGCTTATCATAGATAACATGTAAAATCTAGATCATTATTTTACTATCATAGATTGTATGTCGTAGAAATAAGTCCAGCTGAGGTGTGTCGAGCTGAGCTGAAGTAGGCCGACCAGGACAAAGTAAGTGACTGATGAAAGAAAGTGACCAAGTCATTCAGCCGAGCTGACCTGAATAAAGAAGCTGAACTGAGGAGGTAAGGATGAAATAAGGACGGACTGAACTTAAGAAGACATACGGGCTGAGGTGAAGAAGAGCTGAAGAGATGCAAAGCAGAACCAGAGTTAAGAAGTGTTGAGCCGAGGTGCCGAAGTGAAGCACAAACAAGACAGTAACGCTAAGGCCGAGCTGTTACACGTAGTCTTTGTAAACATTATAACTTGGAATTTTTACTATACATAGCTGAGCAGAACAAGTAATTAGCTGTTAACTTAGGCATTAGAAATTACTATAGATGAACAGTGTCCACGGTCAAAGTGAAAAATTACAGCTATTAGGAGTAGAATTCTTCCTATAAAAGGAAAACAACCATGTAAATTACAACTAACTTGAATGAATTCATGCAATTCTTTCAATCTCGACACATGTAAGCCTCTCGTATTAATCGTAGGTTTCACTGATTTTTGTAAATTCTGTTGGAGGAAAATTTGTAATGTGGAAATGGGTTTGTCCAAGGTTGGTGAGCAACATACTTTGAGCTTAATTATGATTAGTTTTCATTAATCAAAAATGAAAACTAATGAATCCTAAATTATCTAAGTAATGAGTAGATGATTTTAGGCTTTTGAATCACTCCATTTCGATACCGGGTGAATGAGAAATTAATGCTCAAAGTAGGAGTAAAAATTGGTTGCAAATTAGAAAATTGGTGATGTGGCTTCATGAGAAGAAGACACATCACCTTTTTGCAAATATACCACATTGGCAAATTGAAAGAAAAATGCCACCAAATATAGTGCTAGGAGAGGCACTTTAGATGTGTCCTGAGGGCAAGAGAATTTTTGACCAGAGGGAAGACGCAGATGGCTGCCACACATGCGCACGCCGCCGACGCCCGCCTGTCTGGCTCGGCTCAGCTCGTCTTGTGCTCGGGCTCAGGGCTCGTGGCTCGCCCGCCCAGTTCTTATCTTTTTGCAAAATTTTCCTTTAAATTTTTCCAGAAACATAATTTAACAGATCCTACGGTTATGATTTAACTGGGTGATCGTGGGTTGTTGGTGGTCGTGTTATTGCTGTAACCTCCAAGATTTCCCTCTATAAATGGAGGCAATGCTCTGCCTTTCAAAGGCACTGAAATTTTTCTTCTCTTCTCCTGTTGCATACGAGCATTCTGCATAAACTATTGCTGCATACTGCATACACTGCTGCTGCATTTCATCCATCCGAGAAGTCAGAACACTTGTCAGGTTCGTGGAGTTCTTACGTAGTAGTGCCACTCGTTGGAACTGTGAGCCGTTGTATCCTGAGAGACGTTTGCGATTTCCGGTTGGACACAGAATACCAGAGCAATTTGTCTTAAGGACAGAATCCTGGACTCACCGGTTTGCATGTTGAGCTCTTTTCTGTGGTTGAGCTCTTCCCTGTGTTGAGCTCTTCTCTGTGTTGAGCTCATCTCTGTGCTGAGCTCATTCCTGGGTTGAGCTCTTCCCTGTGTTGAGCTCTTCTTTGTGTTGATCTCATCTCTGTTTTGAGTTCTTCCCTGTGCTCAGCTCATCCTGCGTTGAGCTCAGCTCTTCCTGCGTTGAGCTCAGCTCATCCTGCGTTGAGCTCTGCTCATCCCTGTGCTGAGCTCTGCTCTTCCCTGTCCTGGCCTCAGCTCTTCCTGTGCTGGCCTTAGCTTATCCTGTGCTGGCCTCTGCTCATCCCTGTGCTGGCCTCAGCTCACTACTGTGCTGGCCTCAGCTCTTTCCTATGTTGAGCTCTGCTCTTCCCTGTGCTGAGTTCTGCTCATCCCTGTGCTGAGTTCTGCTCATCCCTGTGGTGACCTCTGCTCTTCCTGTGCTGAGCTCTTCCCTGTGCTGAGCTCTGCTCATCCTTGTGCTGTACAGAATGTCAGTTTTGTTCTCTAATAAATCTGAGTTTGTATATGAAACAACAATCTTAAGGCGAATTGTTTGTTCTTATCTCAGTTCTGTACCGGTTTATTTACAGTATTCTATTTGCATACTGACTTCTTGTTTCTACACTTGTCAGAAACTAAAACGTGATGGAGAACGAAAGCTCTAACTCGTTCAATGCTGTGCACATTGGCGCTGAG
The DNA here is from genome assembly GCA_036186865.1 of Eustoma russellianum. Classification (NCBI taxonomy): domain Eukaryota; kingdom Viridiplantae; phylum Streptophyta; class Magnoliopsida; order Gentianales; family Gentianaceae; genus Eustoma; species Eustoma russellianum. The sequence continues at coordinate 39,573,291 of AP025044.1, forward strand.
GAACAGAACAATGTTGTTCCAGTCGCACCTACTGTTGCTGCACCCATTCCTGCACCTATTCCTGCTGCTGGGCAGGTTGAGAAGCCTGAGAAGTTTGGAGGCAGTTTCTTCAAACGCTGGCAGCAAAAGATGTTGTTTTTCTTGACAACATTGGGCTTGGCAAAGATGCTGACCGAGGATCCTCCGGAGGTGGTTTCGGTTGAAGATTCGAATCTGAACATGCAGAACAATTTGATGGATGAAGCATAGAATTTTAACAATTATGTATGCTTGAGTCATATTTTGAGTTGTTTAGATAATTCATTGTATGGATTGTATTGTACTTATAAAACTGCAAAGTCATTGTGAATGACCTTAGATAAGAAGTACAGCACGGAGGATGCCGGTACAAAGAAGTTTGTCGTTAGGAAATTTTTTGATTTTAAAATGTCAGACTCCAAGACTGTTGTTTCTCAGATTGAGGAATTACAGATGCTGGTGGCCGAAATGGAAGAAGATGACATGTCGCTCGGTGAATCTTTCATAGTGGCGGCTGTGATTGAGAAGCTACCTCTTTCGTGGAGGGAATTTAGAAACTATCTCAAACACAAGCGAAAGGAAATGACATTGGAGGATCTGGTTGTTCGACTCCGTATAGAGGAGGACAATCGTAGATCTGAAAGAAGGTCAAGTTCGAGTTCTGGTCATGCTAAAGCTCATGTCGTAGAGGCGACAAAAAGAAAAGGAGAAATCCTGTCTGAGTGAACCCTAAAGGCAAGAAAGTTGCCAAAAAGTTCACTGGAAAATGTTATAACTGTGGGATTCAGGGGCATCACAGTGTTGATTGTCGTAAGCCCAAGAAAAATAGAAAAAAGCGAAAGCCAACCTTGTCATCCAGATGGATGATCTGTATTTATGCGCTGTTGTTTCTGAGTGCAACGCGGTAGGAAATCCTCGTGAATGGTGGGCGGACACTGGAGCCACTCGACACGTTTGCGCCAACAGGGCGATGTTCAGAGACTATTCTCCAACAAAGAATAATGAAAAACTGTACATGTGAAACTCTAATAGCTCGAAGATTGAAGGTTCGAGCAATGTGATTCTGAAAATGACTTCAGGAAAGGAATTAGCATTGCGAGATGTACTGCACGTTTCTGACATCCGCAAGAACTTAGTTTCTGGAGCTTTACTAGTCAGTCATGGTTTTAGACTAGTATTTGATTGTAATAAATTTATTCTGAGTAAGAATGGGGTGTTTCTGGGAAAGGGGTACTTAACTGATAATATGTTCAAGTTAAGTATAATGACGGTTGTATCCAAGAAAGTTTTGCCCGAAGAGGCTAATAAGAATGCTTCTACTTATGCTAATATGCTTGAGTCTTCTTGTTTATGACATTTTCGTTTGGGACATGTTAATTACAAGTCAATACAAAGGATGATTAATCTTGACTTATTACCCAAACTGAACATTAATAAAGAAAAATGCCAAGTCTGCGTTGAAGCAAAAATGACAAAGACGCCATTTCCTTCAATAGAAAGGAACACTCAACCTTTGGATTTAATTCATACCAATGTGCGTGATTTAAAATTTGTGCAAACGAGAGGTGGTAAAAAGTATTTCGTAACTTTAATCGACGATTGCACACGATACTGTTATGTTTATTTGCTAAGTAGCAAAAACGAGGCCATTGATGCTTTCAAGGACTATAAAAATAAAGTTGAGAATCAACTTAGAAAACAAATTAAGACGATTCGTAGTGATAGAGGTGGCGAATATGATGCACTGTTTAATGAATTTTGTTTAGAACATGTGATTATTCATCAAACAACTGCGACATACTCACCTCAATCGAATGGTATTGCTGAACGCAAAAACCGTACTCTAAAAGAGATGATGAATGCTATGTTGATAAGTTCGGGTTTACCTCAGAACTTGTGGGGGGAAGCAATTCTCTCAGCCAAAGTCATTTTAAATAGAATTCCATCTAAGAAGATGGATGAAACCCCATACGAGCTTTGGAAAGGCCATAAGCCTAGCTACAAACACTTGAAAGTGTGGTGGTGTCTGGCGAAGGTTGCAGTACCCAAACCAAGACAAGTAAGAATTGGGCCTAAAACAATTGATTGCATATTCATAGGATATGCAATTAACAGTAGTACATATCGATTCTTGGTGCACAAGTCGGACATTTCTGACATACATGAGAATGTTGTCATGGAATCAAGAGATGCAGTGGTCTTTGAAGATGTCTTTCCAAAGTAAGGCAAAAACAACGAAGAAACAAGCACTAGTAAGCGAGTGCGTGAGACGATCCCTCAAGAAATTGCGGAACCGCGTCAAAGTAAATGAGCCAAAATACCAACATCCTTTGGACCAGATTATCTTACGTACTTGGTAGAAAATGATCCAAGAACCTTTTCTGAGGCTATGTCAACTCCAGAAGCTCCCTTTTGGAAAGAGGCAATAAACAATGATATAGAATCGATTCTTCAAAATCACACTTGGGAGCTGGTTGACCTTCCACCAGGAAGTAAACCACTTGGATGCAAATGGATCTTTAAGAAAAAGCTGAAAGAGGATGGGTCTATTGACAAGTACAAGGCCCGGTTGGTAGCTAAAGGCTATCGACAAAAGGAAGGCTTTGACATTTTTGATACCTACTCACCGGTAACTAGAATCACTTCAATAAAGATGCTAGTTGCTATCGCTGCAGTCTATGACTTAGAAATCCATCAGATGGATGTGAAGACTGCCTTCCTGAACGGTGAGTTAGAAGAAGAAATTTATATGGAGCAACCTGAAGGGTTTGCTGTACCAGGACAAGAGAAAAAGGTGTGTAAACTTGTTAAGTCTTTGTACGGATTCAAACAAGCACCCAAACAGTGGCATTTGAAGTTTGATGAGGCAATGTTGTTAAACGGCTTCAGAATAAACGAGTGTGACAAGTGTGTATACATCAAGAACACACCAGATGCCTATGTGATAGTATGTCTATATGTAGACAACATGCTCATCATGGGCAGTACTCGTGACATTATCTTGAATACCAAGAAGATGTTAACACGAAATTTTGATATATTCTGAAAGTCTAGATCCAGCCGCAACTCCTTAATTTCTTCGATTCTTTGATTTGATGCTAGTCCAATCTTCTCCTTAAGGCCGATTGGTTATGCCTTCGCATCTGTCCAAAAGACTAGGATAACGATGTAATTACGAGTTTTTCACTCCGGGGACGTGGACTCTGAAACCATAAACCTCTACCATGCCGGTACAACTGAATATGCGTTAGAAAGGTCAATCCCTCCCCTACGACTTTTGATTTTGCTCTTCATAATGTATTCTAAGAATTAAAATTTCTCGGATAACTGAAGGCCTCGTAATGTCACAAACTCATTATATTGAATCTGTTCTCAAACGATTCAATATGTTTGATACAAAACCAATAAAGACCCCACTAGACTTAAGTATACGCTTAAGAAAGAACCGAGGTGAATCTATAGCTCAATTGAAGTACTCACAGGTAATTGGAAGTCTGATGTACATAACAAACTGTACAAGACCAGACCTAGCATGTTCAGTAAACAAATTGAGTAGGTTTACGAGTAATCCAAGTGAAGATCATTGGAAAGCTCTAAATAGAGTGATGAGGTACCTGAATTACACAATGAACCTTGGATTATACTATACAAGATATCCAGCAGTATTCGAAGGATACTGTGATGCGAATTGGATAGCAGATAGCAAGGACTCTAAGTCCAACAGTGGATACCTATTCACTGTTGGTGGTGGTGCTGTGTCATGGAAGGCCACAAAACAAACATGCATAGCTCGGTCCACTACGGAAGCTGAGTTTATAGCACTAGATAAAACTGGAGAAGAGGCTGAATGGCTTCGAAATTTCCTAGAAGATGTTCCATGTTGGCCTAAGTCAATCGCTCATCTCAGCATACACTGTGATAGTCAGTCTGCTATAGGACGGGCACAAAGCAGCATCTACAATGGTAAGTCACGACACATACGTCGGAGACATAATACCATTAAGCAATTGATCTCTCGTCGTGATTTCCATTGATTACATAAAATCAAAGGAGAATCTTGCGGATCCGCTTACAAAAGGCTTGCCTAGAGATCAGATGTCAAAATTGACAAACAGAATGGGACTTAAGCCTACTACGCAAGAATCTTTGTAACGGTAACCCAACCTTGTTGACTGGAGATCCCAGAATCTTGGTTCAGTGGGACAACTAAGTTATGAAGGTTCAGTTTAGCACTTACTCATTCCACTACATAAAAGTGCTGTCTGCAGAGAATATTTAGGGTAAGCTAAAGCTTTTAATGATGTCCTATATCTTGATACATCAAGTGGGGTATGGCAAAATGCTCTTGATAGAAATTACCTATGTAAGTGTGAAGTGGGGCCGCTTCTATGAGAATTCTGTGAGGCAAAGAAATCTCTAAATCACTTTCTGAAACCAGGTTGTTCATGGTCAAAACGAACACAACCATGAGAACCAAAAGAGTGTTAAAGGAAATGTTGTGTGAGTATTGTTGTCTAGGTTTACAGCAAAGGCTGACTAGTTCAAGACATCAAGTCACTACTTAGCCGAGTGAATCCGATGGTATTTCACTACGAAAGGTTCAAACTCAGAAGCTACCTCTTCTGATGCAACATTTTCTTGTCTGTCTTCTCGTTAGAGTCTGCATCTGGATTTGCATTAATTTTCATTCATGTGGGGGATTGTTGGAGGAAAATTTGTAATGTGGAAATGGGTTTGTCCAAGGTTGGTGAGCAACATACTTTGAGCTTAATTATGATTAGTTTTCGTTAATCAAAAACGAAAACTAATGAATCCCAAATTATCTAAGTAATGAGTAGATGATTTTAGGCTTTTGAATCACTCCATTTCGATACCGGATGAATGAGAAATTAATGCTCAAAGTAAGAGTAAAAATTGGTTGCAAATTAGAAAATTGGTGATGTGGCTTCATGAGAAGAAGACACATCACCTTTTTGCAAATATACCACATTGGCAAATTGAAGGGAAAATGCCACCAAATATAGTGCTAGGAGAGACACTTTAGATGTGTCCTAAGGGCAAGAGAATTTTTGACCGGAGGAAAGACGCAGATTGCTGCCACGCGCGCGCGCCGCCGCCTGCCCGTCCGGCCGGCTCGGGCTCGGGCTCGTGGCTCGTGGCTCGTGGCTCGTGGCTCGTAGAGCTCAGCTCTTCCCTGTGCTGGCCTCAGCTTTTCCCTATGCTGAGCTCTGCTCATCCTTGTGCTGTACAAAATGTCAGTTTTGTTCTGTAATAAATCTGAGTTTGTATATGAAACAACAAATTCAACATGCTAAACATTCAAGATGGCAAAAAGAGATGAAAACGAAGAAAAAGAAAAAGGAGAAACAGAGAGGCAAAAACTAAAAAGAACTTACATCATAAACAGCACCTCTAAGGGCTCTTATCTGCTCCCTCGAAACTGTCCTCACCTGTACAATCAAGTAATCCGATAGTTTAAGTGCATGTATTGAAGCATTTGGAACAAGAAAAAATGTATTGAAATCCAGAAAGAACAACTAACCTTCTTGATTATTGTCCACAGAACCCCTTCGGTACACGGAGGAGCAGTAAGAGAACCAGTATATCTGTAATACCTTCTGCTTCCCAGTTTGATCTTAATTGGGTGAACAATTCCCAAATCCAATTCTGTGACCACTGATTTCACATGTTCCAAGAACTGGACAAAAAGGTCAAACTTAGGGACTACAAAGGCATAACAAAGATTTTTGTCTAGCTGAAAATTGTACTACAAAAGAATGAAGTGACAAAGGTGGAAAAAAGAGAACTTGAACATCATTATATACATCACCTGTTGTAGGAAAGGATCTGGCCGGCCAAGCTTGTACAAGATGCTGATCACGGCTATCTGACCGTTAGAGCTATTATGTACCATGTGGAGCTCCATATGGTACCTAGAAATAAATCAATCTTTTCTGAACTTTTCTTTTGTGTGAGCAACATTTTAATTTGACAAGACCTTTTTCTTCCCCATGTAACGTTAAGAATTTGCCTAACCTTTTTCCATTTAAGGTATGCTCAGAAGGTGTATGCCAATGACATTGTAGCAGATCGTAATCAGTACCATTGATTGCCACACTTCCTGCGTCGCCTTTCCATCCCACCTAATAAAAGACCAAAATTCAATAATACATTTCATGAAGGGCCGTGATTTTGTTTTCTTTAACTATGATATGATTAAGGGGAGCAGAACTTGCTAAACTTCAAAAAAGAAAAAGGCCGTTCTCGTTCTCGGTGTACTAGGCTCCTGCGTTTGTGTATGGTCCGAGAAAGGGCCAGAGACGAGACTCGGGAAGGGGTCGAATCGTTTCGCGATCTGATGTACGCAGTCTTACCTACGCTTTCTAAAAGAGACTGTTTCCGCAGTTCGGACCTTGACCTCAAGGTCACAGAGCAACATACTGTTTGTAAAACGGATTTTACCAAACAAGAACAAGGTTCACGCAGATCATAGAAAAGCTTACAGAGATATCATGTCCTCGATTTCTGAGAACAGCAGGCGCGGTTTTGTAATTACGTTGCAGCTTTCCCAAACCAGTGAAGACCTTCACATTATCATCCTGAACATCAATGGGAGATTGTGATTTTCCTGCATTACAAAGTTGCCATTCCGGCTTTATCTTCCCCCAATTCTCTGGTCCTCTCTTAGTCCCCACTTCATAGGTGAATGGATGTTCATCCCCTGATGTTTTTCAATAGGAGAAGCAATGTTTCATCAGCTTAGTGGTTGAAGAAGCACCCACCATGAAACAAAAAATGCAAATATACATATATAAATACATAATGCATTTAAATATTGCATTTTCAATTGCTAGGAACCGACATTTACATTCTTGCCAATAACCTTTTCAAACTTTTAATTCAAAAAAAAAAGTATGATGTCTTCTTTTAATTTTGTTTATGGGATATCTGCATACAACAACCATGATGGAACCATGATTTTCCAAAACGTCAAATTCAAATACAGATTTCTCAGAAAATAACATCATCATCATCATCATCATCATTACCCCATTGTCTTAATGGCTCCCATCTATGACGGGGTATGGGGGGTCGGATGTACACAACCATACCCGTGTGTTGGAAACACATGGAGGTTGTTTCCTGATGACCCAGAATGAAAATTGCGTGTCGATCAACTGATGCTTCATAATATAAAAAGCGCAGCCAATTTAGTGAGTCATTTTGTTTTATTCCATCATATTCTAAAGTCAAGGATAAGTATGTCCTTGACTCCATTGGAAATGGAAAGACTTCTCAAAAAATAACAAAAGAGGTAAATGTGGCATCAGACCTACGTCAAAAATGACAACAACATTAATCCATTATCTTTGAGGCTTTCGCCTATAGCGCTGTATGGAAGGGTCGGATGTACGTAACCATACACATGTGTTAGAAACACACAGAGGTTGTTTTCCAATTATCCATAATAAAAATTGTGTCAAGATGAGTCGATCAACTGCTACTTCACAATATAAGAAGTTCAGCCAATTTAGTGAGTCATTTTGCTTTATTCTATTATATTCCAAAATCAAGACGGTATCATTGACTCTATTAGAAATGGAAAATTAACAAAACGTGAAAAGGGCGTGCATTTAAAAGCAAATACATTAACCATTCTAAGCGTTGTAAACATCCGTACATGCATGACAAGCATCAAGAGACCAGGCTGATGCAACCATGAGAAAATTGTCAAATCCAAATGCAGATTTCTCATAAATAAGAAGAGAAATAAAAATGGAAGGTCTCAAACCAACATACAACCAGACATGAAAAGGGCATGCATCAAAAACTATACAAATTGAATCAAACTTGAAAAAACCCAAAAAAATATTTATATCCATCCATCCATGCATGCCAAATCATCAAGAAACAAAGCATAAAAGACATACCAACTTCCGGGCCATTATCTTTATCTTTACAAAAAACGGATCCGGAGAGAGAAAGAGAGAAAAAGAAGAGAACGATGAACAAAAGGGAGAAGGAATTCCTTTGAAAAGCCATAATTAGCCTTTCCTTCCCTTTTGCAAATCACCCAGAGATTCTCCCACGGCCTCCAAAAATGTTAGTGACAATGTTGGTCGGTGTGGAAACGGTTCACCTTGGCAATGGGAGAAAGAAATCTTTCAAAGAGCTGACCTTTATAATAGGTTGCCTCCACTAGCATTTCCTATTATAATTCTGTACAAAAGAATTGGTCAGCTCATTGGAATGGGCTCTGGAAACACGTACATTCACCTATATATATGGAAGGCATCACCCTCCTACTCCCTCTCCACAAGATGCTCTATTTCCCCTACTTTGGTTATATGGTTAGCTTGGATTCATCGTCCATAATGTGTCTATAAATATCATTCCTCTCCCTTCAAACAATATATATATACAAACACACATACATCCCTCATAATGAGAGGTAAAGAGATGTAAATGAACCAAATAGCTCATAAATTGTTTGTACTCATCTTGTAAAATGGCTCGTTTGCAAGAGAAGTAAACAATCTCCAACAACATAAGCGACTCAATACAAAAACGAGTTGAACTTGAAAATTTTGTAAATTGACTCGATCCAGCGTTATCGACCATATAATATAAAAAATATTTATTCATTTTTATCCAATATGTTCATATTATTTTGTTGATGTTGACTTTTGTGGCTAAAATAGAAATCCCACATCGTGGGTTTAGGAATGAATAGGGAAATGGAGAGTTATAAATAAACCTCTCCTCCTCTTATGTAAATCATCCCAAAACTTGTATCTTCTTCTACATATAAATAGAAGCAAGCAATTCAGCAAGTGTTCGGAGATCAAGCTATCTTGGTTGAACTCCATTGGCAAAGTTTTCGGGTGTGTTTCTCTCTTATCTCTTTTATTGTTCTGTTCTCTTTATTGTTGTTTTACTGTTTTCTTTTCTGTTGTAGTATAGTATTCAATGTTATTTGTCGGGTAGTTTTGTTAGTGTTCTGTCTAGTTCATTAGTTCTGAACTGGTGCATTTCACTAGTTGTGTTGTCGTAGTGGGAAAAATACCCGATTTTCCCAACAAGTGGTATCAGAGCCGAAGGTTCGCCCTTGGGCTGTTAGAAATTTGTTGTAATATTGAATATTATATATTGAGTCTGTAATGGCAACTAAAGATCAAGAAGCGAAGGGTGTGATCTCAAATATTCCATCAGGGGTATCGAGCTCCTCGTCATCATGGTCGAGGTTCCCGGTGTCCGGTTTGAAATTGGCGGTGGAAATATTTGATGGTACTGGACATTTCGGTATGTGGCAAGGGGAGGTCTTGGACTCTCTTTTCCAACAGAGTCTTGATATTGCCATTGAAGGAAAGAAACCAGAAGAGATAGAGGATAAAGACTGGAGTATCATCAATCGGTTGGCATGCGGAACTATTCGATCCTGCCTGTCCAGAGAGCATAAGTATGCCTTCAAGAGTGAAACTTCTGCACACAAACTGTGGAAGGCGTTGGAGTACAAGTTTCTGAAAAAGAGTGGTCAGAACAAGCTCCTCATGAAGAAAAGACTGTTCCGATTTGATTACCGACCAGGTACTACTATGAATGAACACATCACTATGTTTAATCAATTAGTAGCAGACCTCCTGAATTTAGATGTGAATTTTTGAGGATGAGGATCTGGCTTTGATGTTGTTATCGTCTCTTCCCGATGAATTTGAACATTTGGAAACTACATTACTTCATGGGAAAGAGAATGTGTCGTTAGATGCTGTGTGCTCTGCTTTATATAGTCATGAATTGAGAAAGCAGGATAAGATGAAAAACAAATCAACGACATCAGAAGAAGCATTGGTGGCAAGAGGTCGTCAACAAAGCCAGACAAAAGGGAGAAGAGGAAGGTCTAAGTCCAAAGTCCGAGTAGTTGCCAAAGACGAGTGTGCTTTCTGTCATGAGAAATGGCACTGGAAGAAAGACTGTCCAAAGCTGAAGAAGAGAGGGAAGACTCCGCAAGATGCAAATATTGCAGAATGCAAAAGTGACGCGGAATCAGATATCTCTTTGATTGTATCGCCTTCAGCATCATTACATCCAGATGAATGGATATTGGATTCAGGTTGTACCTATCATATGTGTCCTATTCGGGAATTTTTCTTTGAATTCTAGGAACTTGTTGGTGGACTTGTTTACATGGGTAATGATAATCCATGTAAAACAACCGGGATAGGTTCAATCAAGCTGCGAAATCATGATGGATCCACTAGAATTTTACGGGATGTGCGGTATGTGCCGAAGTTGAAGTAGAATCTCATCTCATTGGGGGCCTTAGAATCTAAAGGTTTAGTTGTGACGATGCGAGATGGAGTTCTTAAAGCAACTTCAAGAGCACTTGTGATGTTGAAAGGCGTGAGGAAGAACAATCTGTACTACTATCAAGGTAATACAGTGGTGGGGGCAGTAGCGGCAGCAACTTCAAGCACAAAGAAGGATGCTGAGCCAACGAAGCTGGGGCATATGAGGTTGGGACATGCTGGAGAAAAGTCCTTGCAAATTCTTGCCAAGCAAGGACTCTTGAAAGGAACGAAGGCTTGCAAACTTGAATTTTGTGAGCATTGTGTTATGGAAAAACAACGAAGAGTGAAATTTGGCACTGCGATTCATAATCCCAAGGGTATTCTGGATTATGTGCATTCAGACGTGTGGGGACCTGCCAAAACTCCATCCATTGGAGGCAGGCATTATTTTGTCACCTTTGTTGATGATTTTTCAAGAAGAGTTTGGGTGTATACAATGAAGAACAAAGATGATGTGCTTGACATTTTTCTTAAGTGGAAAGCTCAAGTTGAAAACCAGACAGAAAGGAAGATTAAGGTTCTCCGAACAGATAATGGAGGAGAATACAAGAATGATCTATTCCTAAAGGTATGCCAAGACTGTGGCATAGTTCGACACTTCACTGTTAGAAAGACACCGCAGCAGAATGGTGTGTCAGAGCGTATGAACAAAACACTTGTGGAGAAAGTTCGTTGTATGCTGTCTAATGCTGGGTTAGACAGAAAATTTTGGGCTGAGACTGTGATGTACGCTCAAAATATCGTCAATCAGTTGCCATCATCTGCTATAGATGGCAAAACTCCGTTGGAGGCATGGTCTGGAAAACCTGTAACTGATTATGATTCTTTGCATGTTTTTGGTTCTATTGCATATTATCATGTGATTGAATCAAAGTTGGATCCACAGGCAAAGAAGGCTCTTTTCATGGGCTTCAATCTTAGAGTGAAGGGATACTGTTATGCCCTGCACCCTCCGTAGGTTAATCAAAAGGCAAAGAAGGAATTAAACGGAGTTTAATGATAGTCAACGGAAATAAATTAGGCATTAAGTATGAGGATTAATTAGAAATTAATGGGAGGATTCAATATTAGAATTAATGTATATTTAATTTTAGAATGAAATAATAAAGGTTTATCTTTTAAGATAAATAAGATAATAGATATAATTTAGAAACTCCAAATCTTACCCTATTCCCTATTAAACTGACAACGTCAGTTTTCTTTCTCCCATTCATAGACGTCGACTTTCCTTCCCTCCTAAGCCCTAGCCGTTCCCCAAAGGTGTAGGAGAGGAAGACATCCTCAGGTTTTGATCCAAACTCCGTCCGTTCTTCGATCCGTCTTCGAGTAATCAAACGCAAGTAATCATCTTATAAGTTCCTACGTTTTGTGAAAGAAAAATGGCCTATTTTGTTATCAAATTGGATCACCATGCAGTAGTTTCAATATGTGAATCTATGTGTACGCTTTATGTGTTTTGGTTTCGAGTTTTGGCCGATGTATATGAAAAAGCATTCGTTGTTGTTGTTGATTATGTGAAATCCTGCAAATCCCTACCCCTTGAACCCCTTCTTGTTGTGATTTCGTTGCTGCGTGGGTTTGAGGGAAAAAGGTGGGATTTTTGGGATTGATGAGGTTGGAGAAAGTGCGTACTAGGCTTGGATCTTGTTTGCGATATGCATAGCGTTTGAATCTTTAGTTTAAACATGAATGATAGCCGGATTAGGCTTGAATGAAATGGGATGAAATTGGGATCAAGTTGGTTGATGATTCTGCAGAAATTCGTAGATGAAACTCTGAGGAAACGCTGACATCGATCGATCGATGTTAGAGATCGATGTCCTCTGAAGGACATCGATCGATCGATGTAGAGGTGAACTGAGAGATCGATGTCCACTGACGGACATCGATCGATCGAAGTGGCGAAAAGTTGAGAGATCGATGTCCACTGACGGACATCGATCAATCGATGTAGGTGGGGTTGAGAGATCGATGTCCACTGACGGACATCGATCGATCGAAGTAATAAAGGGCTGAGAGATCGATGTTCTCTGATGGACTTCGATCGATCGATGTGAGGGTATGAGTCACATCGATCGATCGATGTGAGGGAATGAAGTCCATCAGTTTTGAGGAAAATAGAGGAAGAAAGAGGGAAGCTCGGGGAATCCTTGGATGACCTTAGAGACGTCTTAAGACCTGATTAGAGGTAGTCTAAGTCTTGGGAACATGACTTAGGATGGTGAATCAACTTGGTGACTTCAATGGGTTTTTGGCTTGGATTTCAATGTGGATGACTTAGAAGGGTTAGGAAATGAACGTACGAGGTGTCTAAGAGTTTAATGATGGAGTGCTCACATTCGTGTATGAAGTTTGGTAGCAAGATTAAGTGATGACGATCTAGTTAAAGCCTAAGCGTTGATGTGTAAGCTAGAGAAATCTTGTGTGTGTTACTTGTACTTGCGCATGTGAATATGAACTGCATATGTGAACGAGAAATGTGATTGAAACGAGGAGTCTTGCATCATGGCACGTGCATTGCATATGGTTTTGAAAAGGAGATGTGCTTCGGTACATATTTGCGAAGGTGACCTGTAATGTAAACCGGGATGGAAATATAAGCCGGGGCGCATTGCAGGGCACAAAAGGCTGTAACGTAAATCGGGATGGAAATATAAGCCAGGACGCGTTACAGGGTATAAAGTCCTCTGCAATGTTAATCGGGATAGAAATATAAGCCGAGGTGCATTGCAGAGTTTTACGAGATCTGTGATGTAAATCGGGATGGAAATATAAGCTGAGGCGCATCACAGAGCATACGAGCCTGTAACGTAAACCCGGGATGGAAATATAAGTCGGGGCGCGTTACAGGGTAACGAGTTACGAGACCGGACATTGTGACATGCATTGCACTGATTTGAAAAGAAATGGCTCATGCATTTGTGATTGTGTAGTGTAGTGCATATTTTGACATGCATCACAAGAGTCGTTGTTGTATGGATGTGCGTGGTAATTGATTGTCAGTGAACGGTTAATTGCGTTCGAATTGCTATACTTGCTGTTACGTGATTTGTTTATTTACTTGGAACTTTTACAAGACATGTGCCCCACAATTCCCTTGAATTATATATTACTCATGTCTTGCTGTGTTGATCCCGTATGTCTTATAAGCGGGTTACTTGCTAGCGTTTTTCGCTAAGGGTACTACTTTTGTGATTGCAGATGAGCCTAGCTACGACATGATATTCATAGAAGACGATGGCGAGTGGGCTGAATGGGATATATAGAGCCATGTTGAGAGTTTGTCGAGACAGTTGTTATTAATTCCATTTCTTTTATACACTTGGGGATTAGGTTGTTATTCCCTTTGAGATTTTATTATCATTTGATGTATGGAAATTGATGGTGGAGATTCATTAGATGCATGTTTCCGCACTTATTTCTCTACGTCATTGATGATGTGTATTTGAGAGATGAGACGTCTTGTAGTCTTCTCAGTAAGCTAGGACGGGTGTACCGGTTCGGATTCCGCTGTCCGGGTCGGGACGCTACAGGTGGTATCAGAGCCTAGGCTTCAGATCTACCTCGGAGACCTAGGTTATGACATGTAGAGTCTTAAGTTATGATTTTCACCTTAAGATGATCTTTACGTCTAAGTATGTGATCCTATATGTAAGTTTGATTGGGATGGGTGTGTGCAAGCGCGATAAAAGTTAATCAATAATTGTTACCTTATTAAGTTACAAATTCTACCTTGTACAACGCATATGGCCTTTCAGTACGTATTTTGGAATTGCTGAATGCTAATAAGCGTTGACTTTGCAGAAAATGCCTCCTACATGTGACAATCAAGGAAACGGTGGCAATGGGGACAATAACCCTCCACCACCACCACCACCACCACCACCAGTCCTAGTGCCGCAAGCATTGATAGACGCTATCACGGTAATAGCTCAAGGGGTTGCTCAGCAGCAGCAACAACCACAACAACCTCCTCCACCACCTCCCCAACAAGGCATCAGGTACTATATTGGGGAGATGCGCAAGATGCATGCCCCCAATTTTGAAGGGACCACTGTCATACCCCGTGACTTTTAAGCGCAACTTTCAATACTTAGAGGTCAACCTTAAATGCAACTTAATTAATTTTGTAGGTTATGAGACTTAGTTACATAAAACATAGAAGAACAAGAGAAAGGGATTAAAAGTAGAATTAAAGGTAATTAGGAGAAATTACTAAAAAGGTCCCTACTAAGAGATAGGGGAGTTACACAACATTTAGTATAACTCCCCATCAGCCTATAGGGGGCGGTTAGAACACCAAAAAGGAGAGGGAAAACCGCAGGAGCAAAGAGAAGGAGAAAGGAGAGGAAGAAGAAGAAGAGAAGAAGGAAAAGGAAGGAAGAGGGCCAACCTAGGTGCAATCTTTACTGAAATTCTGCAGTAAATCCGTAAGATTAACTAGAAACCAAGGCAAGTAATCTTTCTATACGCTTTACGCAAGTTTTGATACTTTAGGCCCTATGTTCTTACAAAGAGAAACCTTGAATCACACATTAGTAATCTTGTCTTGTCTATCTTAAATGCTTTATTATATGTAAGTTTTGTTTCTAGTTGCGTAAAGTCTTGTTCTTTGGGCCATATTTTCTGAAAATAGTTGTGTGGTGCTTTGTTGTTTGTCAAGCATGCCCATGAAAGTATATTCTTGATGTGTTTATTATCTTGTTCTATTCTTGTGTTGATTGTCTACACTTAGACGTTTGAGAGTAAGTGCAGGGAATTGAAGGATGAATGATGGCATTGTTGTAGACTTGTTGTGTTGGGAATGTTGATGATATCTTTTGAAGGTTTTGAATGATCGAAGGTTAAGAGGGGATATTGTTAGACATAACTAAGCATCAATTCATGTTTAGATGTGTGTTAAGTATGATGAATCTAGATGGTAAGATGGATCTTGAGAGGTTTAACATGAAAGGGTTGAAGGAGGAAGATGATGGGAGGAAGTTACTGCAGAAAAACTGCAGTTTGGCATCGTCAGAACACTTCGAACACCTACATTAGGCGTTTCAAGTCACATTAGGCGCCTAATGTAGCGTTCAATGTGTCCTGAAGCTTTCATGTACAGAAAAACTGCAGTTTAGAACCGTCAGAACACTTCGAACACCTACATTAGGCGCTTCAAGTCACATTAGGCGCCTAATGTAGCGTTCAATGTGTCCTGAAGCTTTCCTGTACAGAAAAACTGCAGTTTAGAACCGTCAGAACACTTCGAACACCTACATTAGGCGCTCTATGTCACATTAGGCGCCTAATGTAGCGTTCAATGTGTCCTGAAGCATCCCCGAACACTTCGAACACCTACATTAGGCGCTTCATGTCACATTAGGCGCCTAATGTAGCGTTCAATGTCACATTAGGCGCTTCATGTAGGCGTTCAATGTCTACGGCACATCCCCGAACACTTCGAACGCCTAGTATAGGCGCTCTATGTCACTTTAGGCGCCTCATGTGGCGTTCCAAGTGTACTGGAAGACTTTTTGACCCTTTAGGCGCCCTATGTACGTGTAGTACCCTTATACACTTCTTTTGAACATAAAACGCAAAGGTAATTGAGGTGTAATTGAGATATAGATGGTAAGTTTGATCATGTAAGAATAAGATTGAATCCCGAGTGATTTTGTAAGACGAATGGGCTTGGAAAGATACGGACAGGGATTGTTTGAGGTGCAAGACTGTACATTTGATATGTACAGTGTATGTGTGTGTTTTACATGTTTGATATGAAGTTACATGTGCATCCTGCATCATGACATGGGCACTTGCATTTGATTTGAGATTTGCTATGCGAAAGAACATGTGTTTACAAGAAAAGTTTAAAGTTTTCGAAAGACAAAATGGCTGCTGGTTGATCGCATGGTATAAAAGTCACGCCTGCGAAAGCAGGGTATAAAAGCGTGATCTGTGAATCAACAGCAAGGTATAAAGTATGTTATGGGGCCGTGGACCTATCAGCACGGATATATGATATATGTAATGGGGCCGTGGACCTTTCAGCACGGATATATGATATATGTAATGGGGCCGTGGACCTTTCAGCACGGGGTATAAAGTTATATGTTATGGGGCCATGGACCTTTCAGCACGGGGTATAAAGTTCTGTTTGCTGTGGACTGATCACCCACAGGGTATAAAGTTATGCTACGCGAAGAATATGATATGTAAAGTGATGAAGTGTTTTGTGAAATGACATGCATGACATGTTTATGAAAGAAGACATATGCATGGGTGTTGTGTGTGATTCTAAAGAAGTACATGCATCATGATACACGAAGCATAAGACTTGATATGCAAGAAATGTGGTTAGTTTAAGACTTGCTTATGTGATACGTTGTTTTAGTATATGTTGTTCTCGTATCCGTGTATCTTATATGTGCTTTATCTATTTTGAGTAATTCGTATTAAGATGCTACTTGTTAACCCGAGCACCTTATTTTTGGGCAATGATTTATACACCGGTGACTCGTCGTGTGTGATTCCGTAAGGTGTATAGACGGGTTACTTGCTGGCGATAATTCCGCTAAGAACAGTTACTCTATTCCTTTTTAGGTGAGCCTGGATATGAGTTGATATTTATCGAAGACGACGGCGAGTGGGCTCAATGGGATGATGGACATGGGAATAGATAGATGCTGGACTACTTTCTTTAAGTTTGGAAACTCATTGTTATTATGTTGTTCTAAAACTTATGTTGGCTAGATGAACAAGCACCTTTTATTTCCGCTGAAGTTTCTGGTTGTATTATTGACGATGAAGGTTTAAATTTTATGACGTTTCCGCTGATTTTTTTATCTTACATTATGAAGGATGTTTACATTATGAAGGATGTACGCTTGATCTGCTTGACGCTTCGTAGTTCTCATAGTAGGCTACGGCGGGTGCACTGGTTCCGATGACGGTATCAGGCCGGGGCGCTACAGGTGGTATCAGAGACTAGGCTTCAGATCTATCTCGGAAACTTAGGTTCATGATCTTTAGACACCTAAGTTATGATTCTCCCTTAAGTTTGACCCTTAGACATAAGTATTGATTAAGCTTAGTGGTTAAGTATGATATGGGTTGGGTGTGTGCGAGCACGTTTATCATCTAATGTCGTATTAATAGTTGGATTACATACCTCACCCCCTTCGTACGCGTTCAAGCTTTCAGTAACCCCTTGTATTTACTGAATGCTAATGCAATGTTGGCCTTTTCAGAGAAATATGCATCCAAGAAGAGATAACACAGGCAACTCTGGCAATGGACAGGAGAACCAGCCACCACAAGTTGTTTTGCCCCAGGTGCTCACTGATGCACTGACGGTGATTGCACAAGGGTATGCGCAACAGCATCAGCCTCCGCCTCCTCCATCGCCACAGCATAACATCCGGTTCTTTTATGGGGAGATGAGAAAGATGAGGGTGCCGGAGTTTGGAGGATGTACGGATCCTGAGGAGGCTCGGCACTGGTTGGCCGAGGTGGAGAAATGTTTTCGGCTGGTGCAAGTACCGAACAAGATAAAGGTTGAGGTGGCCACACCCCTTCTGAGTGGCAAGGCTGGCGAATGGTGGGACGGAATGGTGTTGAGAATGACCCCACCAATCTCTTGGACACAGTTTTGTGATGTTTTTCTGAAGTACTACGTACCGGAGACTGCGATATTGGACAAGATAAGAGCGTTTGACAGGTTAGAGCAAAGAAGGATGACGGTGTCGGAGTATGCAGATCGTTTTCATGCCTTGGGTAAGTTTGCCCCTGCGATCATGTCTGATAACCGTCTTAAGATGACGAAGTTCGAGAGGGGTTTGGACTCAAGGATACAATCGGCGATAGTGAATGCGGGGATGAAAACTTATAAGGATATGCTAGATGCGAGTTTCCGTGTTGAGAGTGATTTCCGCCGGGTAGCGGCAAGAGCAGCTAGCGCAGGAGGGTCTGATAGGGGCAAAAGGCCAAGAGAGGATGTGAGAGTGGATGGAAGACCCGGACGTTGGGTCAAGATTCCGAAGAGAGGCCCAGTTGGAAATTTTCAGAGACTGCCACCCCAGAATCAATTAGTTCAGCAGGCTATAGGAGTTTGTCCACACTGCAACAGGAACCACGTTGGAGAATGTAGGAAAGTGGCTGGAGCATGCTTCCGATGCGGTCAAATGGGTCACATGATTAGGGACTGCCCGGAGATGAAGAAAAATAATCCTGGAGAGGCGGCTCAGCAGCCGAGAGCGAAGCCTAGAGCAAATGCCTGTGTACATCTCATGACGGACACAGATGTGCAGGAGGCTACCGACGTAGTAGCAGGTACCACTTAAACTAAGTTTAAATCCTTATTGAATTAAGTAGTTACGTGCTTAATCTTTCGTGTATAACTTGATATGGCTTTAGGTGCGATTTTAGTAAATAAGGTACCTGCCAACGTACTCTTTGATAGCGGCGCAAGCCACTCCTTCGTAGCAAAGAAATTCACTAAACACCTTGGTAGCTTACCTGAGTGGCTAGAAACTCCGTATCGTGTTCAAGCGGCCGGAGATCAAATTATGGTTTCGTACCATCAGTACTGGGACTGTGAGTTAGAGCTTGAAGGACACACATTCTCCGCCACACTGATCCCTATTCAGATGTACGACTTTGATGTTATATTGGGAATAGACTGGATGGCCAAGAATCACGCCAATATTGATTGTCGATTGAAACAAGTGACAATCAAGAACGCTAAGATGGAAGAGGTAACGTTTCAAGGGGAACCGGAACGAAAGAAAGTTCCCAAAAAGGTGTACGTGTCGGTTGCACAAGCGTGCAAAGCCCTGAGGAAAGGTGCTGAGGGATTCCTAGTGTATGCAATGGATGTTACTCGGGAGGTACCGTCCATTGAGCAAATTCCAGTGGTCAACGAATTTCTTGATGTGTTTCCGGAAGATTTACCAGGAGTACCACCCCCGAGGGAAGTCGAGTTCGAGATAAACTTGATTCCAGGAACAGAACCTATTTCTAAAGCTCCTTATAGAATGGCCCCGACAGAATTGAGAGAGTTGAAGGAACAACTGCAGGAGTTATTGGACAAGAAGTTTATCCGCCCTAGTGTATCGCCCTGGGGAGAACCTGTTTTGTTTGTAAAGAATAAAGATGGTAGCATGAGGCTTTGTATCGATTATAGAGAGTTGAATAAAGTTACCATCAAGAATAAGTATCCCCTTCCACGAATTGAGGATTTGTTTGATCAACTCAAGGGCGCCAAGATTTTCTCTAAAATTGATCTCCGATCAGGGTATCATCAGTTGCGAGTGAAGGCCGAAGACATCGCGAAGACAGCCTTCCGCACAAGATATGGCCACTATGAGTTTTTGATGATGCCGTTTAGATTGACAAATGCCCCTGCAGCTTTTATGGATCTTATGAATACCGTCTTTCGAGAACAGTTGGACAAGTTTGTTGTGGTATTCATAGATGATATTCTGGTGTATTCTCCTGACGAAGAAACTCACGCTGAGAATTTGAGAACCGTTCTAGGTATTTTGAGGCAAAAACAACTATATGCTAAGTTTAGCAAGTGTGAGTTTTGGTTAAGAAGTGTGGCTTTTCTGGGTCACGTGATATCGGAGGAGGTGATTGCTGTGGATCCAAAGAAGGTAGAAGCTATCACTGGATGGCCTAGACCCACTAATGTTACCGAAGTGCGAAGTTTCTTGGGTCTAGCGGGTTATTACAGAAAGTTTGTGGAGGGATTCTCAAGGATAGTCATACCTCTCAGTCGCCTTACTCAAAAGAAGTCCAAGTTCGAATGGACGACGGAATGCGAGCAAAGCTTCGCAGAACTTAAGAAGAGATTAACGGCAGCTCCAGTATTTGCTCAACCCTCCGGAACTGATGGATTTGTGATTTATAGTGATGCGTCCAAGAGCGGTTTAGGTACGTAAACTAGAGTGTAAGGTTACGATCTTGTATATCCATTAAGTTTAGACTAATACCTTGTTTGTAGGTTGTGTCTTAATGCAAAACGAACGAGTCATCGCATATGCCTCAAGACAGCTAAAGCCTTATGAACAAAACTATCCCACACATGATCTTGAGCTTGCCGCGGTTGTGTTCGCCTTAAAGATCTGGCGGCATTATTTGTATGGAGAGAAGTGCGCGGTATTCATGGATCATAAGAGTTTAAAGTATTTGTTCTCACAGAAGGAATTGAATATGAGGCAGCGGAGGTGGTTGGAGTTGCTAAAAGACTATGATTTGACAATCCATTACCACCCAGGAAAGGCTAATAAGGTGGCAGATGCGTTGAGTAGGAAGTCCAGCCATGCGCGACAATCACCATTGGAAAGAGAGATGGAGGAGTTTGGGTTAGATTTGATTGACTCCACAGTGAACGTTTTGACAACATTGACTATCACACCAAGCTTGGTTGATCGGATAAAGGAGGCTCAGAAGGATGATAAGACCCTCATTGAAATAATGGAAAGAGTGAAAAATAGCCGAGTTGAAGGATTTCGGACCAAAGAGGATGGGAGCTTGTGGTTTAGAGAAAGATTATGCGTACCTGATGTTGACAAACTTAGGAGGGAAGTGTTGCAAGAAGCTCACAACTCAAGGCTATCCATACACCCTGGTAGCACCAAGATGTATAGAGATCTCAAGCAATATTATTGGTGGTCCGGAATGAAACGACATGTCGCTGAATTTATTGAGAGGTGTTTGGTTTGTCAACAGGTCAAGGCGGAACACCAAAGGCCTGGTGGATTGCTGATGCCGTTGGAAATTCCGGAGTGGTGGAAATGGGAACATGTCACGATGGATTTCGTAGCGGGATTACCAAAGACCAGAAGTGGATGTGACATGATTTGGGTCATCGTGGATCGTCTAACAAAGTCTGCACATTTCCTACCCGTTTCAAGTGAAGCACCTCTTGACAAGCTAGTGAATGTATATATGGAGAATATTGTTAGCTTGCATGGTGTCCCGGTAAGTATAGTGTCCGACCGAGATTCACGGTTCATATCTAAGTTTTGGACAGCATTTCAGAAAGCCATGGGTACGGAATTAAGGTTGAGTACAGCGTATCATCCCCAAACTGATGGACAGTCCGAGCGGACTATTCAAACCTTTGAAGATATGCTAAGAGCTTGCGTGTTGGATTATAAAGGGAGTTGGGATGGAATGGTAAAGCTGATGGAGTTTTCTTATAACAATAGTTATCACAGTGCGATTGACATGGCTCCTTTTGAAGCTTTGTATGGAAGGAAATGTAGGTCTCCGGTTTATTAGGACGAAGTAGGCGTGAGGACCATCACCGGACCTGAACTGTTGGAGAAGACACTAGAGAAGGTGAGAGTCATCCGAGAAAGACTCAAGACGG
The DNA here is from genome assembly GCA_036186865.1 of Eustoma russellianum. Taxonomy (NCBI): domain Eukaryota; kingdom Viridiplantae; phylum Streptophyta; class Magnoliopsida; order Gentianales; family Gentianaceae; genus Eustoma; species Eustoma russellianum. The sequence continues at coordinate 39,595,020 of AP025044.1, forward strand.
CTCAGGATCGCAATAAGAGTTGGGCAGGTTCCAAACGACGACTATTGGAATTTGATGTGGGTGAAAAAGTGTATTTGAGAGAATCACCCACGAAGGGCGTTATGAGGTTTGGAGTCAAAGGCAAGCTAAGTCCTCGTTTTATTGGTCCTTATGAAATACTTGAGAAGGTGGGAGCCTTGGCATATAGATTGGCATTACCTCCGGTGTTGGCGCAAGTTCACAATGTGTTCCACGTGTCACAATTAAGAAAGTACGTGGCGGATCCGAGTCATGTACTTGAAGCTCAACCTTTGGAACTCAAGGACGATGTTACATATGAGGAGATACCCGTGAAAATTGTGGACCGAAAGGATCAAGTGTTGAGGAAGCGAGTGATTCCGTATGTTAAGGTCCAGTGGAGCAATCACACGGAACGTGAAGCCACTTGGGAGCTCGAAGAACAAGTGCGGGAGAAGTATCCTCAGCTCTTTGACTAAGGTACGTAAGTTTCGAGGACGAAACTTTTTATAAGGGGGGTGGAATGTCATACCCCGTGACTTTTAAGCGCAACTTTCAATACTTAGAGGCCAACCTTAAATGTAACTTAATTAATTTTGTAGGTTATGAGACTTAGTCACATAAAACATATAAGAACAAGAGAAAGGGGTTAAAAGTAGAATTAAAGGTAATTAGGAGAAATTACTAAAAAGGTCCCTACTAAGAGATAGGGGAGTTACACAACATTTAGTATAACTCCCCATCAGCCTATAGGGGGCGGTTAGAACACCAAAAAGGAGAGGGAAAACCGCAGGAGCAAAGAGAAGGGGAAAGGAGAGGAAGAAGAAGAAGAAGAGAAGAAGGAAAAGGAAGGAAGAGGGCCAACCTAGGTGCAATCTTTACTGAAATTCTGCAGTAAATCCGTAAGATTAACTAGAAACCAAGGCAAGTAATCTTTCTATACGCTTTACGCAAATTTTGATACTTTAGGCCCTATGTTCTTACAAAGAGAAACCTTGAATCACACATTAGTAATCTTGTCTTGTCTATCTTAAATGCTTTATTATATGTAAGTTTTGTTGCTAGTTGTGTAAAGTCTTGTTCTTTGGGCCATATTTTCTGAAAATAGTTGTGTGGTGCTTTGTTGTTTGTCAAGCATGCCCATGAAAGTATATTCTTGATGTGTTTATTATCTTGTTCTATTCTTGTGTTGATTGTCTACACTTAGACGTTTGAGAGTAAGTGCAGGGAATTGAAGGATGAATGATGGCATTGTTGTAGACTTGTTGTGTTGGGAATGTTGATGATATCTTTTGAAGGTTTTGAATGATTGAAGGTTAAGAGGGGATATTGTTAGACATAACTAAGCATCAATTCATGTTTAGATGTGTGTTAAGTATGATGAATCTAGATGGTAAGATGGATCTTGAAAGGTTTAACATGAAAGGGTTGAAGGAGGAAGATGATGGGAGGAAGTTACTGCAGAAAAACTGCAGTTTGGCATCGTCAGAACACTTCGAACACCTACATTAGGCGTTTCAAGTCACATTAGGCGCCTAATGTAGCGTTCAATGTGTCCTGAAGCTTTCCTGTACAGAAAAACTGCAGTTTAGAACCGTCAGAACACTTCGAACACCTACATTAGGCGCTTCAAGTCACATTAGGCGCCTAATGTAGCGTTCAATGTGTCCTGAAGCTTTCCTGTACAGAAAAACTGCAGTTTAGAACCGTCAGAACACTTCGAACACCTACATTAGGCGCTCTATGTCACATTAGGCGCCTAATGTAGCGTTCAATGTGTCCTGAAGCATCCCCGAACACTTCGAACACCTACATTAGGCGCTTCATGTCACATTAGGCGCCTAATGTAGCGTTCAATGTCACATTAGGCGCTTCATGTAGGCGTTCAATGTCTACGGCACATCCCCGAACACTTCGAACGCCTAGTATAGGCGCTCTATGTCACTTTAGGCGCCTCATGTGGCGTTCCAAGTGTACTGGAAGACTTTTTGACCCTTTAGGCGCCCTATGTACGTGTAGTACCCTTATACACTTCTTTTGAACATAAAACGCAAAGGTAATTGAGGTGTAATTGAGATATAGATGGTAAGTTTGATCATGTAAGAATAAGATTGAATCCCGAGTGATTTTGTAAGACGAATGGGCTTGGAAAGATACGGACAGGGATTGTTTGAGGTGCAAGACTGTACATTTGATATGTACAGTGTATGTGTGTGTTTTACATGTTTGATATGAAGTTACATGTGCATCCTGCATCATGACATGGACACTTGCATTTGATCTGAGATTTGCTATGCGAAAGAACATGTGTTTACAAGAAAAGTTTAAAGTTTTCGAAAGACAAAATGGCTGCTGGTTGATCGCAGGGTATAAAAGTCACGCCTGCGAAAGCATGCGAAAGCAGGGTATAAAAGCGTGATCTGTGAATCAACAGTAGGGTATAAAGTATGTTATGGGGTCGTGGACCTATCAGCACGGAAAATAAAGTATTTTACGGGGCCGTGGACCTTTCAGCACGGGGTATAAAGTTATATGTTATGGGGCCGTGGACCTTTCAGCACGGGGTATAAAGTTCTGTTTGCTGTGGACTGATCACCCACAGGGTATAAAGTTATGCTACGCGAAGAATATGATATGTAAAGTGATGAAATGTTTTGTGAAATGACATGCATGACATGTTTATGAAAGAAGACATATGCATGGGTGTTGTGTGTGATTCTAAAGAAGTACATGCATCATGATACACGAAGCATAAGACTTGATATGCAAGAAATGTGGTTAGTTTAAGACTTGCTTATGTGATACGTTGTTTTAGTATATGTTGTTCTCGTATCCGTGTATCTTATATGTGCTTTATCTATTTTGAGTAATTCGTATTAAGATGCTACTTGTTAACCCGAGCACCTTATTTTTGGGCAATGATTTATACACCAGTGACTCGTCGTGTGTGATTCCGTAAGGTGTATAGACGGGTTACTTGCTGGTGATAATTCCGCTAAGAACAATTACTCTATTCCTTTTCAGGTGAGCCTGGATATGAGTTGATATTTATCGAAGACGACGGCGAGTGGGCTCAATGGGATGATGGACATGGGAATAGATAGATGCTGGACTACTTTCTTTAAGTTTGGAAACTCATTGTTATTATGTTGTTCTAAAACTTATGTTGGCTAGATGAACAAGCACCTTTTATTTCCGCTGAAGTTTCTGGTTGTATTATTGACGATGAAGGTTTAAATTTTATGACGTTTCCGCTGATTTTTTTATCTTACATTATGAAGGATGTTTACATTATGAAGGATGTACGCTTGATCTGCTTAACGCTTCGTAGTTCTCATAGTAGGCTATGGCGGGTGCACTGGTTCCGATGACGGTATCGGGCCGGGGCGCTACAACCACAGACCCAGAGGTGGCTGGGTTTTGGCTTGATGAAGTAGAGAAATGCTTCAGGCTGGTGCAAGTGCCTGAAGAACTGAAGGTGGATGTGGCCACCCCGTTACTAATCGGCAGAGCCAATGCATGGTGGAATGGCATTCTGCCAAAGATGACTCCTCCGATTCTATGGAGACAGTTCGTGCAGGCGTACAAGGACTACTATGTGCCTGAGACTGCCATCTTGGAGAAGATGAGGCAGTTCGACAAGTTTGAGCAAGGAAGGATGTCCGTCTCTGATTATACGGATAGGTTCCATGCCTTGGGAAAATTTACGCCCATGGTGTTGGAAAACAACCGAATGAAAATGCTGAAATTTGAGGAAGGATTGAACCCCCGCATCCGAACAGCTATAGCGGGGTCCACTTTAAAGACTTTTGAAGAAATGCTGGACGCATGTTACCGAGTGGAGAGTGACATGCGTAGGTCACAACCAAGAGAGGCTCGTGAAGAGACGAGCAAAAGGCCGAGGGTAGAGCAAAGCGGAGGTAGACCCGGACGTTGGGTCAAGATCCCTAGGAAAGGACAAGCGGGGCCAGTTCAAAGGGCACCGCAGCAGAATCAACCCAATCGTTAGGAACCCGCAGAATGTCCACACTGCCGGGGGAGACACGCAGGTGAGTGTTGGAAGATAACTGGTGCGTGTTTCAAATGTGGGAAGGCGGGCCATAGGATTAAGGACTGTCCCGAATGGGACCCTAAGCCTCAAGCAGGAGCAGGGCCGGCTCAGCAGCAGAAAGGCAGGCCCAATGCGAGAGTCCACGCCATGACGGACGCTGAAGTCCAGGAGGACGGAAACGTGGTGACAGGTATGACCTAAGTTAAATAATAGTTGCTTAAGCTGAATTTTAGTTTCCTAAGTTGATAATGGAATATGTGTTATGTGAAAACCTTTATGTGTTACCCTCTTGTGATTAGGTGTGATCCTAGTTAACAAAGTACCCGCAAGCGTGTTGTTTGATAGGGGAGCTAGACACTCCTTCATTTCTAAGCGATTCGCCAAAGGACTCGACTGTTTACCCGAATGGCTTGAGAACCCATTTAGGGTGCATGCAGCAGGCGAGCAAGTACTGGTTTCTCACCATCAGTACAAAGATTGTGAGTTGGAGTTGGATGGAAGGATGTTTTCGGTGACGTTAGTTCCCATTCCAATGAAGGATTTTGATGTCATATTGGGCATGGATTGGCTGACCAAGAACCATGCCAATATTGACTGTAAACTCAAGCAAGTGACTCTCAAGGACCCTGAGATGAATGACATCCTAGTCTACTGTCCCGACGAGCAAGCACACGCTGAACACTTAAGAGTGGTGTTGCAAATCTTGAGGCAACAAAAGCTTTATGCCAAATTCAGCAAGTGTGAATTTTGGCTAAGAAGTGTAGCCTTTCTCGGTCACGTGATTTCGGAAGATGGGATTTCTGTGGATCCTAAAAATATAAAAGCCATCACGGAATGGCCAAGACCTACTAACGTGACTGAAGTGAGAAGCTTTCTAGGCTTAGCAGGCTACTACAGGAAGTTCGTTGAGGGATTCTCAACGATAGCAGTTCCATTGAGCCGACTTACACAGAAGAAGACTAAGTTCGAATGGACTGCCGAGTGCGAGCAAAGCTTTACCGAGCTCAAGAAGAGGTTGACCACATCCCCGGTGTTGGCACAACCCTCCGGCACCGATGGTTTCGTAATCTATAGTGACGCGTCCAAGAAAGGACTAGTCTTAAATTAGCTTTTTGTTTATAGGTTGTGTTTTGATGCAAAATGAACGAGTTATTTCGTACGCGTCAAGACAATTGAAACCATATGAGCAGAATTACCCGACGCATGACTTGGAACTCGCAGCTGTGGTATTTGCTCTTAAGATCTGGAGACACTATCTATATGGAGAGAAATGTGCCGTGTTCACTGATCATAAGAGCTTGAAGTACCTATTCTCGCAGAAAGAGCTAAATATGAGACAGAGAAGATGGTTGGAGTTACTCAAGGATTATGACTTGACCATCAATTATCATCCGGGTAAGGCCAACAGAGTGGCGGACGCATTGAGCAGGAAGTCTAGCCACGCACGACAGTCTCCATTGGAAAGAGAGATTGAGGAGTTTGATCTCGAAGTGGTGGACTTAGTGGCGAATGTTTTGACGACTTTATCCATCAGTCCAGACTTAGTAGACAGAATCAAAGAGGCGCAGTATGGAGACGCAGTGCTAAGAGAAATCCGTGACAAACTAACTGCGGGACCAGTAAAGGATTTCCAATTGCGTGAAGATGGAAGTTTATGGTTTCAGAATAGGTTGTGTGTACCTAACCATGATGAGCTTCGAAGGGAGTTGTTGCGCGAAGCTCATAACTCAAGGTTATCCATCCATCCCGGCAGTACTAAGATGTATAAGGACCTCAAAAGAAACTATTGGTGGATAGGGATGAAAAGATCAATAGCGGCATATGTCGAAAGATGCTTGGTATGCCAACAAGTCAAAGCCAAACATCAATGACCTGGTGGTTTGACGAAGCCGCTAGAAATTCTGGAATGGAAGTGAGAACACATGACGATTGACTTCGTAATGGGACTACCCAAGACCCGCAATGGAAATGAAATGATTTAGGTGATTGTAGACCGTTTAACAAATACAGCTCACTTTATAGCTATGCCACATGGTACGTCTTATGAGAAGCTTTCCAATATATATGTGGATAACATTGTAAGTCTACATGGAGTCCCAGTCAGCATTGTGTCGGACCGTGATCCCAAGTTCACCTCTAAGTTCTGGAGAGCATTTCAGAAGGCGATGAGTACCGAACTGAGAATGAGTACCGCGTACCACCCGCAAACGGATGGACAATCCGAGAGAACCATCCAAACCTTGGAGGATATGTTAAGGGCATGCGCCTTGGGTTTTAAAGGAAACTGGGATAGCATGTTGAAGTTAATGGAGTTTTCATATAATAACAGCTATCACAGTGCAATTGGCATGGCGCCATTTGAAGCTTTATATGGACGTAAGTGCAGGTCCCCGGTTTGTTGGGATGAAGTTGGAGAAAGGACAATCACTGCACCCGAGTTGGTTGAGCAAACAGTGGAAAAGGTCAAGGTGATAAGAGAGAAACTCAAGATGGCTCAAGATCGCAACAAGAGTTGGGCCGATACCAAAAGACGACCCCTGGAGTTTGAGGAAGGTGAAAAGGTCTATTTACGAGTTTCACCCACCAAGGGAGTTGCAAGATTTGGAATGAAGGGCAAGTTAAGCCCAAGATATATTGGACCTTACGAAGTACTTGGTAAAGTGGGTGAAAGAGCATACAGACTCGCCTTGCCTCCGAATTTGTCACAAGTTCACAACGTATTTCATGTGTCCCAACTAAGGAAATACGTACCAGACGCGAGCCATATCTTGGAAGCTCAACCGTTGGATGTTAAGGAAGATATCACTTATGAAGAACATCCCATAAAGATTGTGGACAGAAAAGATCAAGTCCTGCGCAGACGTATGATTCCGTATGTCAAGGTTCAGTGGAGTAACCATACGGAGCGCGAAGCCACGTGGGAGCTTGAGGAGCAAATGAAGGAGCTATATCCACATCTCTTTCAATAAGGTACGCCAGTTTCGAGGACGAAACTTTTTGTAAGGGGGGTGGAATGTTATGCCCCGCACCCTCCGTAGGTTAATCAAAAGGCAAAGAAGGAATTAAACGGAGTTTAATGATAGTCAACGAAAATAAATTAGGCATTAAGTATGAGGATTAATTAGAAATTAATGGGAGAATTCAATATTAGAATTAATGTATATTTAATTTTAGAATGAAATAATAAAGGTTTATCTTTTAAGATAAATAAGATAATAGATATAATTTAGAAACTCCAAATCTTACCCTATTCCCTATTAAACTGACAACGTCAGTTTTCTTTCTCCCATTCACAGACGTCGACTTTCCTTCCCTCCTAAGCCCTAGCCGTTCCCCAAAGGTGTAGGAGAGGAAGACATCCTCAGGTTTTGATCCAAACTCCGTCCGTTCTTCGATCCGTCTTCGAGTAATCAAAGGCAAGTAATCATCTTATAAGTTCCTACGTTTTGTGAAAGAAAAATGGCCTATTTTGTTATCAAATTGGATCACCATGCAGTAGTTTCAATATGTGAATCTATGTGTACGCTTTATGTGTTTTGGTTTCGAGTTTTGGCCGATGTATATGAAAAAGCATTCGTTGTTGTTGTTGATTATGTGAAATCCTGCAAATCCCTATCCCTTGAACCCCTTCTTGTTGTGATTTCGTTGCTGCGTGGGTTTGAGGGAAAAAGGTGGGATTTTTGGGATTGATGAGGTTGGAGAAAGTGCGTACTAGGCTTGGATCTTGTTTGCAATGTGCATAGCGTTTGAATCTTTAGTTTAAACATGAATGATAGTCGGATTAGGCTTGAATGAAATGGGATGAAATTGGGATCAATTTGGTTGATGGTTCTGCAGAAATTCGCAGATGAAACTCTGAGGAAACGCTGACATCGATCGATCGATGTCAGAGATCGATGTCCTCTGAAGGACATCGATCGATCGATGTAGAGGTGAACTGAGAGATCGATGTCCACTGACGGACATCGATCGATCGAAGTGGGGAAAAGTTGAGAGATCGATGTCCACTGACGGACATCGATCGATCGATGTAGGTGAGGTTGAGAGATCGATGTCCCCTGACGGACATCGATCGATCGAAGTAATAAAGGGCTGAGAGATCGATGTTCTCTGATGGACTTCGATCGATCGATGTGAGGGTATGAAGTCACATCGATCGATCGATGTGAGGGAATGAAGTCCATCAGTTTTGAGGAAAATAGAGGAAGAAAGAGGGAAGCTCGGGGAATCCTTGGATGACCTTAGAGACGTCTTAAGACCTGATTAGAGGTAGTCTAAGTCTTGGGAACATGACTTAGGATGGTGAATCAACTTGGTGACTTCAATGGGTTTTTGGCTTGGATTTCAATGTGGATGACTTAGAAGGGTTAGGAAATGAACGTACGAGGTGTCTAAGAGTTTAATAATGGGAGTGCTCACATTCGTGTATGAAGTTTGGTAGCAAGATTAAGTGATGACGATCTAGTTAAAGCCTAAGCGTTGATGTGTAAGCTAGAGAAATCTTGTGTGTGCTACTTGTACTTGCGCATGTGAATATGAACTGCATATGTGAACGAGAAATGTGATTGAAACGAGGAGTCTTGCATCATGGCACGTGCATTGCATATGGTTTTGAAAAGGAGATGTGCTTCGGTACATATTTGCGAAGGTGACCTGTAATGTAAACCGGGATGGAAATATAAGCCGGGGCGCATTGCAGGGCACAAAAGGCTGTAGTTAACATAGAATTCACCCAAATTCGCGATTTGAGATTTTGTTCAAATCTTTGACAACACGAAAAAGTCCCAGGAAATCCAAGATGGATTCCTATTTCTCAATGATATTCCACGATCCGGGATGGAAATATAAGCCAGGGCGCGTTACAGGGTATAAAGTCCTCTGCAATGTTAATCGGGATGGAAATATAAGCCGAGGTGCATTGCAGAGTTTTACGAGATCTGTGATGTAAATCGGGATGGAAATATAAGCCGAGGCGCATCACAGAGCATACGAGCCTGTAACGTAAACCGGGATGGAAATATAAGCCGGGGCGCGTTACAGGGTAACGAGTTACGAGACCGGACATTGTGACATGCATTGCACTGATTTGAAAAGAAATGGCTCATGCATTTGTGATTGTGTAGTGTAGTGCATATTTTGACATGCATCACAAGAGTCGTTGTGGTATGGATGTGCGTGGTAATTGATTGTCAGTGAATGGTTAATTGCGTTCGAATTGCTATACTTGCTGTTACGTGATTCGTTTATTTACTTGGAACTTTTACAAGACATGTGCCCCGCAATTCCCTTGAATTATATATTACTCATGTCTTGCCATGTGTTGATCCCGTATGTCTTATAAGCGGGTTACTTGCTAGCGTTTTTCGCTAAGGGTACTACTTTTGTGATTGCAGATGAGCCTAGCTACGACATGATATTCATAGAAGACGATGGCGAGTGGGCTGAATGGGATATATAGAGCCATGTTGGGAGTTTGTCGAGACAGTTGTTATTAATTCCATTTCTTTTATACACTTGGGGATTAGTTTGTTATTCCCTTTGAGATTTTATTATCATTTGATGTATGGAAATTGATGGTGGAGATTCATTAGATGCATGTTTCCGCACTTATTTCTCTATGTCATTGATGATGTGTATTTGAGAGATGTCTTGTAGTCTTCTCAGTAAGCTACGACGGGTGTACCGGTTCGGATTCCGCTGTCCGGGTCGGGGCGCTACAGATACCGTTTATGTTGTCTGGAGGCAAAGAAGACGATTATCAGCAGAGATGTTACCTTTGATGAATCTCCCATGATGAACAAGGTAAATCAAGAAGGAATTGATAGTACTCCGAAGCAGGTGGAGTGTACTCCGAAGCAGGTGGAGTTTGAGCAAAGAGTGGTGACCCCAGCATGAAGCACCACAAGTGACTCTCCTATGGCAGAATAAGAGTCATATGAGGAAGAGGATTCTACCCAAGAACCTCAACAGCAATCGGTACCAATTGCAGTTAGAAGACAAAGACGAGAAGTTCAAAAGCCTGCTTGTTTCACTGATATGGTAGCCTATGCACTTCCAGTTGTTGATGACATTCCATCCACCTACACAGAAGCTATTCTAAGTCCAGAAAGGGGAAGCTGGGCAGGTGCAATGGAAGAAGAGATGCAATCTCTTAAGAAGAACAATACGTGGAAGCTGGCACAACTACCAGAAGATAAGAAGACAATTGGGTGCAAATGGTTATTTGCAAAGAAAGAAGGATTTCCTCATAAAGAAGATGTTCGCTACAAGACAAGGTTGGTGGCTAAAGGCTTTGCTCAGAGAGAGGGAATTGATTACAATGAAGTATTTTCTCCAGTTGTTAAACATTCCTCCATTAGGATTTTGTTGGCCTTGGTAGCACAATTGAATTTGGAGCTAGCTCAACTTGATGTGAAAACCGCGTTCCTACACGGTGATTTGGAGGAGGAAATCTACATGACTCAGCCAGAAGGATACAAGGTTGCTGGTAAAGAAGATTGGGTTTGTAAACTTACCAAATCGTTGTATGGACTAAAAAAATCTCCGAGACAGTGGTACAAACGATTTGATAAGTTTATGAAGGGTCAGTCGTACAAGAGGAGCAAATACGACCATTGTGTGTATTTGCACAGAATTCAAAATGATTCCTACATCTACTTACTCTTATATGTTGATGATATGCTGATCGCAGCAAAGTCCAAGCAGATATTGACAGGTTGAAGGCTCAATTGAGTAAAGAGTTTGAGATGAAGGATTTGGGAGAAGCCAAGAAGATTCTCGGTATGGAGATAAGCAGGGACAGAGAGAGGGGTAAACTTTGGCTGTCACAGAAGCAGTATTTGCAGAAGGTACTACAATGGTTTGGTATGCACGAAGATACAAAACTCGTAAGTACCCCACTTGCTCCTCATTTGAAACTGAGTAGCCGTTTGTCTCCAACTACTGATGAAGAACGAGAATACATGGCAAAAGTCCCATATGCAAATGCAGTTGGAAGTTTGATGTATGCGATGGTGTGTACGAGACCAGATATTTCACAGTCTGTTAGTGTTGTTAGTAGATACATGCATGATCCAGGCAAGGGTCATTGGCAAGCTGTGAAATGGATTCTACGGTACCTCCAAAATACCGTAGATGTTGGATTGGAATTTGAACAAGATAAATCACTTGGTCAAGGCATAATTGGATATTGTGATTCTGATTATGCAGGAGATTTGGATAAGCGACGATCTACAACTGGCTATTTGTTCACTTTAGCAAAAGCGCCAGTTAGTTGGAAGTCTACCTTACAGTCAACGGTGGCTTTGTCTACAACAGAGGCAGAATATATGGCGATTACAGAGGTTGTGAAGGAAGCAATTTAGCTTTATGGGTTGCTTAAAGACTTGGGAGTTGGTCAGAAACAACTTGAAGTATATTCTGACAGTCAGAGTGCTATTCATTTAGCGAAGAATCAAGTCTTTCATGCACGGACAAAGCATATTGATGTTCGCTATCATTTTGTGCGGGAAATTCTTGAAGAAGAGGAGATACTTTTCCAGAAGATTCATACTATGGAGAATCCTGCAGATATGTTGACCAAGGTTGTTACAAGGGCCAAGTTTGAACACTGTTTAGACTTGGCTAATGGTTAATATCTTGCGCGTTTGAGTTGATACTTCACAGTGCAACATTTGGAAGTACCACAGAGACTATTTTTTTGATAAGTTTTGTATATTGGTAGGATTTGAATTAAGCCAAGGTGGAGATTTGTTGACTTTTGTGGCTAAAATAGAAATCCCACATCGTGGGTTTAGGAATGAATAGGGAAATGGAGAGTTATAAATAAACCTCTCCTCCTCTTATGTAAATCATCCCAAAACTTGTATCTTCTTCCACATATAAATAGAAGCAAGCAATTCAGCAAGTGTTCGGAGATCAAGCTATCTTGGCTGAACTCCATTGGCAAAGTTTTCGGGTGTGTTTCTCTCTTATCTCTTTTATTGTTTTGTTCTCTTTATTGTTGTTTTACTGTTTTCTTTTCTGTTGTAGTATAGTATTCAATATTATTTGTCGGGTAGTTTTGTTAGTGTTCTGTCTAGTTCATTAGTTCTGAACTGGTGCACTTCACTAGTCGTGTTGTCGTAGTAGGAAAAATACCCGATTTTCCCAACAGTTGATTATGGATTTAATTACATAATGAATTATGGTGATGATTTCCGAGTTTTTAGGTAGAATTTGAACGGATTTGTCTCTCGTTTTCGGTACCCGTCTGTAATCCTGTCCCTATATCTCTTGATAATGTGAAGAATTTGTGGTGGGTGGTTGCCGGACTCAGAATTTGAAGCCTGACAGCCTCCCCTCACACCATTGAATAGCGACTTGACTAAGGGGAGGGGATCCTCTTTTAGTATATCCCTTTGGATCCCCTTGTATTTATTGTCAGTCGATGTTAGGATTTGGTAAAGTTTCTATTCAGCGGTGATTTATCGTAAATTATCAAATCCTATATGTGCCTCATCAGATTGGGTGTCCATTAATCGATGACCATCCAAATACTCTGCAGACAACTCCATAGACTCTTTAGCGTCTCCCCTCCTTGTTTGATTGTGCATGTCTTCCTGTGTAATTTGTTGTTTGATTGTGCATGTCTTCCTGTGTAATTTGTTGTTTGATTGTGCATGTCTTCCTGTGTAATTTGTTGTTTGATTGTGCATGCCTTCCTGTGTAACTTGTAAGCTTAGAATGAGTCTGTGTCGCTAATGTATGTTATAGCTAATCCATTCCATACACCTTCGGTTGTAGGATATTGAGCTACACTGTTAAATAGTGTTGGCTCGATATTTTATGTGGTCAGAGTAAATATTGCCTGGTTCTATTTCTTTCGTCTTATTTACAATGGGCCTATTACTATGGGTGGTTCACCTACAAGGTGATGTGTCTTTTCTCAGCCGACGATTGCCTTTTTCATAAGACATGTTCACAGAGGGTATTTGTCGTGGTTGAGTTTGAAGTCAATTGAAAGGCTATCATCACTAATTTTTGGTGGATGGTTGATTGTTGAGTTCATTTCGGAACAACTTGGCTATTTGACATGTCAGCTCGCATGTTACATTTTGTGTATTTGGTTTTGGGTTGCTGGAATCTCTTTCTAACATTGTGTTTGTGGCTGATTGGATTGTATACGGCTATGTTTACTTGTGACTATGCTGGTGTGTATATGTTTATATGTGGTTATGTCTAGTGGTAGGATTTTTTGCTGGTTGGACTGTTTGATTGTTGAATTGTTGGTTGGTTAAATTGTTTGTTTGGGTAAACAGAGCCGAGAAAGGTGAGTTTGGCTTGATCTTTTTGCTGAGTTTGGTCAGGAAGGGTTAACATGCAATGATGGATTTTTCTGAGTCCTCTCTCATACCATGTTAATTCAGGAATGAAAAACTATTTTTCATTGATTTACAATTGTTTACATTGCTCTTATGTATAGTACAATCAATGTAGCTATATATGATATACAATAAATAAATAAATAAAATAAGTGTAAGAATATTTTTTTATCCGTGATTTAGTATGATTTGATTTGATGCTTTCTTAATGTGTTTCTTGATAACAATAAGGTACCATTCCAAGATGAGAAGAAGACCCTCAAGGGAGTGATAGGTTTATTTTCCTTTGGCTGCAGAAGCGGATGTTGTATCTGTTACTCACATCTTGTGAGAATTAGAAATGGAGTTCTTTCCGTGTTTGCATAAAAGTATTCGAATTCTTTTACAAGTATTTGATATGATTTTTATTGTCGACATTGTAATGCATCTAACACAAGGTAATTCAAAATATTGTCCTTTTCAGATACTACTAGGTATTGATAAGAAATCTGAAAAATTAGTTAATAGTTATAACCAATATTCTAAACACAACCTTACGAATAGAGCTAATGGCTCTCTGAAAGCAAACTCTCTATTTTTTGATATTAAGATATTGTTAGTATGCCTTTCATCGTCCACAGAAATTAACAATAACTTTTGTTGTTTTTGGTATACGGTGGGTATGCCTTGTTATTGCATTTGTATTACAATGTGTATCATATGTTATTAAGTCTGTTCTTACAAACGTTGGGAGACGAATGTTTTTAAGTGTCAATTTAACAAGATACCGAAATAACGGGATAGGATCCCCTCACCGCTCCTCCCTCACCGCATGTGTGACCGCGCGACACGTGACAAAAAGTGGGGGTGGTGAGACTGGGTGAGGGTAACCCTCATCCAGCCTCACCACCCCCTACTGCTGCCACGTGTCGTGTCATGGGTCGCGCGGTGAGGAGATCTCATCCCCGAAATAACTCACCTTTCTTGTCCAGTGACTCGAACTCTGGAGCCCTTTACACTTTCGCATCACCCAGAGTATCCATATTTCGAGCTCCGGAAATGAATAAGTTACAGTAAAGTAAAAGAAAATTCAAAATGGTGGCAATGGCGCCTCAATTTATTCTTCGTTTCAATCCTTGCATCTCCTCGCTTCTCTCCCCTTTCAAGTTTCAGGTACTTCTCTCGTTTTCTCAACTCTGATATTTTGCGCTGAATTTTACGTTTGTTTGCCCTCGGCGTTATTGACTGAGTTATTTATTTTAATTTGTTATTTTTTCAAAATATAGATCTTTTATCTTGCTTTTGCAGAATAGTGTTGCTTGGAGGAGGTTGCACAGTCGGTACTTATCTTCCCCTGGTAATTTTTTGTTCTATTTTTAAATTTTTGGTAATTTTTTTATTAAACCTTCCCCCCCCCCCCCTTTTCCTTTTCACATTGTGATAGAACCTCTGCAAAATCTTTATTTAGTGTTGAATTTTGAAGGCTAAAATTTCAGTTATTTTAGTTGCTGCCAACAATTATCTGAAGAATATGCTGTTGTTGCTCTAAAGTTTCTACAATTATTAATTGTTTGAATTTTACCACTTCCATGTTTTCAAAGCATTCATGTTGGGAACATAAGCATATAATTATCTGTCTAGATCGAAAGAATTTGGAATTTACTCAAGTTAAAATTAAATTTACAAGGTTATTCTCCCTTTATAGGAGTTCTATTGCCTCTAACGGCTTTATTCTACAACTTATATTGTGGTTACTGTTAATCTACAGTGATCTCTAACGGTTACCAAGATAATGACTAGTTGCCTGCTCAGCTTGGACTTATTTAAGTAGAGATTCTAAGCTACTATATTTACATGTAATAAATAGACTAAGTGTTGCAACTCAGCCTTTGCTTCGCTGCCTAAGTGGTTATGTCTTCACCTCGTCACCTCGGTTCAGCATACCTTTAATCCAACTCTTCTATCTTATTTACCTCGGCTCATCAGTCTTTTGCCGGCAGAACAGTATTCCTATATGCTTAACACAGTTTCACCTCAACTCCTAACTTTATCACCTCAGTTGCTTCCTATTTCACCACGACAACTACTTTTTCACCTCGGTTGTTTCATATTTCACCTCGGCAGTTACTTTTTCACCTCAGCCGGTAACTGTAACACCTCGGTAGCTTCATATTTCGCCTTGCCAGCTTGGCTAGGCCTATGTTTCTACATTATCATTGCAAGTTAAGAGTTTAGGATAGAGTATCCCTGGTTTCTTATTGCCCCTGCTTAGGTTGAATATTTGATTAAGGAACGAATTCACATGGTTTGTGTTTAGCTCGGTGAATTTCGAACTTAAGAATTTGCTCTGCTCTAGGAAAAGTTTCTCCAAGTGTTTATCGACACCGTCACGAGTATATTTTGTTCGATCTGTATTAATCTGAGAAATTTTGTAAACGTGGAAGGAAAATCAGTTAGGCGTATGATGCTGCTTGTGGTATTGTAATGGCAGCTATAGAAAGTGCTGAACTGCGTATACCATTTAGCTTAGAGTAAGTGCAATGCAACCATTTGGCCTTCAGTTTTTCTGGCTCATTCAGTGTACCAATCTGCAATCCCACCTGTAGGATCTGCCATGTTCATACCAACCGCCTGGAGTTTTAAGGCAAACTGCCAAATCCAACTAGAAAGGTCCAAGGTGGTACACTCACAGGCTAGATTTTTGACATTTCTTTTCTCAATCAGTGGCCTAACATATTTCTAACAGTGTGGTCAAACACCAAGATTTACATTATGTAATTTTAGCATCTGGATCATGACAAATAAATCCAACAAATTGCCGTTTCCTTGAGGCTTCTCTATCAAAACAAGTGGTGTCTGACCCAAGCATGATCTTTTTGACTTCCTCACAGGCTAAGGAGCCAATGATTGATTTGCAACATAGAACATGTTATGTTATAAGTACAAATTGGCCTATCCATGTGATGTCAACTTCTTGTATATGTAACTTCAGTTCTTGTATTTGTAAGTCAGGCATTTTCGTTCCCGGGGGAGGAAGCTCTATTTGACAGTACCATTTAAGTGTGATTTCAAGATAATGCTACCCTACTTTGATTGGTTATATCAATTCATTCGATTTCGAGATATTTGACTAAAATTATATGTTAATCAGCTGAAGCTTCAGATATTGAATTTGATGATCTTCCTTGCGATGGCAAGACAACAGAGAAAGATGCTGCTTTACGTGTGGCGCTCTCGCGGTTAGCCGGAAATTTTGGACAAGAATCAAAGCTGTCCATGCAGAGCTTCTTTGGTACTAGACGAGCAGCCGTTATATCCACTGGCTCATTGAGGCTTGATATAGCTCTGGGAACCGGGGGATTACCGAAGGTATGTTTCTGCTAATCACTGCCCCCAGTTCTTTATTGTCATGACTGCATGGCAAATGAATTTATGGGCCCTTTGAAAAAGGAAAAAAAAATGTTTGAACAATGTAAGAATATGAATGACACTGATAAAGCTGTTCTTTTCAGGGAAGGATCGTTGAAGTGTATGGTAAAGAAGCTTCAGGAAAGACGACACTTGCCCTTCACATAATCAAAGAAGCTCAAAAGCTTGGAGGTGCTTCCTACTATTGTTCTTCATATTCAAAACTAATCATTATCATACCTTTGCTGGTTATTACTGCATGGCTCTTAATTTAAATTTACGAGTACCTTTTTTTTGTCAAGAAAAAAAGATTAAGCTATTGAGCTACACGTAAAGGTTTGATCGTGTTTTACAACCTAAATGTTAGTCCCAAAAATCCTGTTAAAGAAGTACATTTGATTGGTCACTGTAATCTACTCATATTTGTGCTAGGAGTTTGGATACATTATCCTAATCATGTCTGCGATTCTGTGTTTGTATGCCTTCATTTTGATTGCCGTTGATGCTGCTCATAGTTATTCATACTGGAGGAAAACAAAAATTTTCCTCCCCTTTAGTAAAAATATTGGGTTTTTTTTTTTTTTTTGGGGGGGGGGGGGGGTCAGTTGATGGGGGTATCTTTGAATTGGGAGTATTATCTGCTAAAAGTCTATTGATTAGTTGTACATTCAGACAGAAAAAATGAGGTACTTTAATCAAAGCTAAGAGTTCACTTATGTTGGTTTGGGGATTGGAAGGAATGGATGGAAGCTTTTGGCTTTCAGTTGAAGGGAATAGATTTGAGCACTCAATTATATAACCATGGTTGATAAGTGACAGATTCTGGGTCTTGCCTCCAGATTACCACTATAGCAGCTGGAGATTGGTATTCTAGTTTATTTTTTTTTTCTCAGAAATACGGGTTTCTTTATTCGTTTATTTGAACATTATCTTAAAGTGTCTGCTATCAGAAAATTATGCTGCATTTGCATAGAACCGTTTACTTATTCAATTCTGCATCTGTTTCTTTTGATACATCTTTGAGATTATTTCCATTTTTGCAGTTTGACAAATGATAAACTTAATATTATAATGGTATGAATGTAACAATTCTTTGTTTGCAGTCATCAGTTTTTGTTTCAATAACTAAATAATGCTTCAAACAGGTTATTGTGCATATATTGATGTGGAAAATGCGATGAATCCTTTGCTTGCTGAATCTATTGGAGTAAATACAGACAATCTCCTCTTTTCACAGCCAGATTGTGCAGAAAATTTGCTCAGCATGGTTGATACACTGACAAACAGTGGGTCAATTGATGTGATTGTGGTTGACAGTGTAAGTTTCTGTTGTCCCGTTCCTACAAAAGCACCACTCAAATGAAATAGGACACTTGTTCCAAAGGTTCTTGTAGAACTGATATTATGTATATGAAACAAACCAATAGCTTATGGCCTCTGCTAGCGTTTATTTACATGTGGCTTTGTGTAGGTGGCGGCTTTGGTTCCCCAACGTGAACTTGATGCTTTGGATGTTGTTTCCTCTGTTGACTTACAGCCAAAAATAATGCAAAAAGCACTAAGAAAAATTTGCTACTCCTTATCCCATTCGAAGACGCTTATCATCTTTGTTAATCAGGTTTGAACACAATTTCCTCTTGTAAATTTCTTTTGATGTATGATGACGCAAGTTGCTTTAACTTAATCCTCTTCTGGCCAGGTAAGATCAAAACCGAAGGGAGGACTTCAATTTGAAGAGGTTACATGCGGTGGAAACGCTTTGCCTTTTTATGCAGCTGTCCGATTACATTTAATTAGGAAAAATCTGTACAAGATCGGGGAGAAGGTAAAGTTTACGAGTCTTTAATATGGAAGAGGAAGGAAGAACATGTTCTTGTCTTTGCCATTTTACTGCACACGTGCAAGGTTACATCCCTTTGAAGAAAACTTGAGTTTTTTGTTTTATTATTTTGCATTAATTTGTGCTGCTCAGATTAAAGGTCTTGAGATATGTGCAAAAGTAGTGAAGAATAAACTAGCCCCAGAAATGGAAGCTGAGCTAAAGATAGAGTTTGGGAGAGGCATTTGCTGTGAAAGTGAGGTGTTGGAATTGGGATGTGAACATGGAATCATCTTGAATGAAGGTGGAAACTATTTCATAGAAGGGGAAGTTCTGAACAGCAAAGAGGAAGCTGAGATGTTTCTTGCTGCAAATCATGGGGTCCGAGACCATGTAATACAGAATTTACGAAGTCACTTGTTCGATAGGGACTCCCAATCCAGGAAGGTACGTAATGGTCGATGATGAATTTTGTTCACTAGTTTACTTATACTCTTGAGTGATTACTAGTCATCTAGTCGTTATACTTTATTCACTTATATATAGACGAGTAAAGAGAAATTGTCACATTAGTTAGGCTGTTGTGTTTAAAAGTGGAAGGTTCTCTCACGCTTTATACATGTTCCATCCATAGATCAAGGGTACTATTAGGGGTGTTAACGGACCGAGCTGAGTCAAATATCAGGTTTTCAAATTTGGATTCGTTTAGTTAAACAAACTGTTCGGCTCGGTTCGTTTACTGTAACAAACTTCAAATTTTGTTCGAGTTTGGCTCGATAACACTATAACTGTTTAAACGAGCCAAATAGTTCACGAACAACTTAATTAGGTGCTCAAGTTTGGCTTGTTTAAGTAATATTAACGAATGAACTCGAATCAAATACGAATCAAACTCGAACAGTTCGAGAATTATTCGGTTCCCTTAACATCCATGGGTACTATTAGTAGTTTATCATTTATGGGATGATTATAAGTGTACTTTCGTATGATTGTAATTCTTCCTAGTTGAAGTACTTTGTGTTTGGTTCGAGACGATTTACCTGAGGAATGTAAGAGAGAGTGTTTTGTATGTGTGGTCGAATGATCCATGTAAATGTATCAGTCTTGATAATTGATGGATACTGAGAGAGGGGAAAAAAATAGAAAAACCCATCGAAAGAAAACACGAGCAGCTGTGTGATTAGTATGATTAACTGATGTACTGATGCTTTTGCATAAATATCATGTTTGTCTCGGAATTCTACTCTTTCAGTCTCAAAAATATCGTGACAGTTACTTTTTAATATAGTGTATGTGCAATATATTGAAAAATCAAACATGATGATATTTTTGGAACAGATAAGGTATATAGTTTCAATCTTCTGGTCGAACCTTGGTTGAAATAATTATACCATGATAAAATTTTGTTAGGAAAATTGCAGATTGAGAAAAGAAAGTCGAAAAAAATAATAAATAAAGAATTTATATATTTTCGTGGTGCGATTAGACCTTAGGTTCATGCATAAAATGTCATGGTTGGGTCTTTATTTCAGTTCATCTAATAAATTCCATTGCAAGTGAAGTGACAATGTTTAATTTGGTAATGAGTTTTATATATTTAATGTGTGTGTGTTCTCTAATTTTAAGGTTATTGGTGGTCTACAATTAATGTCATCATTCTTGTGGTTTTTGTTTTGTGTATATAGTGAAAAAGTATGAAATTTGAATTTTATTAATAAATGTATTGTTGATAGCAAACAAAGACAACACTATCGCGTAATTTGAGTATTTCGTTGGTTGTCGTGATCAGAATTTTATTTTCTTTTCGTATGAAATGCTCTATGAGGTACGAAAAGAAAAAACATTTTCCTCAATGCAAATTAGAAGTAGAAGATCACATGCAAAAAAGTACAACGTCTTGTTGTATAGGCCAGGTTTGACACTATATATTTTGGAAAAATTTCTACCGTCCTTCGAAAGGATTTGTGTAGGTTTTCTAAATATTGAGTAACTTTGTATATGTAGATCTTGTGAAAATCTCTATATATTTTACTTATTGTATATATAGTTTGTTAAAAGCGTATCCATCTAAGAGAGGAATGAAGAATTTGTGTATTTAATGTCTTCTTTTTTCAGTTTCATAATGTGATCTTGTTTTTGTTGATTTAAATGATTTCTTGTTTTGGATAGTTCAAACTTGATAAATTGATAAAATAATTGCCAGCAAAATCTTGATAAAATTGAGTAAGAATGATTATAAATTGTTATGAATATTTATCTAATAAATATCTACTCAAAAGAAAACTAGATTGGTATTTAGATATTATTGAAAGAACATAACATGAGTTTCTGAGCAGTTTCAACAGGATAAGAATAAGATCACTGTCTCATCAGCTTAAAAAGATAAAGATAAGATCAGTTAACACAGTTAGTTAGGATAAGAATAAGATCAATTGACACATCAATTTGCTCTTCAGAAGCTTACTTACCTGCTATAAATAGCAAGACATTTCAATTCATTTATTGTACGTCTTATATACTTCCATGAAATTATCTCTTATTTTAAGTAATCTGCGTTCTTTTTCTACTTATTTTGGTTACTTTTATAACACGTTATAGCTTGTACTTGTTCAGCTACTAGATTACTCGTGTTCATATGCTTGCTTAATCAAAGTTCAAGTGCTAGCTTAGGCTACATATTCAAAGTTAGGTATGCTTATTTATTTATGGACATCATTGTGGTAAGTCCATTTCTCTTTGATCTTTTACAATTAAATTCATTGCTCTTGATATTGTTGGAAAGAATTGCCGATTATGATATTATATGCAAAATTATAGGCCCGATGACACCATAAAAGGGTAATGAATTACTGTATGTCAATACCATCTAGAAGTTATAGTATTTCTTTATCGTTGTATTGATGAATCTTTGAGTGGTGAATATTTAACAATGGGATTTTTTTTTTTTATACTTTGGCAATGTTTTAAGGAAAGAAACTATCACTTGAAGATGATAATTCTTTTTCAAGGTTTTTTCTAGGAGGTTTTAACGATGCATATTCTTTGTGTGATGGACATCAAAGAAAGAGTATTATGAATATTTATTAAATAGATGTCTATTCAAAGAAAAATTGTAATGGTCTTTAGATATTATTGAAAGAAGATAAAATGAGCTACTCAACAACTTGTTTCAACACGATAAAAATAAGATCAGTTGTCTCAACAGTTTAAAAGGATAATGATTAGATCAGCTAGCTCAACAGCTTAGAATAATAATAAGATCAGTTGACACGATCGTCAATAATGATTAAATCAGCTAACTCAGCAGCTTAGGATAAAGATAACATCAGCTGACACAACAGTTCGCTTTAACAGTATGCTTCAGGAGTTTGCTTACCTCTTATAAATAGTAATATCTTTCGATTTATTTATTGTATCAATTTCAGAAGTCTTCTATACATCTATGAAACTTTCTCTTATTTTTTGAGTAATCTTTGTTTTTTTTTGTTTACTTTTTGTAGTTACTTTTATAACACAAACATCATTTTATAAAATATTCTTTCCATCTCAATATATAAAGTCTTTTTAGAACAAAGGTAATACGTTCTCATAACACAAAAACTCTTGTTATAAATTATTCTTTCCGTCCCAAAAAAATAAATATCTTTGGACAGAGATAGAAAATAAATCTTTTTGGACAGATGTAGTAATTTCTTCGGTCCTAAAATACTGATTAAATTACTCTTGTAAAGTTCATACGGGAATTTTGTTAATGCAGGAAACACATATTATCTGACTTCTCTGCTTTATATAAAGACAAGTGTACTCCTAAAACTTTATCCTTGGACACAATACAGTATATTTGTACAACTTAATCCTTGGATCGAAATCCCTGCACAAACACCACTAGAGGGGGTGAATAGTGGTTAGCGGAAATCACACTATTTTAAACCCTTTTTAAAAACCCTTCAGTTCTGAAATCTGAAACTCAGAAAACAGAAACTGTTTTTGAAAATATTTTTCCGACTTTGAAAACACTTCCAAAAATTATGAAACTTTCCAGGAACACGTTTCAAGATGTTTTCTAACTCCTGTAAAAATATCAAGTCAAAATAAAATCTTTAAGACGTTCAACTAATCAAAAACTTTTTGTCTACACAGAATTCCAGAACAGAGTTCAGAAACTGACTCAACTTCACAAATTTCTTCCCGTCAATCTCCAAGTCCAAAACCCTTGAAAATTTTAACACAATAACCCTTAGATATGTATAATAATGGGTTGAAACAGTTTTGGAAAATTCGTTTGGAAAGTTAGTCAACCAAGTCACTTTTCTCAACTTTTGCAAATCTGAAAAACAGATTGTAGCAGTTGCAGAACTTTGGACTTTTGATTAACCTAAACTTATCCAAATTGAGTCAAATTGGTTTCAAATGAAAGCTAAGAGACTAAAGTATGTCTCTGCAAAATTTTAGCACTTTTGAAAACCGTTTACTATTTTTTCCAGAATTTATAAAACGTGTTAACAAAACAGAGAATAGAAAACTGAAAGTGTAAAGTACGGAAAGTAAAGAATACCAAGAATTTTATACTGGTTCGGCCAAATGTGCCTACTCCAGTCTTCGAGGACACCTTTCTCGGTATTCACTATCACCAGTGTCACAGAATTACACCTTAGCTCGATCCTTGGGCTTCACACCAACCATATTCAAGTTATTCACAACACCTTTACAGAATTTCAGCACTATCACACCTCATACACCTTTTCACCTTTTGATTAAGCCTTATAAACTTGGCTTATCAATTACAACAATTCTACCACAACAAGGTGTATCTAAACAGCATTACAATACTTCAAATATTTCACCACAAGCTGCACAATAAGAATAGAGAAGAAGAAGAAGATAGCATGAGAGGTGTGTCTTCAACTCTTCACTTCAACCTCTATTTATCGTGTGAGGCATCCCTTGTTGATAAGATTGCCATTTGTCACCTTGAATGTCATCAAACACACTTGTCTTCACACCATTGGTTCTTGTCTTCAAGACTTTGCGCACTTGGCACCTTCAAGCAATGTGATTTGTCCATCTATGTCACCAACTTTTTCAGCATTATATGACATGGAAATTTCATATTTGAAGGAGATAAATGATGAGATAAATGATGAGTAAATCTCTCAAAAGTTAACCAAGTTTGTTCCATCATAATAGCACATGTGGGAGAAGAAATCTCAGCAGAAATTTGAATTTCATTCAGCCATAAAAACGTCCATATGGCCATGTGTGTGCCATGTTGACAACTTTTTGCCACCAAATATAATCCTTGATTTTTGATTGGTTCTAGCATAATTTCCTTGTACACTTGTCATCACATGAGATAGTCTTCTTGTACACATGTAAATGTATCATTTTGATGAGAAAAATAAGAGTTAATCTCAGCCCTTGAATTCAAAATGAATGGCTAGATTTAAGTAAAAAATAGTCAAAACTATCTCCACCTTTCTCTCCTTGAAAGTTGTAACCATTTACCATGTCAATTGTGACATGAAGTTACTGCACAATAATCTGAGAATAAGTCTTATAATGATATCATAAGATGACCATATAGTGTGACAAAATAAATGTCACATAACGAGAAATCCCGAGAATACCGAAATCCAAATATAGCAATAATGATCTTGATGTTGATACTTCAAGAATATCATAAGAAGTCCATAATGATGATAATAATATCTTTGAGAAATAATCATATTGAAGATGTCACGACATGCTTCGAGAATAAAAAGACGATAATTCCCTTGATAGCAATTTTTGAGAAAGATAGGCTTGTCTTGAAATAATTATGACGAATGTCATAGAGATAGTCTTGAGATGATAATATCATGTTACATAGTAACACACTATAGAATATGTGAAGACAATATACCTGCAAGACTTAAAATTCCACTTTTTGCCCTTTTTGGTAAGTCGTATAACTTCCACGGCATATTAGTTACAAGACATAATAATATTCATAAAAAATCAAATAATAAAATCACCAAAATCATATATGAAGCATTAAGAACATATATGTAAATGAAAACAGCGATTTATCACATTTGTAACACATAATAATATCTTTTCATAGATTAAGCGCTTTATGTAGTGCTGCATGTTGCCATCAGAACTCTCTGTTCAGAATTTCCAAATGAATAAAGCGCTTAGTGTAGCGCGCATAAACTCTCTGATCCCAGTTTTTTTTATATAGAATAAAGCGCTTAGTGTAGCGCGCATAAACTCTCTGATCTCAGTTTTTCGTAGAATAAAGCGCTTGGTGTAGCGCGCCAGAACTCTCTGATCTCAGTTATTTTATTGGATAAAGCGCTTTATAAAGCGTTCAATGTTTTGACTAAAGTTTCTGTTTAAACTTTCTGAAGGATAAAGCGCTCAATGTTCTCTGTTCAAACTTTCTCACATGTTTAATATATTTCATCTTTTTATCATATGTGTGACACTTTCTTAAGTAATCAACACTTAAAATCATAACTTTGAAAATTATCCAAACATAGTTTTCAACATTCTTCCCCTTTTGGATGATTTTCAAAATAACTCTACATGATTTTAATGTCACAACTCTTTACCAATTGTTATCACATACTTACCAATTGTTTTGAAAAACTCACCAGTTTTATACCAATTGTTTTCAATTTCTTTTTAAATACATGTTTTAACATATGTGCTCCCCCTCAACTTATATTCTCCCCCTTAACCTATGCTCCTAACCAATTGAACACAAATCGAAACTTATTATACCAATTGAAAACTTATCATTCAACCTTAGAACCATGACTTAACAACTAAAATCATGTTCTTATATCTATCTTCCCCTTTATTTTGCAAATCATGCAAAAGATAGAATCACGCAATTGTATCGTAGGCCATCATACCTAACTTGGCTCGTAAGTTTTCAAAAGTGACTTGACTAAGGGGTTTAGTAAATATATCAGCAACCTGATGATCAGTTCTTACATGGTTTATGACTATATCCTCATTTTGAACATGGCCACGGAGGAAATGATATTTAACTTCTGTGTTTGGCCTTAAAATGAAGTACCGGATTCTGAGAAAGATTGATCGCACTCGTCATAGAAAATTGGAATCTTATTCATTATAATGCCAAAGTCACTGAGTTGTTGTTTAAGCCAAAGTATTTGGGTAGTGCATAAACTTAAGTCTATATACTCGGCTTCGGTGGTAGAAAGAGCTACACTAGCTTGTTTCTTAGAAATCCAAGAGATTAAGTTGGTTCCTATGAATTGACATGTAACGCTAGTGGATTTTCTATCCATGATATATCCTCTAAGGCTTCCTTGACATTCTAGGTTCGAAGTGAGATATTAATACGTCCCTCGTCATGATCCAATTGTTTGATACTTCTACGAGTTTTAATTCCTTCATTTATATCTCCAATGTTGCATTCTTTAGGATGTTTATGTTTGTCTTTTATGTGCCACCAATGCCTAGATTGACTAGGTTTACCTTCATCTAGTTCAAATGTTTCATTAGTGTGAATATATACAATTGGAACATCTTGTAAGTTAGATGAATTATCTTCTAATTGCAAAATTTCTTGATTTACTTCACCTAAAGGTTCATGCATGTCTTATTCAGGGGGAATAGGATCTAGATGATCACATACAGGCTCAAGTAACAAGTCATCATCATCAAACATATTTTCAACATTATTATTTTGTTCTTTATATCTTCTTTCTTTATCCTCTTCTTTAATTCTGTGTGAATATTAACCTACAAAGAAGATAAAGTTTAGGTACCCTTTAGATGGGTCCTTAGACGTTAGTAACATCCTTGTTTATATACCCTTTGGGTATCCAAACTTGGATGTATCTTTTTGGCACATACTTGGTATTTTCATGGTTTGAAAAATATAAAGGATTATTATACATTTGACCATGTCATTTAAATGTAGATGAATTGTTTCCATATGAATTTTTCTTTGGCATATAAGAAACATTTTTAGCCCAAGATGAATGATTTCTAGAATAACCATATGAATAACCATGTCTTGATGATCTCTTTCTACATGAGACATAATTATTTTTATTTTGTTTAGGCAAATTTTTATACATGTATGCATAATTTCTATATGCAAAATTTTGCCTAGGAACATGTTGTACAACTCTTGTTTTAGAAGGAGGAGTAGGAAGAATTGGCACATTGTTCTTTACAACATAAAGCAATTTAGAAATAGAAGAAACAAAGTTTGTCTTTTTACTTAATTTATCATGCCCTTCTTTATATCCTAATCCGGTTTTGTTATTTCCATATTTTTGTGATGCAATTAATGAATCCAACATGTTTGTTCCGGATTTAAATTGTTCCAACGTTTTTTCTAAGTCAAGTTTACATGCCTTTAACAAGGAAATTTCATTTTCATATGTATTTAGTTTTGATTTTAGCAGGCAATTTTCAGAACTAAGTTTTTGTTCATTATTTTTATGCAAACCTATTTTGATTTCTAATGGATTAAGAATACTAGATGATTCTTCTTTTAAAGACTCTAATTGAGTCGAAACTTTCAAGTTGGACGTCTTCAACTTGTTGTTTTCCTCAATTAGTTTCTTTTTCTCTTTAGACAGCTTTTTACAATGAACATGCATTTTCATAAACTCAATATGCATTTCATCAAGAGACATGTCATTTTCAGAATCTAAATCAGAAGAAGATGATACCTCTTTTGAAACAAAACATACTTGTGCCTCTTCATCTTCGGATTGCTCGGATTCTGAGTCAGATGAGTCACTCCAAGTACTAGCCTTCATTGCTCTTTTACCTTTCCTTGGTTTTGACTCCTTTTGCTTATTCCTTTGAGTCTCTTTTGTTTGCTTGTTCTTGTTTGGACAATCATAAGAAATATGTCCCTTTTGTCCACATTCATAGCATTTCAACTCTTTGTTATACCATTTTTCATTATTCTCATTCTTAGAAGAATTATTTCTTTTAAGTTGAGAAGGAGGAGAAGAAGATTGTTTTCTATTTGTACGTTTAAAAAATCTTCTCAATTTTCTCGCTACTGAAATTAAATCATTATCTAACTCACTATCATCATTTTCTTCATCAGTGCTCATATGTGAAGATTCGGCAGTTTTGAAAGCAATAGTCTTACCGAATTGTTTTGAAGACTCAGATTTTCTTTGCTTCATTTTTGCTTCATATACCTTGAGTGAGCCAATCAATTCATCCATTTTGGTGATGGATTTCATTTCTTCAATCGCAGTAACCTTTGCATCCCATTCAACAGGCAGGCTTCGAAGAACCTTTTGTACCTTCTCTTTATTTGTAAAAGACTTTCCTAATGACTCAAGAGCATTAAACACATTAATAAGCCTTAAATCCATAGAAACTATGGATTCGTTTGGCAGCATTTTAAAGCATTCTAATTCAGTCATAAGCATATTTATTTTTGAATCTTTAACATCGCTTGTACCTTCATGCTTTAATTCCAAAGATTTCCACATATCATGAGCACTATTGCAATTAGAAACATAACCTGCTTCGGAAGTAGTAAGACCATTCAAGAGTAATTGCATAGCTTTAGCATTCATAGACATCTTTTTCTTATCATCACTAGTCCATTCGCTTTTGTATTTTTCTACCTCTTGTGTCACATCATTTACTTTAACAACTTTGGTAGGAATATATGGATCATCCTCAACTATTGACCATAAATCAATATCTATAGCCATCAAGAATAATTTCATTCTCAACTTCCAATGAACAAAGTTATTACCATCAAAAAGAGGAGGACGTTGAGTAGACATACCTTCTAACTCACCTTTGTGAGGAACTATGGCCATTGTGTGAAAGTAACTAAGGTACCTTGTTTTGTTTCGTGTTCTTAGAGTGGTGTAACCTCGCTCTGATACCAATTGTTGGATCGAAATCCCTGCACAAACACCACTAGAGGGGGGGTGAATAGTGGTTAGCGGAAATCACACTATTTTAAACCCTTTTTAAAATCCCCTCAGTTCTGAAATCTGAAACTCAGAAAACAGAAACTGTTTTTGAAAATATTTTTCCGACTTTGAAAACACTTCCAAAAATTATGAAACTTTCCAGGAACACGCTTCAAGATGTTTTCTAACTCCTGTAAAAATATCAAGTCAAAATAAAATCTTTAAGACGTTCAACTAATCAAAAACTTTTTGTCTACACAGAATTCCAGAACAGAGTTCAGAAACTGACTCAACTTCACAAATTTCTTCCCGTCAATCTCCAAGTCCAAAACCTTTGAAAATTTTAACACAATAACCCTTAAGATATGTATAATAATGGGTTGAAACAGTTTTGGAAAATTCATTTGGAAAGTTAGTCAACCAAGTCACTTTTCTCAACTTTTGCAAATCTGAAAAAACAGATTGTAGCAGTTGCAGAACTTTGGACTTTTGATTAACCTAAACTTATCCAAATTGAGTCAAATTGGTTTCAAATGAAAGCTAAGAGACTAAAGTATGTCTCTGCAAAATTTTAGCACTTTTGAAAACCGTTTACTATTTTTTCCAGAATTTATAAAACGTGTTAACAAAACAGAGAATAGAAAACTGAAAGTGTAAAGTACGGAAAGTAAAGAACACCAAGAATTTTATACTGGTTCGGCCAAATGTGCCTACTCCAGTCTTCGAGGACACCTTCCTCGGTATTCACTATCACCAGTGTCACAGAATTACACCTTAGCTCGATCCTTGGGCTTTACACCAACCCTATTCAAGCTATTCACAACACCTTTACAGAATTTCAACACTATCACACCTCATACACCTTTTCACCTTTTGATTAAGCCTTATAAACTTGGCTTATCAATTACAACAATTCTACCACAACAAGGTGTATCTAAACAGCATTACAATACTTCAAATATTTCACCACAAGCTGCACAATAAGAATAGAGAAGAAGAAGAAGATAGCATGAGAGGTGTGTCTTCAACTCTTCACTTCAACCTCTATTTATAGTGTGAGGCATCCCTTGTTGATAAGATTGCCATTTGTCACCTTGAATGTCATCAAACACACTTGTCTTCACACCATTGGTTCTTGTCTTCAAGACTTTGCACACTTGGCACCTTCAAGCAATGTGATTTGTCCATCTATGTCACCAACTTTTTCAGCATTATATGACATGGATATTTCAGATTTGAAGGAGATAAATGATGAGATAAATGATGAGTAAATCTCTCAAAAGTTAACCAAGTTTGTTCCATCATAATAGCACATGTGGGAGAAGAAATCTCAGCAGAAATTTGAATTCCATTCAGCCATAAAAACGTCCATATGGCCATGTATGTGCCATGTTGACAACTTTTTGCCACCAAGTATAATCCTTGATTTTTGATTGGTTCCAGCATAATTTCCTTGTACACTTGTCATCACATGAGATAGTCTTCTTGTACACATGTAAATGTATCATTTTGATGAGAAAAATAAGAGTTAATCTCAGCCCTTGAATTCAAAATGAATGGCTAGATTTAAGTAAAAAAATAGTCAAAACTATCTCCACCTTTCTCTCCTTGAAAGTTGTAACCATTTACCATGTCAATTGTGACATGAAGTTACTGCACAATAATCTGAGAATAAGTCTTATAATGATATCATAAGATGACCATATAGTGTGACAAAATAAATGTCACATAACGAGAAATCCCGAGAATACCGAAATCCAAATATAGCAATAATGATCTTGATGTTGATACTTCAAGAATATCATAAGAAGTCCATAATGATGATAATAATATCTTTGAGAAATAATCATATTGAAGATGTCACGACATGCTTCGAGAATAAAAAGACGATAATTCCCTTGATAGCAATTTTTGAGAAAGATAGGCTTGTCTTGAAATAATTATGACGAATGTCATAGAGATAGTCTTGAGATGATAATATCATGTTACATAGTAACACACTATAGAATATGTGAAGACAATATACCTGCAAGACTTAAAATTCCACTTTTTGCCCTTTTTGGTAAGTCGTATAACTTCCACGGCATATTAGTTACAAGACATAATAATATTCATAAAAAATCAAATAATAAAATCACCAAAATCATATATGAAGCATTAAGAACATATATGTAAATGAAAACAGCTATTTATCACATTTGTAACACATAATAATATTTTTTCATAGATTAAGCGCTTTATGTAGTGCTGCATGTTGCCATCAGAACTCTCTGTTCAGAATTTCCAAATGAATAAAGCGCTTAGTGTAGCGCGCATAAACTCTCAGATCCCAGTTTTTTTTATATAGAATAAAGCGCTTAGTGTAGCGCGCATAAACTCTCTGATCCCAGTTTTTCGTAGAATAAAGCGCTTGGTGTAGCGCTCCAGAACTCTCTGATCTCAGTTATTTTATTGGATAAAGCGCTTTATAAAGCGTTCAATGTTTTAACTAAAGTTTCTGTTTAAACTTTCTGAAGGATAAAGCGCTCAATGTTCTCTGTTCAAACTTTCTCACATGTTTAATATATTTCATCTTTTTATCATATGTGTGACACTTTCTTAAGTAATCAACACTTAAAATCATAACTTTGAAAATTATCCAAACATAGTTTTCAACAAATATTCTTTCCATCTCAAAATATAAAGTCTTTTTAGAACAAAAGTAATACGTTCTCATAACACAAAAAATCTTGTTATAAATTATTCTTTCCGTCCCAAAAAATAAATATCTTTGGACAGAGGTAGAAAATAAATCTTTTTGGACAGATGTAGTAATTTCTTCGGTCCTAAAATACTGATTAAATTACTCTAGTAAAGTTCATATGGGAATTTTGTTAATCCAGGAAACACATATTATATGACTTCTCTGCTTTATATAAAGACAAGTGTACTCCTAAAACTTTATCCTTGGACACAATACAGTATATTTGTACAACTTAATCCTTCGACTCTTAAGACACTATTTAAGACATAAATCGCATAAACATATTAAACGAGACAACATCTTAAAATATAAAAAATAAATACAAGGCTACCATATTAAAAGGGATTTTTTTTTATTTTTATATAAAAACTATCATATCAGAACGTCGACACTACAAACAAAAGTACATTGTGAGCACTTAGGTGGCGTTTGGTTGGGGGAATGGGAATGAGGGAATGGGTTTGAAGGCCTCCAAACCCATTCCAGCTGTTTGTTTGGGGTAAATGGGGGAATGGATTTCATTTTGATATCCAACTATTTGGTAATGGATATCGTTTTTGGATATACTAGGCCCCTTATCTATCAAAATGTGGGAATGGGGAGCCGCCGGTCAACGACGCCGTCCACTGCCGCCGTCCGCCGTCCGCCGTCCGCCGCCGGCCACCAGTCCGCCGCCGCCGGCGACCACTATTCCGACCGGTTACTATTCTCATTCCCACTTTAATACCAAACAACTATCACTTTTAACCCTAAACCTATATCCTCCAAACTCATTCCCTATCATACCTATTCTGATTCTAATTCCGATTCCCAAGTTCCAACCAAACGCCATCTTAATTTCTCTGCAGGACTTGGACTAATTTGTTTCTCTGGGTTGTCATAAATGATTGACAAACTTTTGTTTTCTCCGAAGAAATTTCCACGGGGAATTGGAATATCAAATTTGATTAGTCTTTGGAGAAAAACCCTGGCTCTCGGGTCTCAGTGCCTTAGTTTTAACAAACATTTCGAATTATGTAAATCTGAAAATCAGAAACTCAACAGCTTTCTAGGTTGTAGAGATCATATACAAGGAGTCGATACAAGGTGTCCAATGTAAAATAGGCATTGGGTCTAGACGGCAGTGGAATATTCACACTACGCGTTTCATTTTACACAAATAAGTGAAGATCTAAAAATTTAATGTTTAGTACTTATGTTTCATAATATCATCTTTTCATTTTCAGTAGAGTCAATGACATATTTTTTCTTGACTTTGGAATATGATGGAATAAAACAAAATGAATCACTAAATTGGCTATGCTTCTTATATTGTAAAGTATCAGTTGATGTACACAGTTTGACACAATTTTCATTATGGGTCATCAAGAAACAACATCTGTGTGTTTTTAACACATGTGTATGGTCGCGTAAATCCGACCCTTTATACCGCGCCATAAACGGAAGCTTCTAAAATAATGGGATAATGTTGTTGTTGTTTCATAATAGCATCGTTAGGATGTTACCATTTATTTTGTTAAGGGAGTGGGTTCTCCCCCACCTGTACCATAGGCCCCTTAGCCAGGTTAGATGTAAATCGAGGAATGTGCTCTACTAGCAGTCCTACAAGGGAGAGGACACACGAGATTCAGAAGCCCAGAAGCAACCCTTGTAATATTTCAACAAAGATTGCCTCTACACGGGTTCGAACTCGGGACGTTGGGGTTTTTTAGCCCTAATCACCTTGTCACTTACCAGTAGACTATGCCCCTCGGGCGGATGTTACCATTTATTGAAAGAGAGGCGGGGGAGGAAGAGTTTTTGTTTGACTAAATGTTAGCTACGTAACAATGTTGGTTTAGTACGCCTTTTATCAACACCTAATAAATGGGGCTGAAAGTCATACATCATGCTCTTGGATTCGTTAGGCTAAACCACAGTCAATCGTTATATTCTGGTTCTGAAGATCTCTATCTTTTCTTCTTCAAAAAGTATTATAAGGATACAAATTAGGAGTTCAATGGTCTCTTAGATTAAGTAGATCATACACAAGGAACCCACACAATGTGTCTACTGCAAACTGAGACTTTGGCCCAAAAAGCAGTGAAATACTTACACTGAAGGTGTTCCTAGAATCGAACTATATATCTCTTGAAGCACTCTCAACCCGAATATTAACTGATTTAGGCGCTCGAGGCAAACCACATGCAACATTGCAAATGCCCAAGGGAAGACTATTCTTCCTTCTAGCAGAAAACTTGCGTGCGTTTTCTTTTCAAAAATAAAAAAAGAAATTCACCATACACACACATATATATAAAACAGGGATAGATTCGAATTCTAGTTTCGTTAAGTATAGTGACTTACTGCTGGGTTGGGATCTCCTCACCCCAAATTTCCTCACTCCCTGTGTGACCGCGCGACACGTGGCAGCAAAGGAGGGTGGTGAGGCTAGATGACCTCACCCCAACTTTCCTCACCCCCTGTGTGACCACGCGACACGTGGCAGCAAAGGAGGGTACCCTCATCTAGCCTCACCACCCTCCTTTGCTGCCACGTGTCGCGCGGTCACGCGTCACCGCATCCCCTTGCGGTGAGGTGATCCTATCCCCTTAGTGCTAGACCGGTTGAATTCCTATTTGAGTATGTTTGTTGGTTCACAATAGTTGTCTTTTTTTATTTTTGATTATAATGATGTTTGGAACATATATATTTTTTCTTTTATGACTCAATAGATTGTCAATATGGAACAAGTTCTTTTGACTCAATAAATTTAGTACAATGAGTTATAAAAAAGACGTTCCAAGTACACTAGGCTCTCGCGTTTGCGTATGGTCCGGAGATGGGTCGAATCGCTTTACGATCTGATACACGCAGTCTTACCCTACATTTTGTGCAAGAGCCTGTTTTCACGGCTCCACTTGTGATTTCAAGGTCACAAAACATCAATCTTAGCAGTTGCTCCAATGTATGCCTTCCTATTACAACAAGTTATAAATATGGATAATATAAACTTAATATGATACTCATTGTGATTTTTGTAATGCCATCTTTTATATAAGGTAATCACTTTTTCTAGGTACAAAAATTTATTTCTTCCCCCCGGTGGAAAAACGTAAAAATAAAAAGGATAAATTAAAACTTCATTGACAACATGAAGAGTAAGAAATGTCCTAATCGAATGAGCTCCCAAACAGACGCAATTAAGTCTTCTTTTTTTTCCAATAATGACTAAGGTTTTAGACTTTTCAAAAAATTAGGCATCCTAGAAATTTTGTTTTTGTGTGGCTAACAGGCTAAGTAGTCTTAGTTTCTACAATTTTTATTGACTTAGCACAAGTACCTATCACTTGTATTATCAATCTAAAATAATAATAATTTTCATGCTACCCCGTCTATAAAAGAGAAGCTTTGCTATGTTTCTTTTCATCTTGTATTCATTGGTGTATCTTTTCTTATAAAATCTTTGCAAAATGGAAGCTACAAAATCAGGTTGCTTCATCACCACTGTTTTTCTCTTTGGCCTTCTTAGCATAGCCAGTCTTCCCAATGCAGGTATTATTTTTTTTTCTCTCCTATATGTAAGCTATATTATTTCTGTATGGTGTCATCCTTCAACACCATGTTTCAGTTTTAATATACGTAGGTTAATTAATATATTAGAGGGCCTTGGAGCAACTGGTAAGGTTGCTGTTTTGTGACTTTGAGGTCACAAGTTCGAGCAGCGGAAAGAGCCTCTTGCACAAAGTGTAAGATAAGGCTATATACATCAGATTCGCGATCTGACCCCTTTCTGGACCGTTCGAGCAGCGGAAAGAGCCTCTTGCACAAAGTGTAAGATAAGGGTATATACATCAGATTCGCGATCTGACCCCTTTCTGGACCGTTCGAGCAGCGGAAAGAACCTCTTGCACAAAGTGTAAGATAAGGCTATATACATCAGATTCGCGATCTGACCCCTTTCTGGATCGTGCACAAACTCGAAAACCTAGTGCATCGAGAACGTACATTTTTATGTTAATTAATATATTATCATCCTTCAACATCATGTTTCAGTTTTATCACGCGTCTGTTAATTAATATATTATAACTAAGTTAAATCACCTTTTGTACCCTGAAGGTTTGGTTGCTGCATCAAAATTACACCCGTTTTTGATGCATCCCACCGAGCACTCATAAGTTGTCAAATTTGTAACTTTTCTGCCCCAAGTTCATAAAAGACAATGACAAACGAATTAACACTTTTTTAAATGACGTGAAAAAGTTTCAAGCTCGACAAATTCTTAGAGCAAAATCAGGAGCTCAGCGGCCTCTTATGTTGGATGAGAACTTACGCAATGACCCACACAAGGTGTCTTCGTGCAAACTAGTCCTTCGGCCTAGCACCAGCAGAATACTCACACTGTGCATGTCCCTGAAATCGTGACCTTCTAAAGCAAATCTCAACCCGAGTACCAACTGAGCTATGCCTTCCGGCAAACTCGGCAAATTCTAAATTCATAGCATTTACAAAAACTTAGTACAAGTTTGAAACAACAACTAAACTTTTGGTTACAGAGTGTGATTGTTTATGTATAAATACCTTAGCCTCTTGCAAGCATCATTGTGGTTCTATCAAAGTGAACTTATTTTCGTCCTTTTGGGCATACCTTATTGAAGTATATGGAAATTAAACAACAAACTTTGTTCTATATAAGTATCCTTGACAGTTTGCCAATGTTACAGGAGCACAGACAGGAGTTTGTTATGGGAAAATTGGAACTGGATTACCATCTCCAGCAGATGTTGTATCTCTCTATAATCAGAACAACATCAGAAGAATGCGAATCTACGATCCCGATCAAGCCACGTTACAGGCTCTAGGAGGCTCAAACATTGAAGTCATTGTAGGTGTCCCAAACACTGACCTCCAAAATGTTGCCTCTAGCCAAGCTAATGCAAACACTTGGGTCCAAAACAACATAAGAAACTATGGTAATGTCAGGTTCAGATATATCGCGGTCGGAAACGAAGTAAGCCCATTGAAGTCAGACACATCTCAGTATGTAAACTTTGTTCTGCCAGCCATGACAAACATCCAAAATGCAATCAACTCAGCAGGGCTAGGGAATCAGATCAAAGTTTCCACTGCTGTCGAAACGGGGCTCATAACGAACAGTTACCCTCCGTCTAGTGGCGTGTTTCAGCCTCAAGTTACGCAATACATAACACCCATCGTTCAATTCTTGGCAAGAAACCAAGCCCCTCTGTTGGCTAACATTTATCCGTTTTTTGCGTATATGGGTGACCCTGCCCACATTAGTCTTGAATACGCACTTTTTACATCATCAGGAATCGTCACACCAGATAATGTGAAGTACCAAAATCTGTTTGATGCATTGCTTGATGCAACTTATGCTGCGCTAGAGAAGGCTGGGGGATCGAATATTGTGATAGTGGTCTCTGAGAGCGGTTGGCCATCAGCCGGGGCTAATGTAGCAACGGTAAACAACGCGGGGACTTATGTGAGGAATTTAATCAAACATGTACAAGGCACTGGAGGAACACCAAAAAGGCCTGGAAGATCAATTGAAACATATGTGTTTTCCATGTTTGATGAAAATCAAAAGAACCCAGAAACTGAGAAGCATTTTGGGATCTTTCAAGCAAACAGGCAGCCAAAATACCAGTTCAGTTTCTCTTAGATTGGAAAAGTAAGATCATTCACTTGAATAAAATATGGTTTCATCCAATAAACTTTGTAATCTTAATGTAATAACAGGAAATGCTCAGGTCCTGGAATAATGCAACATATTTTACTTCGATACGTTCTTGAATAGTATGAATCTCTTTCAGTTTTTTAATCTATATTTATGCGGTAGAGCAATTTAGACTTGTGGAAATGATGCAAATTTCAACATAAATTTTAAGATAAACTATACGTTATAAGTACTAGGAATTTTGCTAGTTGATCACCAATTGATGAACACATAAACTAACGGCTGGATACGATAAGTAATTCTACTTCAATCAATGACAATAAACGTTATTAGGCTCCAATACTGGCCACAATCCAGTTCAGCTCGGCCAGCTTAGTTTTACTCACGAAGTCCTTTTGCTGAGCTAATAAGCTTGTCTGGCCTAGGAGGCAAACTTTCCCAGCAGACTTCGATCAGTTCAGCTCAACCACTGCCACAAAGTCTAGATCAGCATGTCCAAGCCTAATAGTTCAGCGCAGCCAAAGAATACGTCGTCAGTCAGAACTTACCTCAGGTTAGCTCGACAACAAGCAAAGGCCAATATCTTTCATATCAACTCGGCAGAACTCCGTGGACCAATTTCAGACATGCTGCCCCTACATCAGTTTTCTAGCTGAACTGCTCAGGTAGCACCTCAGCTCGGCCACAATATACTTAGGCAGACACCTGCCAGCCTGGCCTTGGCCATGCAGCGCGACATGTGGGAACACGTGGCCACCATGTAGACGGAAAGTGCCAGCAGGGCAATTATGTGTCACCATATGGCAGCCATGCAAACGAAAGCTGCCTACAGGACTGCCATGTGTCGCCATCATATCGTTCCTTGCCATGCAACCTCTACTCCAACATTTATAAAAGGAGCGCTCCCCCACATGAGATCGGACCGAGCCCGATTAAGCCCAATTAAGCTGAAAGAAGCTAACTGAAGCCAGAATTAAGCTGAATCAAGACTAAACTTAAGCAACGTCCTGCTCTTCCTAGCAAAAACATCCATTCTCTCTCAAAAGAGAACCATCTTGCATGTTGTTTTCAACCCTCACTTTCAATCTAAATTTATACAACCATGCCTATAACTGAGTTGAGCGTCGGAGGGTTTTCTCCGGAGCAGTAGTCTTGGGCTTCTAACGTTGTCTTCCCCTCGCAGGTTCCGGACATAACGGGGAGCTGACGACGTCGTCCTCAGATCACCTCTGATCCACATGACGAGGATCCAGCCTCGTAACCAATAACATGAGATAGGACATCAATCTCATTAATTAACAAAGAAATACTGAGGTCACATACTCATAATTCATCTTTTTTTCTAATGTGAAATATATGGTATCAGTGCGTTCTCGCAACATAACTTTTAATTATAAAAAACGAGATAGCTCTCATAGCGTGACATTTTACTTTTCAAGTATTAAACAAGGATTCTTTAGCATTGTCATCATACCGCCTTTCATTTTATTCCAACGTAGGCCGTAGAGTATAATTCCTAGTTTTACATATTGTTACCAGAGCAGAAATCCGTCACGCAAGCAACTTAGACATGTAACTTGACACGTACCTATACGTAGTGGCCATGCACAAACAGACCATACTACTTGACACTCCTCTGCAGCTCCTTGACGTCCATTGATTTACCAAGCCATACAAAAGGGAAAAACAACGTCCAATAGGGACTGTGTTCATTTTTTAAAAAAAATGCACAATTCAAAGGTCAAAAAGACATGTTTCTCTAAAACATTCCAACCTAAACACTTCTAATTATGAAAACATCCGTAATTTACTTGACGTCGGAGTGTTTGTCTAAAATAAAACACCGGAGACTCTAACGTTGTTGTTTGCACTAGTTTCTCTTTAGCAAGCATCGTTAGCTTCATTATTTAGATCATCTGGACATCTTATCTGGAGATTCGATTCCGCCATCTACAATTGTTGAATTTGTATTATTTTGGTGAAAGATGTTTATAATTATATCTTTTTATATGAATTATTATCATAAACACGTATCATAATATTGATGGTAGTGAGACCTATCATGCGTTATTATCATGTGTCAAGCCCTGATAAAAGGAATTATTATCACATGACACGTATCATAATATTGCTACTTAAATTTAATTTGTATAGCTATCCGAATTATTAGAGATGAAATCAATCACCTCCTAAAGTTGGTCCTACTAAGCCGCTCTTAGCAGATGGGATCATCTCACCGGTATTTCCCTCATCTCATTCATGACCACGCGGCACGTGGCAGCAGGAGGTAGTGAGGCTAGATGAGGGTGTCGTACGGTGACGAACGCGGTGACATGATTGCGGTTAGGGGATCTGAACCCGCTCTTAGTGGGTACAAATATATTGCTTAGTTGAGAAACGCCACATCCCGAAGATGCAGCGATTGCCTTTCTTTTCTTCACACACCGGAATTAACAAAACGGTGTAATTTACGTCTTAAGAAGGGATCACTTAAGAACACACACGTGTGTGTATATATATTGTTTGTTTATTTATTTACCTTTATATATATATATATATATATATAAGGTAAATAAATAAATAAATTATATATATATATATACTTATTGTTTATTTATTTTATTTATTTATTTACCTTTATATTTCAAGGGAAAATAGCAGCTGAGATATTAAATTCCTGTGCAGGACTTGGACTATTAAATACATGCATCAATGACCAAGTCACTTGTGTTATGCTGTGAGGTCAAGATAATTGATTGATTTTGACCGACTTTTTTATGGTGCCGTGAATGACAAGGAATTTTTTTGATTTATCTCACACGTACCCATCTCCCATCTGGAACTATCTAACTTGACTTAGTCAAGCAATGGCCATTTCTCTTCTTAATAATTATTCTGATTTTGACCATTTCATTAACATTGTGTTTGTATCATGGTCCAACATTATGCTTATGTATCGGGGTCCTTTTAGATAAAATTTTCTATCACACAGACCACTTGTATACTAGTGCCTTTATAAAAATCAAAATATTGCATGAGTAAAATCCTTACATGAAATAGTTTGATCTGACATGTGTGATAAAGATTCATCAGGCCAGAAAATTCCCCCACTATTAGATTTATGTATGTGGTTTTCAAGTTCAACTTAATGCTTGTCATACTTATAATAGAGAAAATTATACAAACAAGTCAAAACAAGGTGTGCCGACCTAAACAAAGTGATGGTCATACTAAGAGATAATACAAGTGGTCAAAGTTAGTCAGCCGAGCTGATCTGACTCGGATATAAGAATGGTTGAGCTAAAATAAAGTAAAGTTGTGCTGAACTAAAAAGGACAGAAGAGCGGAAGTGAAAAAGAGCAGCAAAGCAAAGCTAAAGTTAGGATGTGCTGAGACGAGGTGCTGAGGTGAAACACAAGTCAGGCAACGATGTTATGACCGAGCTGGCATACTTAGTCTTGTAAATATTGTAACTTAAAACATTTCATGTATATAAGGTCGAGTAGAACAGGTAACTAACCGTTACCTTTATGAACGTTAGAAAACATTGTTGATGAACAGTAACCACTGCACAAGTAAAAAAATAAATCCGTTAGAGATAGAAAAACTCTTATAAAATAGAGCAACCATGTAAATTTAATTTTAATTTAAATAAATTCTTGAATTCTTCGATCTCCACAAAAAAAATTCATTTATTGGTTGTCATAGCCTAATAAATAAACGAGAATTGCTTAATAAATGGCATGATGAACAGTTCCCTAGAAGAACTTTTCCCTAAGCTTGCTTTCTAATAATCAGCCCCCCCGCTACGTCATACCAAATAGGTTAGGATCCTCTCACCCCAAATCTCACACCACATACGTCACCGTACGACACGTGGCAGCAGGGGTGTGTGGTGAAGCTAGATGTGAGTCACCTTCATCTAGCCTCACCACCCACCTCTACTGTCACGTGTCGCGCGGTGACGCGTTGTGTAAAGAAAAAGTGGGTGAGATGTGTTAGATCATGTTGAGTTTTGATGATTTGCACATTGAACAACCCATTAGGCGCTTCATGTGTGTTGTTTGAAGTCAGAATACTTCGAACGCCTACATTAGGCGCTTAATGTACCATTGTGGATCTGCGAACACTTCGAACGCCTAGATTAGGCGCTTTATGTGAAGTGTCTGAATCTGCGAACGCTTCGAACGCCTAGATTAGGCGCTTCATGTGAGTGTTTGTAAAACAGGACACATTGAACGCCTAATTAGGCGCTTTATGTGAAATGTTGAAAAGTGCGAACACTTTGAACGCCCCTTTAGGCGCTTTATGCAGTCCACCATGCCAAAAGTACTTTTCCCCTGACTGGGCACGTACTCCTAAGTACTTTCTCTGAGTAAAAGTCAGAGTTAGTTCGAACAAGCATGAAGTGCCACATTAAGCGCTTCATGTGACTTCGAACGCCTTAAGAAGCCCACATTAGGCGCTTGATGTGACTTCGAACGACTGTTCATTTTCACATCAAGCGCTCAATGTCACATCGAACGCCTGTGCTTTTGCACATTAGGCGCTTCATGTGACCAACGTTACAAAGGTCTTGAACTTCACTTTTTAACATCAGTTGACTCTTTGTACCCTCTCTTTTTAGTGTCTTTTTTGCAGGCTCCTCTCTGTTGAAGTTTCTCAGGTTTCCTTTCTTGGCATTCATTTTGAAATCTCTCCAAGAATGTTGCTACATGCCAAAGGGAGATCTCCAATGATGAGGACTCACCAACATATGATGCCAAAACCCATTAATGTCAGTGCAGAGGGTTTCAAAAGGGAAGAAACTTTAAAGTTGATAAAATAGGGTTTCTTCCACATTCTTGAACAACTTTCTACTACACAAGCTCTCAAGTTCTCTCAAGCTCAAGCTCTCAAAATATTTGTAATCTTTGTATATCTTTACTTTATTGTTGAGAGTGATTATTGTAAGAAGAAGAGTCTTCTTCTTGGTGAGATTTTCTGTGAGAGATTTGGTAGATTGTTGGTCAAGGAGCAAGGGTGCTCTTTGTTTAAGTTTTCTAAACTTTGAAGGGTTTGTTGATAGTGTGTGGTGCACTATTCTCCCTACAAGATTTCTTTGAGGGCAAAGAAGATCTTTGGAGGCAAAACTTCAAAGTGTTAGAACTCTTGGTTGTGGTCTAGGCAAGGTGCCTAGTTTGTATTCTTTTGATTTTGTTTTGGTTGTTGTTTCCCCCAAAAGAAATAACAATCCCCATTTCAAAATCCTTCTTGTGAAACATCAAGAAGGTAGAGGAGTAGAGTCTCTTGACTTGAACCTCTATACATACTCGTG
This sequence comes from Eustoma russellianum, assembly GCA_036186865.1. Classification (NCBI taxonomy): domain Eukaryota; kingdom Viridiplantae; phylum Streptophyta; class Magnoliopsida; order Gentianales; family Gentianaceae; genus Eustoma; species Eustoma russellianum. The sequence continues at coordinate 39,637,303 of AP025044.1, forward strand.
TTCTTTCTTGTCTTTCAAGTTTTATCTTTTTAAAGAACACATCCAAGTATTGGTTGCACTCAAAAACGAAAAATAGCCACAAAATATCCATACTTGGTGAACACACTATTCAACCCCCCCTTCTAGTGTGTTCTAAGGGACCTAACAATTGGTATCAGAGCCTCATCTTGCTTATTTGAGTCCAAATACAAGATTTGATCATTTCTAGTATGTATCCCTTTGTTTTTGATGATTTGGGTTCTCCTACTGCTGAAACCTCCAGAAGAAGGAGGCAGGCCTCTGTTGATGAGGATGTGAGTTCTCCTTCTGCTGATATTTCCAGAAGAAGGAGGCAGGAAACCCTATTCCCTTCTATCTCAAATGTTCATGTTAAAGTTCCCATGTTTGACCCTTTAAACTACCCTCTGTGGAAGTCAAACATGGAAACGTACTTGCGTTCTTGTTCTCACAGAATATGGGTTGAGGTCTCAAGAGGATCTATGATTCCCATTGATATTGATGATCCTACTCCTGAGGAGGAGTTCCAGTTGGCCATAAATAGCAAGGCTCTTGCTATTTTAAATAGCTCTCTTTCCACAAATGAGAGAGCTCAGATTCAAGGTGTTCAATCCGCACATGAGGCTTGGACAAAGCTTGAGATGATCCACGAAGGAACATCTCAAGTAAGAAAGGCTAAACGGAGACAGTTGATAAAACAATTTTACAACTTCACTGTCCCCAAAGGTGAAAAGATTGAAGAGTCCATCCAAAGATTCACCAAACTTGTCAACCTTCTCAAAGCGGTTGGCAAGAAGATAGAACAAGAAGATTTAAACCATTGCTTCCTAAACAGTTTAGGAAGAGAATGGAACGCAAAAGTGACGGCCATTGAGGAGTCCAAGGATCTTGAAACAATCACCTTGGACGAGTTATATGGGAATCTCATCACTTATGAGATTCATTTAGATGCACAAGAGAAGAATGATCCTATTCGCCAATCTTCAAAGGCTTTGGTTGTAGAGTCGGAGGACTCGGATGATAAAGTCGGACTTCTTGTCAAAAGATTCCGACGTATTGCGAGAAAGAATGGTGACGAAGCAAGGAGATTCGTCAAGGAAAGATACCCAAAGGACAAGGTGAAGGACCAAGAGAATAAATGCTACAAATGTGGGAAGCTTGGTCACTTCATGAAGGATTGTCGGGTGAAAGAGCCGCAACTCAAAGACAAGAAGGCCATCTACCAAAGGAAGAAGGCTTTGCAAGCGGAGGTAGCCCATTGGGAGAGCTTTCTTTCCGGATCCGAAAGCGACAATGGCGATAGAGATGATCTTGCACTCACGGGGGTGGTGGAAGATGATCTCGACAAGGAATTCTTTGCACTAATGGCCATTGATGATGACAAGGAGGTATGCAATATTTCATCTCACTATAAAATTATTGATGAACGAGATGATTTAATTCAAGAAAATGATCTCCTTGATTTAAAATATCAACGTGTCAAGAAAGAGTTTAGAGCATGCATAAATGAGTACAATGACACGTTAGAAAATCACATTGCATTGCAACTTGAGCATGATTTATTTTTAACTATGCATGTGATTGCACTTGAAGACAAACATGATTTGATGAAATCATGTGCTCAAGCCCTTGAGAATAAGAAAAATGAATCAAGGGTAGGTGCTAAAGAGATAAAGAATAAAGATGCATCTAGGCCAAGCATGAAAGTCAAACCTAGTGTCATGTATGCATCTAAGAAGGGAAATAAAAAGGAACAAACACAAGTGATCAAGGAGTCTAAAACCTCCTTGAAGAAGCAAAGGCACATGCCTAAACAAAAGGCTAATGCACCAAAGGCATCACAACCTTTGGTCCATGTTGTGAAACAAAAACCTTCTACTATTCCAAAGAAGGTGGTTCCTAAGAAGGAAACACGACATGTGCCAATGCACAAACATTCGCACAAGCATGCACCAACACACAAGCATACTCCTACATGTTTTTATTGCAATAGGAAAAGTCATGTAGAGAGAGTATGTAGAGCTAAGAATAATAAGAATCTTGTGTGGGTGCCGAAAGGCGAGATGAAGGTAACTAACCTTCAAGGACCCAAAATAAAAAGGGTACCAACTTCATATGGTTCTTTTGTAGGCCCCAGCACTCAATGGAGAAAGCGAAGACAAGAAGGTCAAATGGGTCGTGGATAGTGGGTGTTCCAACCATATGACGGGAGACAAACGTCTCTTCCATAGACTCACTATGCAAGACGGAGGAGTTGTCCACTTTGGCGGTAGCAAAGGCCAAATCAAAGGACATGGTATTGTGGGTAACGATTCCTTCTCTCTTAGTGATGTCTTATATGTTGTAGGTCTTAAGTTTAACTTGATAAGTGTCAGTCAACTTTGTGATGCTAATTATGAGGTAACGTTTTTGAAAACAAAGTGTGTTGTGAAAAAGGAAGAAAAGATTTTATTTGAGGCTTTGCGTTTCAAAAATATTTACAAAGTTAGCATCAATGATTTGGTTTCTCAAAATGTATCGTGTCTAGTTGCTAAGAATGATTTGACGCAACTATGGCATAGACGTCTCGGACATGTATGTTTCAAAACATTTAAATTTATTTGCGAAAATGATAAAGTCCGAGGCCTTCCAAAAATGAGTTTTGAAAACAATGACTTATGTGACACTTGTCAAAAGGCGAAACTTGTGAAAACAAGTTTCAAACCCAAGACAAATATTTCCACCTCCAAGCCCCTACAATTGCTTCATATGGATTTGTATGGGGATGTTGGAACAAGAAGCTTGGGTGGCAAACATTACACCTTCGTGGTTGTAGATGACTATACTCGTTATACGTGGGTGATGTTTCTTGCTAAGAAAAGTGATGCATGTAGTGAGTTTATAAGTCTAAGTAAACGATTGGAAAATCATGTGGGTGACACCATCAAAACCATCCGTAGTGATCGTGGTGGTGAGTTCGATGGTGATTTCGAAAGGTTTTGTGTATCCAAAGGATACTCTCATGATCTTTCGGCACCTAGAACTCCTCAACAAAATGGTGTGGCCGAACGGAAAAATAGAACTCTACAAGAAATGTGTAGAGCAATGTTAAACGAGTTCGGTTTGCCCAAGTATTTTTGGGCCGAAGCGGTTAATGCCGCTTGCCATGTGATCAATCGTGTCTATTTGAGACCATACCTAAATGTGACACCTTATGAGCTTTGGAATGGAAAAGTTCCCAACATTGGGTATTTCAAAGTCTTTGGTTGCAAGTGTTTTATACTTAATACCAAAGATACTTTGGACAAACTTGACCTCAAAGCGGATGAAGGTATCTTTTTAGGTTATGCCTCAAATAGTAAAGCATTTCGTGTCTTCAACAAAAGGAGTCAAAAGGTGGAAGAATCAATCCATGTTAAGTTTAATGAGTCACTCAGTGATGAACCTAAACTTAATGAGGATTGTGTAGAGGATGAAGATGTGACTCCTCAAGAAGAAATTCTTGAGGATATTCCTATGGTTGTTCCTCAACGAGAAATCGTTGATGATCCTCCAAATGGAAACATCTTCGTTGACTTGAGAGTTGAACCTCTCGAAGGCACTCCTCCACCTTGTGTAAATGAACTTAGTGAGTCACGTAGAAGTGTCTCCTCTACTCATGTTGATTCACAAAATGTAGAAAATGCATCACAAATTCCGGAACATGAGGTTCATGATGATAATGAAGGTTCATCTCTTCCGGAACATGATCAAGAGGAAGTTGGAGGTGATATCTCAAATCTTCCTAGATCATTTAAGCATAAAAGTTCTCACCCTCAAGAGTTAGTCATAGGTGATTTAAATAGAGGTATCACCACACGAAGGCAATATAGAGAGAATGCATTTGTCTCTCTTATAGAGCCTAAAAATATTAAAGATGCACTTCTTGATGAAAATTGGATCTTGGCTATGCAAGAAGAATTAAACCAATTTGAAAGAAGTGATGTTTGGGAGTTAGTTCCCAAACCACACGATCATCCTATTATTGGCACGAAATGGGTTTTTCGTAACAAGATGGATGATCAAGGTAATGTCACTAGAAACAAGGCTAGGTTAGTTGCTCAAGGATACCGTCAAGAAGAAGGTATTGATTTTGATGAGACATTTGCACCCGTAGCACGACTTGAAGCTATTAGAATGTTATTAGCATATGCTTGTTATAGAGATTTTACACTTTACCAAATGGATGTTAAATCCGCATTCTTGAATGGTGTTATTCAAGAGGAAGTGTATGTTGCACAACCTCCCGGGTTTGAATGTCATGATTCACCACATCATGTCTTCAAACTTAAAAAGGCTCTTTACGGCCTCAAACAAGCTCCAAGAGCTTGGTACGAGAGGTTAAGTACTTTTCTTCTTAATAATGGTTTTTCAAGAGGTAAAGTTGACACTACTTTGTTCATAAAAGAACAAGGTAGGAATCATTTAATTGTTCAAGTATATGTTGATGATATTATTTTTGGTGCTACTAACAATTGTCTTTGTGAGCAATTTGCTAGTCTTATGCAAGGTGAGTTCGAGATGAGCATGATGGGCGAGCTAAATTATTTCCTTGGATTACAAATCAAGCAAACCAAAGATGGTGTGTACATTTCCCAAGCCAAATACACAAGAGACTTGCTCAAAAAGTACAACTTTGGTGAAGGAAGAGAGGTGAACACTCCTATGAGCACAAGTGCAAAGCTTGACAAGGATGAAAAGGGAAAGCATGTCGAGGTAACCTTGTATCGTGGCATTATAGGTAGTCTACTTTACTTGACGGCTAGTAGACCCGATATTTTACATGCGGTATGCTTATGTGCTAGATTTCAAAGTGATCCTAGGGAGATGCATTTTATTGCGGTAAAACGCATCCTTAGATACCTTAGAAGTACTTTGAAATTTGGTTTATTTTATCCTAAGAATGCATGTTTTGATTTAAGAGGTTATTGTGACTCCGATTATGCGGGGAGTCTAGTTGATAGAAAGAGCACCTCCGGAACTTGTCAGTTTCTTGGAGATTGTCTCGTTTCTTGGTACTCCAAGAAACAAAACAGTGTGTCTCTCTCTACGGCGGAATCCGAATATGTGTCGGCCGCCTCGTGTTGTGCACAATTGTTATGGATGACTAACACGTTAAATGATTATAACATTCACTTCTCAAATGTGCCAATTTTGTGTGATAACACGTCCGCCATAAATATTGCACAAAATCCCGTCCAACATAGTCGGACCAAGCACATTGAAGTGAGGTATCATTTCATCCGTGATTGTGTACAAAAGAACTTGGTAAGTGTAGAATTTGTTCCTACACATGACCAACTTGCGGACATTTTCACGAAATCCTTGCCTAGCGATGTCTTTTTATCCATAAGAAGTAGGTTAGGGTTGCTCAATATGGGTTGACAAAACCATCTTGAGTTTTGAGCACGAAAATTTCAAACATTTTCAAGATCAGTACACATAAAGCGCTTTATCTCAAATTGTTCAGGCGTTCGATGTTACATCAAGCGCCTGATGCTAAGGATGTCACTCGTTCGAAGTGACATCAGGCGCTTTATTAGGTCGTTCGATGTAGGATTAAGCGCTTGATCTGAGTATGTTCACTCGTTCGAAGTAACATTAAGCGCTCAATCCTCCCTTACACAGTCGTTCAATGTGACATTAGGCGCTTCATCTTTATTTGTGAAGTCGTTCGATATCACATTAGGCGCTTTAAACCTATTCTTTCACTATCTTTTCGCCGCCTCTTCAGTTTTTCGCGCCATTCAAGGACCATCAATTCACAGCCGCCTCTTTCTCTTCCCTCTCTCCCACGTCTGCCTCTTCCTCTTCCCCATACAATCCAACTTTTCATCTTCTTCCTCACTCCTCTCTCTCCCACTCTCCCACTTCTCCCTTACCTCCCTCTCCACCATTACTCCACTAACTCTTCATCTTCCTCCCTTCACCCTTTAAAATCCAACCTCTCCTCTTTCTTCCTTCTTCACTCGTATCTTCATCATTTCCTCTAATCTTCAAGACCCCTTCTCCTCAAATTCCTCCAACAATGGCTTCCGCTGGTCCTTCAAAACGTCCAAGATCCCAAAAGCGAAAAACAACGGCTGGACAAGGTATTGTCGAGCCTCCTGCAATCGTCACCATTCGCGAAGGGCTCACCAAGGACAACTTTCCTTGGTTGAAGAAGTTTGAGCCCGACATCAAGAAACCTCCACGCTCAATTGATAAAGGTGTTCACGTTTCTTACCATTCCTGTATGATATACCAGGAGTGGGTAGCAAACAACCGTCTGATCATCCCTCTGAAGCTGCTCAACCTCAGCAACGTGCCTGAGACGAGCAGTGCACTGGAAATTGTTCCTTTCTTGGAACATCAAGGCTGGACATCACTTTGGTCCAGACTTGACATGCAAAAATTCTCCCGCGAGCACACCCGGATGTTCTACTCCAACTTGTGGGTCACTCCACAATCTGAGTCTCAACCCTTCTCTCTCAACTCCTTCATTGATGGTACCCCTCTTAGCTTCACTGTCCCTGAAATCTGTGAAGTTTTGCGTATCAGAAATGAGGGCTTGACAGAATTCTCCGTATTTGACTGGAGTTCCAAATACGGCGTCTCCGAGCAGGACGTTAAATTTGATCTGGGGTATTACCCCTCTAAAAAGACTCAGAACATGCCGTTGGTGGATCGCATTCTGCTCGCGGTTGTCACCTACTGCATCAATGGTAAGGCCACTAGAAATCCTAGTAACATGGATTTCTATGTTTCTTACCGCCTCAAGCATCTTACCCAGCTGAATCTTGCATGGATCATCTTAGAGGTCATGTTTGCAGCTCTCCGAAAAGGGTCGAAAGCCTTGCCTTTTGCCAATATTGTTACAATATTGTTGAAATCAAAAGGCGTTAATATTTCTGATGAAGACTTGACCCAAGTTGCCAAATCTGAAGTCTATGATCATTACAACATCGCCCAGGCCGTGGACTCGCAGAAGAGGAAGGCCACCACTATTCCAGATGCAGAAGAGGTCGAGGAAGGACCTCAAGATACCGCCAGTGGTAGTAATTCTTCGGAATTACTATCACGCATTGCTGCCCTTGAACAAATCGTTCAGCAGTTGCATCTTCGTGATGCTGAGCATGAAGCTCGGCATGCGCGAAATGAACTGCGCATGACTGCATTTCGCAATGCATTCATGCAGATCAGTCCATGGGCTCTTCCTCCTAATTTTGATGATTTAGGGGGAGAAAGTGGTGGTGGTGGTGATGGTGCTGGTGGAGGTGCTGGTGATGCTGCTGGCGGTGCTGGTGGATCCATGGGTGGGTTCACGGATTTTGCCGCTAGTGGAGGTTTTGGTTTTAGTGGGTTTACACCACCAAGTGGTGGTGCTATGTAAATTTTTTTATTTTTTTTTGTTGGTGTTAATTGTTTTTCTGCAATTATTGAATGAAATTTTTTATAACTTGAATTTATTGTTGATGTTCATTAAAATTGTTTCATTCAAGTTATTTCTTTTTCATTGCACTTAGTGAGGGGGAGCATATATTAAGAGGGAGCTTTGTTAAGTTATGCATATTGTGAAATTATCAAAAAGAGGGAGAATGTTAGATCATGTTGAGTTTTGATGATTTGCACATTGAACAACCCATTAGGCGCTTCATGTGTGTTGTTTGAAGTCAGAATACTTCGAACGCCTACATTAGGCGCTTAATGTACCTTGGTGGATCTGCGAACACTTCGAACGCCTAGATTAGGCGCTTTATGTGAAGTGTCTGAATCTGCGAACACTTCGAACGCCTAGATTAGGCGCTTCATGTGAGTGTTTGTAAAACAGGACACATTGAACGCCTAATTAGGCGCTTTATGTGAAATGTTGAAAAGTGCGAACACTTTGAACGCCCCTTTAGGCGCTTTATGCAGTCCACCATGCCAAAAGTACTTTTCCCCTGGCTGGGCACGTACTCCTAAGTACTTTCTCTGAGTAAAAGTCAGAGTTAGTTCGAACAAGCATGAAGTGCCACATTAAGCGCTTCATGTGACTTCGAACGCCTTAAGAAGCCCACATTAGGCGCTTGATGTGACTTCGAACGACTGTTCATTTTCACATCAAGCGCTCAATGTCACATCGAACGCCTGTGCTTTTGCACATTAGGCGCTTCATGTGACCAACGTTACAAAGGTCTTGAACTTCACTTTTTAACATCAGTTGACTCTTTGTACCCTCTCTTTTTAGTGTCTTTTTTGCAGGCTCCTCTCTGTTGAAGTTTCTCAGGTTTCCTTTCTTGGCATTCATTTTGAAATCTCTCCAAGAATGTTGCTACATGCCAAAGGGAGATCTCCAATGATGAGGACTCACCAACATATGATGCCAAAACCCATTAATGTCAGTGCAGAGGGTTTCAAACGGGAAGAAACTTTGAAGTTGATAAAATAGGGTTTCTTCCACATTCTTGAACAACTTTCTACTACACAAGCTCTCAAGTTCTCTCAAGCTCAAGCTCTCAAAATATTTGTAATCTTTGTATATTTTTACTTTATTGTTGAGAGTGATTATTGTAAGAAGAAGAGTCTTCTTCTTGGTGAGATTTTCTGTGAGAGATTTGGTAGATTGTTGGTCAAGGAGCAATGGTGCTCTTTGTTTAAGTTTTCTAAACTTTGAAGGGTTTGATGATAGTGTGTGGTGCACTATTCTCCCTACAAGATTTCTTTGAGGGCAAAGAAGATCTTTGGAGGCAAAACTTCAAAGTGTTAGAACTCTTGGTTGTGGTCTAGGCAAGGTGCCTAGTTTGTATTCTTTTGATTTTGTTTTGGTTGTTGTTTCCCCCAAAAGAAATAACAATCCCCATTTCAAAATCCTTCTTGTGAAACATCAAGAAGGTAGAGGAGTAGAGTCTCTTGACTTGAACCTCTATACATACTCGTGTTCTTTCTTGTCTTTCAAGTTTTATCTTTTTAAAGAACACATCCAAGTATTGGTTGCACTCAAAAACGAAAAATAGCCACAAAATATCCATACTTGGTGAACACACTATTCAACCCCCCCTTCTAGTGTGTTCTAAGGGACCTAACAAGATGATCTCGTCCCATACAAAAGACCTATTCTTTAAGAATATCGTGCCGTCATAAAGTTAATCACCAGAATGTTAGCTAAAATCCTGCAACATTTGATCAACTAATATTTAATTTATCATATTTTTATAAAGAAATGTTATTAGCAAATTTATCCATATACAAGTGAACAAAAAGACAACTATACATATGAAGCATTTTATTCACATACAATTTGGAGAGAAGAGGCGGCCAAGAGAAGATAATTATCCATTCTAGTGGAAGATTAAGTCTATTCAGACAATGATTATGGCTGCCATTTTAGACTTCTCAAAAATTAAGACAACCTTAAACCATCTTGTGGGTGGATAATATTTGAGTAAATCATCAATTTTACCAATTTTTCCAACTGGTTGAAAATATTCCCTTACCATCATCTCTAAAACGAAGGCATTTCCATTTTGCTATATCATCGTTAAACATGGGCATAAGTTTTTTTTAATGAAAAGGAGGATGATACCCATGTTATTATTAGATACCCTCATTTATAACAGAGGAATACATGATTACGTCATATAAAAACTTAGGGAAAAAACAAAACTCTATAAGTGGAATACCAAACAAGCTAAACGTATCAAAAGTTATGCAACACAAAGAGAATTTGAAAAAGAACTAAAGAACTCTCGTCTTCTCCATATCTTAACGATAGTTTTGCTGTTGTTAGAATATACTGGTATGTTTGTTGTTATTGTATTTCCTTGACACTTTCCATTTCCAATAGAAATAAGGACACACTCTTACTTGACTTTGGAATATGATGGAATAAAGCAAAATGAATCACTAAATTGGTTGCGCTTCTTATATTGTGAAGTAGCAGTTGATCGACATGCAATTTTCATTATGGATCATCGGAAAACAAACTCTATGTGTTTCTAACACATGGTTATAGTTGCGTACATCCGACCCCCATACCCCGCCATAGGCGGGAGCCTCTAAGGCAATGGGGTAATGTTGTTGTTGTATTTCCTTGACATGTCAGTAGCAGGAAGGTGATTTTCTAACCTAGCGGGTAGTTCAAGGCTGAGATCAAGCTATGGACACAAGGTGGTAATGTATAGTAAGTTCTTTCTTCGTAAAATATGAGTTTTTTTACCGAGTGTTTTGTCTTGGATTGCGTAGCTTTTGCGGTTCCTCCCCTTTAGCTTGTAAGTTCTGAAATGGAATCAGTTCGCCATCAGATCTTATTCAAAAGGTTGAACCCAACCAGTAATGGTTTCTGCCACACTCATTCTCAAAGGTAGTGTAGGAACGTAAATCAGGTATCCAACGGCATGCTAGCAGGAGCTTGGTCATATACACAGTAGTCTGCATTAGAAGCCCCCAGCACTGCAGGCAAGCCTACAGGCTAAGGAAGCTCTCACACAATGCACTTGCTGGAGACGGGCTCTCTTGTCTTTGGCAAGAATTGAACCCCTGACCTTCCTTTCGAGATTACCTATCCGAAACCAACTGGGTTATTTCCTAGGGACTCAGATCTTATTCAAGAATGCATGTGGAGATGAGTTGAATGCCCAAGGAATTCTTCAATGTTAGCCTCACTAGTCCCATCATAGTTCTTTGTCAAGAGCTTTGAATCGTACTTGGTAAGTTCTTGCTGCTTGACAAAATGCTCATAAGCAAAAAACTTCAATTTTAACCAATGCATTCTCCTCCATCTGTTGGAATACTATTGGACTGGAACTTCATTACACGATTCTCATCTAATAAAGCACTCGTAGATTCCTTTCCTAAATAACTATAGGGGTGATTGAATCCTTCATAAGTCTTTTCAGCTCCCATGGATCCTGACTTGTCTCCTACTTGTTCCTCTTCTAACCCAAATAGTTATAAGGCTACCTTCCAACTTCGGTCTCACAAAGTGTGTAGTGATGTAAATCAGGTTCTTAAGGTCCACTAATAGAAGTTTGTCATAGCACATGGACAGCACAAGGAGCCCATTGGCACCGAAGTAACAACCGACGGGCTGGCCTGTCAGCCTATCAGGTCATTCCACGGACCAATAATGATCCCACACTATGTGGCTAGCCTGGAAGGAGCTCAAACATTCTTGCTTTCGGTCTGATCTGTCGGTGAAAATCGTTGATCCGTCGGCATTTCATAATTTTCTGTTGTTTACGCCCAGAATTCAAGAAGTGTCAACTTTCCGCATGCTAAAATTTGTACCCGAAACAGTAAGGATCTCTGACACCTTCGATCCCACAGTCCAAGCTTTTGGATAGGTTTTGCTGCTACGATGGCACCATATGATATAATAGGATGTTTGTACCAGTACGAATCAATCGAATCATTGTACGATGTTACACGGTAACCATTTCTCATCACATGTGGCTTTGCATTATATAAGCTACTTGCATCTATTTAAATTTAAAATGTTACCATATAGCAAGTGTAATGTTTACACATAATAAAACTGCAAAATCACGTATACGGAAAACTTATTCCATGTAACATATAAAGTCATTTTATTGGTTTACGACTTAAAGTCAGATTCCGAGCAGCTTTTTTTTTAAACAATAGATAGTTTTGAATCCAAATGTTGAGGTCGGAAAACACCATCCTGGATCTCCTCGCCGTTTTCACCCTATTACTTCCTCTTGACCAGCCGAACAATCTCTGAAGGCCGGTTTTTCATCCGATCCACTTCTGGCTGGGTCACGTGACACGGAATGATTTTCTCACTTTCTTTTTTTGAGAATGAGAGGATCCGATCGAGAGAAAAAAACATGGTATTTAGCTATTACACCGAATACTTTTTGTCTGAATACCTAATACTTTTTGTATCTGTCGGTTATTTTCAATACTTCTCGTTGAATCTGGCTTTTCTTGTTATTATTATTTACACTTTTCATTTCTTAGGAAAAATAGTTTTTACTGTCGTTAGGAAAAATCAGAGCTGTTAATCATATGCAAATTATTTCCGGAAGACTTGCTCTATTAGTACATCAAGGACCATGAGTCTCTGCCGTCAGGTTCATTATTTTTTTAATTTGATATTTCGATGGATCCGTGAATGAGTAGAATTTTTTTTATTTTCCTTAGAAATGGTCATTTGGAATTTGAATCTATGTAACTTGACTAATTAAGCACTGAAATTTTCTCGTTTGAATGGTTATCTATTTGACCATTTCATATAACACTATGCTTGTATCAAATTCTAGTTATCCTATACGTTGGGGCTATTTTTGTATAGAATAAAATATAAGTCAAAAGAGTAAAGAATAAAATATAAGTCGATTATTGTAGTATTTTTGCAGAAGTCAAAAGAGTAAAGAATAAAATAGAAACAATCCTTGTCACACGAGTAAGGAATAAACATATTACATAACAAAATTAAAAGATAAATAATGAAACCAGTTTAATAGTTAATCACATGTATAATTTAACACAACTAAATTAAATACAATCAAGCCGGCTCCCAGCTCATGACTGAAACTTATCATATTCTGGTATTGGCTCTTCTCAAGCCTAAAAACCATATTGATGTTGGAATCAAATTCAAATTATACAATCACAAATTGAGTCTTAAATGAAGTCAATCCAAATAACTCTTTTAGGACTTGAATTGCTTGCGCTCGTAAATCCTCTAACATTTTATCATATATTTCAGGTTCACTTTATCACCCTCCCCGTATTGGTACAAGCCTAAAAACCATATTGATATATTGTACTACTTTATCCTTTGGGATAGAGGTATTGTTTGTCTGTTTCTCACCTTCCAGATCTTAGCGATAGTTTTTACTGTTGTTGATATTTTTTATCAAGTCGGTAGTCATATCATATGAAAGGAGTAAAAGGGCGACTCTATGTGTACAAATATATGAGCTATTCAATTCTTTTCTTGTATATAATTCTAAGATGTTTTTTTCCCCATCTCTTAGAAGTAGAAGTATAAGCTAATTACTGTTGCACACATAAAGTATATATAACAAAAGAATAAGGACCTTTTATTTAAAGAAACAGATTCTGATTTCAGGTCTTTCTGATAAACAAAATGTTACTCAACCACTAAGGAATTCCATAGGATGCCCATAAGGTTCGTAAAACTCAGTATATTTCAACAAATGCAAACACGAAAGGTGAGAGAGAAGAGGCGTCTAAGAGAAGATGATTATATATTCCAATGGAAAATTAAGTCTTATTAGACAATAATTATTGCTACCATTTCAGACTTTTCAAAAATTAAGCAACCTTGAAATATTCTGCCTGTGACTAACATGGACTTAATCATCAGTTTTACTCATTCATTCAGCTGTCAAATGACCGGGTTGATTGAATTTTTTTTTCCTTTCTCGTCTTTATAAAAAGGAATCATTGCCATGTTGTTTAATCATCTCTTAAGCATTGGTATAACTCTTCTTCTAATCAGTGCATAAAAAGATGGAATTCTCAAAGCCTTATTGCATCATAGCCAGCGTTGTTCTTCTGGGGCTTCTTAGCATTGCTAACCTTCCCCATGCAGGTATTGTTGTTTCCCTAGATGTAACTCTAAGCATGTTAAATTAGAAATGTTAGTTGTTTAAGTGCACAAAAGTAGTAGCAGAATAGTGGTAGTATTGATTTCAGGATTAAGGTAAACAAGGTTTAAGCAAGATATAGGGGCACTTTAGATTATTTTTACGGACTTAGATAGTCTCTATAATTTAGGTATCTTCGTACTTTTTTGTGTTTGTCTTTGACTTTTATTATTTGTCTTTCATTATTTGTCTACGTAGGTACATATAGAGCCGGGGGTCTCGCTGAAAGCAAACTCTCTATCCTTTTGGGATAGAGCTATTGTTTGTCTGTCTCTAACCCTCCCCAGACCCTAGCGATAGATTTTGATGTTATTGAGATATACTGGGTATATGTCGTTGTTATTGATCTAAAATATCCTGCTCTGAGACAACAACTCCTCTTACTTCAACTCCTGGTGAAACAGCAAGAACTACGGGCGAAACAACCTCCCCAGATGCCCTTCGTTTTTCCTATATTTAGAAATTTGCTAATAATCCTATTGAAATAAAGACTTTGGTCTTTGTATAAGTTTAAGCAAGGGAAATTATCCTTAATGATTTAGCGATTTGTATCGACCGTTTCTAATAGACTCAAGTACACACTCTTCCTTGACCGTGGAATATGATGGAATAAAGCAAAATGACTCACTAAATTGTCTACGCTTCTTATATTATAAAGTAGCAGTTGATCGACGCATCTTCATGCAATTTTCATTACTCAGGAAACAACCTCTGTGTGTTTCTAACACATACGTATGATTGCGTACATCCGACTCCTTCATACTACGCCATAGACGGAAACCTCTAATACAATTAGGTAATGTTGTTGTTGTATCGACCATTCATCTTATTTTGCAGGGGCACAGACAGGAGTTTGTTATGGAATGCTAGGAAGCAGATTACCTCCTCCAGCAGAGGTTGTGGCAATATATCAGCAGAAAAACATCAGAAGAATGCGAATCTACGATCCTAATCAACGGACTTTAGCGGCTCTCAGAGGTTCAAACATACAACTTATGATAGGGGTGCCAAACAGTGCCCTCCAGTACATTGCCTCCAGCCAAGTTAATGCAAATACTTGGGTCCTAAACAACATAAGAAACTACCCCAATGTACTATTCAGGTACATCGCGGTCGGAAATGAAGTCAGTCCATTGAAATCAGACACATCTCAGTTTGTCAGATTTGTTCTTCCTGCCATGACAAACATCCAGAATTCAATTAACTTATATGGGCTTGGAAATAGGATCAGAGTCTCAACTTCTGTTGAAACCGGACTCGTCGCTAACAGCTATCCTCCATCTAGTGGCGTGTTTAGGCCTGAAGTCCGCTCATTCATCAATCCCATTGTTCAGTTCTTGGTAAGAAACCGAGCGCCTCTCCTTGTGAATATATATCCATATTTCGCGTATATGGGCAACCCGAAAGACATTAGTCTCAGTTATGCTCTTTTTACCTCGCCTGGAATTATTACATCGGACAATGTCAGATACCAAAATCTGTTTGATGCTATTCTCGATTCAACTTATGCTGCGCTTGAGAAGGCAGGGGGGTCGGGTGTTCCAATAGTTGTATCTGAGACCGGTTGGCCATCTGCCGGGGGATTTGGAGCAACACCTAACAACGCGGGAACGTATCTTAGGAATTTGATGAGTCATGTTCAAGGGACAAAAGGAACACCAAAAAGGCCAGGAAGATCCATCGAAACATACATTTTCGCGATGTTTGATGAAGATCAAAAGAATCCAGAGTATGAGAAGCATTTTGGGATCTTTTTCCCAAACAAGCAGCCAAAATATCAGTTGAGTTTCTAAAATGAGGAACTAAGAGGATCTTACTTGAATAAGACAAAGCTCTAACCATTAAACTCTGTAATCTGAATGTAATAAAGAGGACAATGTCAGGTCCTTCCATCATGTAACCTGTTTACAATGACACTTTCTTGAATTACTGCATAATAACCTAAAGCTTATGCCCTTAGTATTCACAAGAAATTAGCATGGACGTCTCCATCAAATCACTCACTAAATTGATTGTATTGTGAACTAACATTTGATCGACAC
Source organism: Eustoma russellianum (assembly GCA_036186865.1). Taxonomy (NCBI): domain Eukaryota; kingdom Viridiplantae; phylum Streptophyta; class Magnoliopsida; order Gentianales; family Gentianaceae; genus Eustoma; species Eustoma russellianum. The sequence continues at coordinate 39,652,958 of AP025044.1, forward strand.
AACTTTGACGCAATTTTCATTATGAGTCATCGGAAAACAACATATGTGTGTTTCTAATACATAGTTAAGCTTACCTACACCCTGTTGAAAAAATCGGGTAATTTTCCCACTAACACAACTCAACTAGTGAAATGAACCAGTTCAGAACAATCAACCAGACAGAACACTAATAAAACTAACCGACAAATAATATAGAATATTATACTACAGTAGAAAAGAAAACAACATAAAAACAATAAATAGGGCAGAATATTAAAAGAGATAAAGAGAGAAACACCCGAAAACTTTGTTAACGGAGTTCAGCCAAAATAGCTTAATCTCCTAACACTGCTAAAGAACCAGCTTTTATTAATATGTTGGAGAAGAGTACAAATTTTGGGATGATTAACATAAGAGAATGATGAGTTCATTTATAACTCTCAACCTCTCTCCAATTTTACAAACCCACGGTGTGGGATAAAAATAAGCCAAAAAAGTCAACACACACTGTAGAAAAAAAAGGGGTTTGAGTGATTTTCAAATACATGATTTAAATGTGCACAAAAACGAGCAGATCCTACACACACGACCCCTCTTACTATGTTATAGACAGAAGCCTCTAAGTCAATGAGGTAATGTTGCTGTCTCTATGATTTGAAGCTTTTCTGTTAGAGATACGCAAATAGGAACTAAATATGTGAAGAATACAAACAACATTTAAGTGAAGATAGATTCATCATCATCATACGGACCCAGCATATCCCAACAACATCAAAAGCTATCGTTAGGGGGAGTGAAGATAGATTGAAGCATTGAAATTACGCATAGAATGAATTAGGCAAATCAAATTACAAGCCTGTAAATCAAGATTTCACAATTCATATGTATGAGCAATGAACCTATCACGATACAAATAGTATTTCTATATTAGCAATCATAGAAGAGAACAAAAAAGCACTCCCATCTTGAGAAGTAATTTACATTATGTGGTAAATATTTTATCTTGAACACTAGAATTTCTGCAGAAAACTTTCGGATGAAAAAGGTTGCAATAACATTTGATTCTTGAGATTCCATCAACATGTTCGCCAAGACATCGCTTCCATTCTTTCTCATTAAGTGGAACTCTAATCATGCATGGTCATTTTTCGTACAGTAGAAGATGTGATAAAAGATATTTTTTTCTTTTTTTGTCAAAAGCTACATGTGGTTTTTTTTTTCTTTTTTTTTTACTATAATGAATATATGCACTTTTACATTTGAGGACACAGCCTCGGGTAGCTGGGTGATTAGTATTTAGGGATAAAAACGACCATAGTTGAATTAAATATTTTTTTTATTGAATGAAACATTCTTAAACTGTTATAAACTCGATCTAGAGTGTAGTCGAAGTTGAACCATTTTAGATTTATAGTTTCAAAAAATGGCATTTACAAGTATATTCTTTAGCTAATAGTATTATCAAATCAGAATTACTTTTTAGACTAAAAAATTGTTTTTATTTCAATAACTGTTTATTCAAATGTTATTTTATTATTTATATCAAACAAATGCACTAATATAAAATCAAAACACACATAATTTATATATTTTAAATTTTCTAGTATGTTGACGAACTAATAAATTAAACATAAATATATCCAAAATTGATTTATTAAATACTTGAATTGAGCAAAAATTCACTCCAATTTTTATCGAATCAAATTAATCAGGCAAAAACAATTGACAAACTCGAAGTTCATGAACCATTTCGCTCATTTTTTTCCAATGAAGGATCGATATTTTATTCACAAAAGCAAAATTGCAAACTATACAAAGCACTGAGTTTTTCACCAAAAACTACACTTGCAATCCTATGCTATCCATTTCAATATCATTTGCAACACTCAGAACATGGAGCCGATACCATGTCTCCCGAATAAATTGTGCAGGTGGGATATTGGGTACAGTATCCTCATGAGTAGCCTTGTTCCAAATGTACCAGATGCCATAGACGACTTCCCGAAAAAGGTAATGCCAAGAAATTTTTCGTCCGACCAGCCCCAAGTTTTCCTGCATGTTGATGTCAAGCCAGTCCGCCGCCGCGGTACTCTGCGTGAAACGCAGCCAACCACTTCGACTAACGATAAGCCTTCAGATTCTCTTAGCCCACCGACAGTCCCTCAATTCATGTAACTCTCCAATGTCACCACTACCGCATGCCGGACAACAGGCGGTAGAAATAATTCTCCTCTTAAGAAGGAATGCAAGTGTAGGCAGGGAGCCATGCCGTAGCTTCCACATGAACAAATTCGTCCGCAATGGACCTTTGAGCGTCCAGACCTTTTGCCACTTATCCTCAACGTCAGCACTCTCAGCAGCAAATTGCATTTGATAAGCACTTTGCACAGTAAAATGCTGCAGACTTTTACCTTGCCAAAGCAGGCCATCGCTATTGGCCAGACAATTCCCATCCTCGCGCCCGACAGCAGATCCCCCCAGCCCCTGTCTGAGAAGATCTTTACACTTGACAATACTTCGCCACGTTTTAGAGGCTTTTCGCGTTTTTTGATCCGCAAGCGGGGAGCCATACTTAGACCAAAGCATCCTCACCCAAAGTTTCTCCTTCTTGGTAAACATTTGCATTCCAAGCTTAGTCAACAAAGCCATGTTCATCATTTTGAGATTTTTGAAACCCAGTCCGCCCTGCTCCTTTGGTCTGCAAATCTTGCCCCAAGCCATGGAATGCGAATGCTTACGACCGTCAAGCTCGTTCCAAAAGAATTTCCGAATGTGCTTCTCCATATTACTTAAGATTGAGCTGGGAATTTCCACAGTTTGCATCACATAGGTAGGAAGAGCGTTTAGAACCGACTGTATGAGGATACACTTAGAGGCCTGCGACAGGTGTCTCGCCTTCCAAAGGCTAAGTTTACTCTCGATGTTAGCAATAAGAAAATCGTAAGTACGCACAAGCTCTCTCCTATGCAACATTGGAACCCCCAAATACTTTCCAATGTCATCCGTTCTCTGCATTCTCAAACGGTTTTGAATTGAATGGTGCACAGCTCCAGGGGTATTTTTCGACACATAAAACACAGATTTTGCCAAGCTCACCTTTTGACCCGAGATATTACAAAAGTCGGCTAACACCACCGCCATAACGTCTGCCTGCTTCACCTTCGCTTCCCCAAAAAGCAGAAGGTCGTCAGCAAAAAAGACATGTGAAACTAACGGTCCACCCCTAGATGCGGAAACAGGGATCCACTTTTTCTTCATCATTGCTTTCTTAATTCTCTGACTAAGAACATCCATACAAAGGAGGAATAAATATGGGTCCAAAGGATCACCTTGGCGGATTCCTCTAGATGGTTGGAATTCGTTAAGACATTGGCCATTCCAAATAATAGACAGTTTTGTTGAACTAATGCAGTACATAATCAACTCCACCAATGGCTCATCAAAACCAGCAGCTCGCAAAACCCGGTTCAAGAAACCCCAATCCACCATGTCATAAGCTTTCTCTAAGTCAACTTTAACCATCATCATCGTCCTCTTTCCCTGCTTAGATCTCATTGTATGAATGATTTCCTGTGCAACAATGATATTTTCAGCTGACTGCCTCCCAGGGGTGAAGGCACTCTGCATACTGTCCACCAACTTAGGAATGATGCTTTTTAGCCTGTTCGCAATCACCTTCGTGATAATTTTCGTCACCACATTTGATAAAGCAATAGGGCGCAGTTGATTGATACTCTCCGGGACTTTAACCTTAGGGATCAAGGAGATGAGAGTGGTACTTAGATGGGCAGGAAATTTCCTTTCTCTGAAAGCTGTGCAGACAAACTGGGTCACAGACGGACCCACAATCTCCCAATTCCGCTGATAGAAAGCAGGAGGGAGACCATCCGGGCCCGGCGTTTTATTGGCTCCCATTTGAAATAAGGCATTCTTCACTTCATTACTCGAGATGGGGTGGTTTAGTAAATTCTTGTCACCATGGGAGAGTCGTGGAAAGTCAGTGTTAATATGCATAGTCCCCAGCCACCAATGTTGCTGGGAATCAGAGGAGTAGAGCTCAATGTAAAATTTATGCACCATGTGCTGCAAATCCTTCTCATTTGTGACCCATTCCCTGGCCCCATTTTTTAGCGCAACAATCTTCTTCTTGCGAATGAAAGTCTTCAGGGATTTGTGAAAGAATCCCGAATTTCGCTCCCCTTGGGAAAGCCACTGTAGATGTGATCTTTGTTGCCAAAAAGAGGCTTCCTGCTTAAGTAAGTCAGCATATTCATTCCTCAACTCCTCCTCAAGACTCATAAGAAACCTTGAGGGCCACAAGCAAAGAGCTTCTTGTATGCCTTCAAGCCTTGCTTCACATCTACGTTTTTTACCAAACAGGTTCCCATAAACTCGCTGACTCCAAATCCGCAATCTATGCCAGAAGACTTCGATCGTTTTATTCAGGTCGTTAGGGATCGAAGGCCACGCACTCATCACGAACTGTGCAAAACCTTTATGATCCATCCAGTTGGACTGAAATCGAATTGGCTTTTGTAGTGGCGTTGTAGAGCTGTCCTTCTCAGTCTGAAGAAGAATAGGGTGATGGTCAGAGTGCACACGAGTAAGGTGGCGCAGACATGCCTCAGGGAAGGTCTCATACCAACCATCATTTCCCCAACATTGGTCTAGCCTTTGTTGGATCCTACGGGGACCAGCGCTGCAATTCGACCAAGTAAATTTCGGTCCAGAGAACCCCATTTCACTGAAGCCACAAACAGCCATCATCCGCTTCATCCTCTCAACATTATAACCACATACCCTTCTTCCGCCGTCTTTATCATCAGCCGTCAGGACTTGGTTAAAGTCACCAATCATACACCACGGAAATCGTACAGAATGACAAAGTTGTTCAGCATACTCACAGAATGCTTCCCTAATCGCAGCCACAGGCGACGCATAAACTAATGAGAGGAGCCAACGTGTCACGCCACCCTGCAAAACGCCCAGAAGCAACATCTGGGCGGTGTACCCCCAAACTTTCAGTTGAACTCGTTCTTCATCCCAGAAACACCACAGCCCTCCAGAGAAACCTCTAGTTTCAACCGCATCAAACTTAGTAAAATGGAAATCATTTAGAATCCATTCCCCTTTTGCACTATTAACCCTAGTTTCCATAAGGAATAGGACATCCGGTTTATGCATACGCAAATATTCCCGCAACGCAAGCTTAAAGTCCTGAGAGGCCGCACCCCTACAATTCCAGGCAAAAACTCCAACCATTAAAACATCAGTGATGGTTGATGGTGTCAACCCCCATCATAGGTCCAGTGTCCATGTTGTCCAAGCTCTCGCGCACACAGTTGACGGCATCCGTCGTTTTTTCACCTCCCACCTCAGGTGGTAAGAAACACTCCACTTCCTTCATCAGATCATCCGGCGGATGTTGCTTGATGTTATTCACCTTCATGTCTCCCTGAGCCCCTTTGCGGTTTATGTGTAAGCTGGGCCACTCAGCCATAGACAGTTGGTTCCCCGTTTGCATACCAGGCCTGACTGAAACTTCGTTCGTAATGTCGCGAAGTGAAATGGTTCCACTCGCACCACCCCTAGTTCGCCTGGACGATCCCCTGCCTCTTGTGAAGGCACCCCTGGAACTTGGTTGTCTTGGTTGGAAAGAAGTTCCAAGTCCCTCAGTCCATGTAGTGGCATTAGTGTTCGACGTGGACGCTTGTTGATCCCCTTTAGTTTTTCTCTCCCTAATCCGGATGGTGTCCCCTTTCCCAGCAGCTTGGAAAATCACCTTCGGTCCTCTATCCATCACATACTGCAAACCCTTTGCCAATGCTTCCTCAGGGTTATCTTGCTCAGCTTCCACCTGTTGTTCACTTAGCGGGCCAAAACGGGAACCAGCTAACTGCCCCACGCCAGACTCACGATGGTGGTCCTGTTGTTGCCCCTCTCTAGGCCATCTCACATTTCTGTAGCTTGACTCATGTTTCCCCATTGTGTCCAGTGGAACAACGGTCCGACGTCTGCGATTGTTGGTTGCCACCATCCACGGACCAAAAGGCTCTGAAGCGTTCCAATCATCAGGTTTCTTAGCTTCAGTTCCATTATTATGCCCCCCTTCGCCATCTTGCTCACCACACTCATCAGTGGCATGTCCATATCGTCCACACCGAAAACAGATCATACTGAGCCCCTCGTACTCCACAGCAAACAGTTTGCCATTCACGCACACTCTAGAAATAAGAGGTTTCCGTAGGTCAATTTCGACACAAATTCGCGCATAACGACCTCTTTCAACGTTCATCGTTGTATCATCAACTTTAACTGCTCTACCTAATAAATTACTCAATCTCAGCAGGATAGCCTCATCAAAAAACTCCAGAGGCAATTTTGGCAAACGTATCCATGCAAGTGTACTAGTTATAGTTTCCTGTGATGGTGAAAAAAACGGTTTCCACTTCCTAACAGTTATGTAATGGCCCTGTATCATCCAGGGCCCATTGTTCAGGGCCTGCCAATAATGCAGAGCTGAGAAAAACCTCACCGCAAAATAGCCGTCTGCAAGGTCAACGATATCCAACTTCTCCCCCATAGCCCACAAATCACTGAGTCTTTTTTCAAGCATTTTGTAAGAAAAGGTTTTACCTAGTACCTTCACTATGAAAGCCCGTCGCCACGGCTTCCACAGGTTCCTGCACTCCTCAATAGGCACCTCCATGGATATCCGACCCACCTCCGAGCAACTGTCTTCCGCAACCATCGCAGCATCGTACTGTTCCAAATGCTCCTCTTCACAGATGTCATACTCAACATCTCCAGTGTAAAGCTCAGTGGATTCAAGGTTAGGACGGAGAAGAGTAGCCCAGCTCCCTTTCTGGTTATCCGCTTCGTCGAAGTCGTCGGAAAACAGGTTTCCCGAAGCCGGCCTTTTGGATTTCTTCACGCTGCGTTGCAGCTGGTCCGATTCTTCCATCGTCTGTAGCGTATTTTGGCCATCCATGGCCTTGATTTGGGGCTGTTTGAAACCCTAGGATTTCTCTCTCGGTGTTGTGTACAGATTTGTTTGTTTCTCGACAAGCAAGATGCTTTGGTAAGAACATCCCATTTCGCTCATTTACATCTCTCTCTCACCTTCACCAATTCATACACCCTTAGCCGCATTCTGGCCCATACATAGTAAGGTTGATACTTAGATTGGAGATTGTCAACAAGAAGTCATGAGTTCGAATCCAGGGACGCGCACAGTGTGGGTGTTCATCTAATGCTAGACCAAAGGTCTGGTTTGTGGAGGGGCACTTTGTGTGGATAATTGTGTAAGATTTCACCCAATCTAAGAGACCGTTGGACTCCTGATTTGTATCCTTCACGCAACTCTTTGAGACTGGGCAGTGGGGTCTTTTGGGTTGGGTTAAACCTTTTGACAACCCTTAGCCGCATTCTTCCAGGGACCGCGGTTCTTCTCCTTCCCGTAAACTAAACCCTAGCCCAAACTCTTCCGTTCCCAAAAACCCTGCAAAAGGGAAAAAGTAGCCAATCACATCCACAATCTGATTTTAATACCAAGTATAATCCACAATCCACAAAATTGATGGATATAGACGAGGAGAATTTGTTATCGACGCCAGCTGCCGAACCTTCTACTTCTGCTGCTGCTGCTTCTGCTTCTGCTTCCGAAAATCAGACTACGATTTCCGCCGGCAATGGCGCAGCAATTCATCCTCCGCCGATCCCTACCATTGCTCCGGTTCCCGTTGTCCCCACCGTTGCTCCGATTCCTCGTCCATTGGCGCCGATTCCAGTTAGAGCTCCGGTTGCTCAAAATGGAGACACGGAAATCGGCGGTTCTGATTCAGACGACGATGAAGGAGGATCAAGTGGTGCTGGAGCTGGTCCGGAGTATGAGATTTCGGAAGAGAGTAGATTGGCTAGGGAACGGCACGAGAAAGCTAAGCAAGAGCTTCTGATGAGGCGGCGTGCTGCTGCATTGGCGGTTCCCACGAATGACATGGCGGTTCGTGCTCGGCTCCGTAGGCTTGGTGAGCCTATAACGTTTTTTGGTGAGAGGGAGATGGAGAGAAGGGATCGGTTGCGAATGCTTATGGCTAGACTTGATGCGGAAGGGCAGTTGGAGAAGCTGATGAAAGCTCATGAAGATGAGGAAGCTGCTGCTTCTGCTGTTTATACAGACGGATTTGAGGAGGAGGTTGAATATCCTTTTTATACTGAGGGATCACGAGCGCTTTTGGACGCGAGGATTGATATTACCAAGTATTCTATTGTGAAGGCAGCTCAAAGGATTGAGCGGGCGAAAAGGAAAAGGGATGATCCCGATGAAGACTTGGATGCTGAGATAGATTGGGCTTTGAAGCAGGCAGGAAATATGGCTCTGGAGTTGGATGAAATTGGAGACGTGAGACCTCTTTCTGGTTGCTCCATTTCGCCTGATGGGCAGATGCTTGCCACCTGGTTCGCTCTTTCTCTGTCTCAGGGAGGCACTTCTACAAGTATATATATGCAATTCATGCACCTGCACACAAATACATTTGCACAATCATGCTTGTATGTGAGTGCTGATTCTGGTTTTCGTGCATCTATTTGTCTAATATGGTATATCAGCATTCACGTTGGACGGCAGTAGAGGCATTTGCGTTTTTGTACAGCTTGTGGAGTTTACCTTTTCTATGACTTAGTATAACGAGGAAGAGTGAAATTTATGCCCTCTAAAAGTCCAGGAGGACCCTGTATGCTAGGGCTGAACTTTGCGTTTCTCTTATATGTTGTCTGACATGTAAACAACGTAACGTTAGTGGAGATATTTGATCCTTGGTATGTGTTCATCCGTGCTAAAGTATGACTTGGTGTCTAGCTGAAAATCAATCATGACATAGGATCATAGTCAACTGTTCTTGCATTTGTTTACTCTAACATGGGTGAGAGAAGTTGAGTGAACTAATGCCTGTCCTATTGTATTAGGACATGCATTACAGAAGTGTTGCATTTGCTTGATGAATGTCCCTAAATCTGAGAAGGAATATTTTTCATCATGGTCCACGCATGAAGCAGCGATCTCAGGTAGGGGCTATTTTTGTGTAAACGGATAATTTGATGGCCAAGGGTTCTTGACGTTCTGCCTCTTTTGATGTTTTGTTGGAGATATAACTTGTTTATAGTCGCATTATTGTGTTAGTCTAAATGTAAACGCTTGACTCTTATCGCCCTTGAAGGCAATTTTGTAAAGGTTGGCGCTAGTTAAAGAGTGGCATCTTGTAAGCCACCTATCTTTTGGTTTTTGGCTCTTGTCAAGCGATTGTTGCCTTAGATTGCAACATCTTTTGTATATCCGCCGTTTTGGCCTATCTATAAAATTTTAATTACAAAAAAAAAAAAAATGGTTCACCTTGTTGCTGCCAGTGAAGTACCAAGAAACGTATTACATGAACTAACTTGTAGGTTTTATATTTCTAGACTAACTAGGATTATCTTAGTTAAGGTGATGATGCCTATTTTCCATCTCAAATGCCTTGTTACCCTCACAGTTTTTTTTTCCTTCTGTTTTCTTTTTGTTGTTTTGTTTTTTTTTTTTTTTGGGGGGGGGGGGGGGAGTGTGGTTGTTGGAGTTTAGCATTTGACTTGTTGGAAGTAGAAGAGATTTTTCATGTCTTCTCCACTTTGTGGAAGGAATGCTGAGGTGGTGCGATTTAATGTGGATTGTCTTCTTTTCTTATTCTTTCCCGTTTCCTTTTGCCTTATCTGTGCTCGTGTGCTTACTGAAAATGCTTTAGCATCAAACTTTGTGGAGCCAGTTGTCATTCGCAAACCTTTCAGGTTCTCAGTTCTTGCTCTTTTTGCGGTCAGCGACTAAATAGTAACTATTTTGAGCTTCATCTATGGCCTGTCAATTTGCGTTGCATTTTACGACTAATGTATGTTTATTTTTCTGTTGTACATTTGCATTTGCATGAAGATTCTGTTTCTTATATATCATGTAAAGAATGGCAATTGTTCTGTAGGTCCATAAATAATAATTGGTGAGTTACTGCATAAACAGAGATACATTTGACCTTATTTTCGTTCTTTTTTTTAGTTCCTTAAGTGGAGTTGCCAAGTTGTGGAGCATGCCCACAGTAAAGAGTATTTCCAGTCTGAAGGGACATACAGAGCGAGCTACAGATGTTGAATTTTCTCCCAGAGGAGGCCTTCTAGCCACAGCTTCTGCTGACAGAACTGCAAGGTTGTGGAGTACAGATGGATCACTTCTGAAAACATATGAGGGGCATTTAGACCGTCTTGCTCGTATCGGATTTCATCCATCAGGAAGATACTTGGGCACTACTAGTTTTGACAAGACTTGGAGGCTATGGCATGTGGAGACTGGTGAAGAATTGCTTCTCCAAGAAGGTCATAGCAGAAGTGTTTATGGAATATCTTTCCACAATGATGGCTCGTTAGTGGCTTCTTGTGGACTGGATGCACTTGTTCGTGTGTGGGATCTTCGGTCTGGGAGAAGCATACTTGCCCTAGAAGGCCATGTTAAACCGGTAAGGGTGACTCTGACATTACATTATTATTTTGCATCTCCTTTCTATTGTGTCCTCTTATTAAAAGGAGTCCTCAGATGTATGGCATTTGGGCCAGGTACTTGGTGTGAGCTTTTCTCCCAACGGCTATCATTTAGCTTCTGGTGGTGAAGATAATACGTGCCGAATATGGGACTTGAGGATGCGGAAATCCTTGTACATAATTCCTGCTCACTCCAATCTCATTTCCCAAGTGAAGTTTGAACCTCAGGAAGGGTACTTTCTGGTTACTGGTTCATACGATATGACAGCTAAGGTATCTGTCATTTATCTCGGTGTATCTTCTGTATTTTCTTTATGTTTCCTTCTTGTTTAGCCGATTAACCGGGAATTGATTTCTCAGGTGTGGTCGTCAAGAGATTTTAAACCTGTCAAGACACTAGCTGCTCATGAGGCAAAAGTTACTTCCCTGGATGTAGCAGTAGGTAAGTTTCTTATGTTTGAAAGTATGAATGTTAGTACTGTATCTTGTTTCTGTTATTTTAAATTAATCTGATGATCCTTTAATTTTTAGGTTATTTTAATGTTTTTATTTTTAAAGTAGTTATTGGCGCTGAAATAACTTTATGTACCATCATTTGCTATTATGATGTGTGGGGGTTTTGGTAGGCGCAAATGAAATTGGAGTAAATGACTATAATGTGTTTTATTTTGTATGTGCATTTTGCTTCCTGCAAGCCTTAAGTTCTCCTCACGTAACCAATAAATATCATGAGAAGAAGCAGATTTTCATGTTACTTTTAATGGGCAGGGGAAGGCACACATTAGGCTCTTAGAGAAGAGACTCATGCTAAGAAGTCACGTACACAAATAATTGAAAAAGATGATATTTTTTTCGCATTAGGAAAAGTATGATAAATGATCCATAATGCCATTCCCACTTAGCAGAAATTCTACTTCAGTATTGTTGTTGTTGTGCTTCTTTCCTCCCTTCTGTCTTTCTTTTTCGTTCTTCTCCCATTTTCTTCCTGTCTTTCTTGCGAAAACAGTTCACGGGACCAATTAAAAATTGTGGACACCGAAGCTGAAGTAGCTCACGTTGACGGGTAGCAACAATTTGTTGCATTTGAAGCAGCCACATGAGTCCATAGAATTGGTGGGAGAAATTTTAAGAAGAGTAGCTCTTAGTAATAGTCTAAATGATGAGTTTAGGAATTCGAGGACGATAATTTCTTATGTTTGTTTGTCTGCATGTTGAAATTTGAGGATTCCAGTGTCTGATTACTGCCGAAATATGGTTATCAATACGTTCTACTGTATGTTTGCAATTTGTTGCAGAATACTGGTCAAATTGGGTAGTTCATGTTTGATGTGATAAAAATCCCATTATACCATATGCAATCACTGGATTTCATGTATTCATATTGGAACAATTATTGTTTCCATTTCCAATGGAGTCAATGACACATTCTTTCTTGACTTTGGAATATGATGGAATAAAGCAAAATGATTGACTAAATTTGCTTTGCTTCTTATATTGTGAAGTAGCAGTTGATCGACACATCTTAACGCAATTTCATTATGGGTCATCGGGAAACAACCTCAATGTGTTTCTAACACATGGGTATGGTTGCATACATCCGACCCCCCATACCCCGCCATAGGTGGGAGCCTCTAAGGCAATGTGGTAATGTTATTATTGTTGTTGTTGTATATTAGAACGATTATCTGTTTAGATGTTCTGTTGTAATTAGGGACACTTACTTGGATCTATTCTATTCTCTATCCAGAGATTTATCAACTGTTGGTTGTTTGTCACAGATGGACAATATGTTGCCACGGTTTCACATGATCGAAGAATTAAGCTTTGGTCTCTCAGAAGTGATGACGAGAAAGAGAAGGAAATGGATCTTGGTTAATGTGATTCAAACCGGAGGATGGTGTCCTGAGCTTTGATTTCCATGTTAACATTTTGCAGCTGACAGCCTATGTTATGTCAACCTTTTTGTCAATCATGCATCTTCTGGTCCAAGAGATCTGTAACTCAATCTGTGGAGGTGACTTCAGTATTTGTTGTTCTTTTGAAAGATTTCCTAACCTCCTGCATCCAATCAGCTATTGTTACCTTTTTTTTTTATCTCTGTAAAAAAAGCTTTTAAGCTTGTGCTTTCAACTTGATGGGCTCATCCTAGCATCGTAAGAATTTTCATTTAAAACGATATATATATATATATATATATATATATATATATATATATATATATATATATATCATCACCATCCATGCTGCCACGTGTCGCGTGGTGAACAGTGCGGTGAGGGGTTTTGCAGTGAGGATATCCAAACTCTTGAGAAATGGTGTTCAAGACGTAGGTTGACATTCGACTAACAGATTGTATTTCAAATCGTGTAGGTTTTAGTATGGGTAACCACACATTCGGCTAACAGATTGCGTTTCAAATGTCATAGATTTAAGTATAGATAACCACAATATAAGTGATTTACGTCATGCCTTTGGACTTTGACCATCACTTTGTGAAAGATTTGGATTGCTGCCTTTCAGTCTAGATTGAATGATCTGATTTGTCTTATGCACGCAGCTCTTAAAACTGAGATAGTGGGGTCAGGCCGCTTTTAGTCTTTTGCACTCCGAACGTTGGGGATGCGATCTCCTCATCGCGCGGTGAGTCACCGCACGGCCCAGGACGCGACATGTGGCAGCATTAGGGGGTGGTGAGGCTGAATGAGGGTTACCCTCACCCAGCCTCACCACTCCCCCTTTTTGCCACGTGTCACGCGGTCACGTACGCGGTGAGAGGAGAGCGATGAGGGGATCCTATCCCGAACATTGGGAGATGCTTTTCAAAGAAAAAACCATAATTTATGTACGTACAAACACACACATTATGTTTTGCCATCATATGAAATACATTTCATTTGCATTTTGACCTCGTATTTTGCTGGTACGGTTTTATTGACATATCACGATATCTTCAATGTACAACTACCTACGTGAAATAACCAAGTAACTATGTACAGCAAGTATACAACAACGGAAAGAAGGGGAAAAAACATATTTTCAGAATGTAAATGTATATTCTTCAAATTATGATAAATTAAATATAAACGCATTGGGTAAAGAATAACTTCGCACAAATGTAAATTACAAGAAAACAATTTTTCGTAAAAATAAGTTACATTAAACCACCACTCCCCCTCCTCATTCTACTTTAAACCCCTCAAGATTGACCTGAGCTAAAAACTGGATTTAAATTCATATCTGATGCAAAAACCAAGAAAAGGAACGAATGATTTCAAGAAGTAATTCATCACGAATTTCAAGAAGAGCATTGCTGTTCAACTTGATGCTTTAGTGAGGAAGGTTCTGCTTCTGTGGGCATGATTTGCAGGGTCTCTTCTGGTGCTGTCGTTGCCGCTATGGCGAAGAGGTCACCACCCTGTAGTGATTCCACTCATGCAGAGCTGCTGGCGATTCGCGAAGGTCTGCGATGGGTCTGCAACAGGGATATACCATGATGTCCAGCTCTGGAATGATCCGTTGCTTGCTGTTAGGTTGCTCAATGCTGAAGATGGATATTCTCATCCTCTTGCATCATTGGTCATGGTATGTAACACAATTCACAATGACTTTTAGCTATTGTTCTTTTCTCTTTGTTAGGCCTAGAGGGAGTTTCTATTTCTAATGGAGTTAAGGACACACTCTTACTTGACTTTGGAATATGATGAATAAAGCAAATGGCTCACTAAATTTGTTGCGCTTTTTATATTATTAAGTAGCAGTTGATCGATACAGCTTGACACAATTTTCCTTATGGGTCATCGGGAAACAACATCTGTGTGTTTCTAACAAATCGGCTTCGTTGCATACATCCGACCCCCATATACTCCGCCATATGCGGGAGCCTCTAAGGCAATGGAGTAATGTTGTTGTTGCTGTTGAGGCGTAGAGGGAACTATCTTGTCCACCTTCTAGCTAAATTAGGATTGTGCCTCCATGGCATAGCTCAGTTGGTACTCGGGTTAGATTTACCACCAAGAGGTTCAGAGTTCGATTTCAGGAGTACGCACAGTATGCATATTCCATTGCTACTAGGCCGAAAAACTAGTTTGCAGAGAGACACCTTGTGTGGGTCATTGCACAAAGTTCTCACCGACCCAAGAGGCCGTTGAGTCCTTGATTTGTATCTTCCACAATGCTACTTAGGACTAAGACAATGTGAGCTCTCAGTATATGACCTTTAGCCACCAAAGATTGCATAGTTCTTATGTAGTCAAACGGTTGAAAGTATTGTATATCTTTGTACACTCTCTAACTCATTGATTCACCTCATTCATGTTAATTTCACGATTAAAAACATTAGTCTTCCGACATGGAATAGAAAAAGTTATACGGTGAGGCTGAAAAGAAACTCGACTGGTCACACGTAGTACCGATCAGAAAGGAAATAAGACAACCACCTAGAGCAATCATGTATCTCTCTGCCCACAAAAAACCCATCAAAAGTAGTTACTAATATAAGCAAAACCAATCATTTAATAGGGTTATCTTTATTTAATTTTTTTTTTTAAAAAAAATCCTAATAGTAGAAATGGAACAGCACAACGTTCAACAGAAAAAATGATGAATCCTCTTTAGTTTGAAAAAATGCGATTTGATAAATAATCTGTAAATAACCCCTGCAAGCAACCCTGATCTTGGAGGCCTGTTCATGGCATACGGTGGTGGATGGAGCCAAACAATGAGTTCTGAATATTCATAAAAAGGAGGAGCATGCAAACATGGAGTTAAAAAGAATCTTTGATTCTATGATTCGAGGGCTCCAAGTTCACTTCCAATATCATCTTTTCAGTAGCTTTAGTACATCTCCAACCAGATGCAATGAACCCGTAACAAGAACCTGCCAACATGATTAGCAGATTCAAAATAATTAAACTGAAACGATTGAATATTTGTGAAAAATATCATGAAGAAGATGATGCAAACCTCTGTTAAGTGCATGCAGCAGCCGCTTTTTACAAATACAAAGTATGGTAATTTAAAATGGTATCACAGCAGCAGCAGGAGATCCTGAGTTTGAATTCTGCTGAATCATTTTCTGAAGATTATTACTGCTGCTACTATTTACTACTTAAGTGCTATTGCTTGTTGAACGAACCGAGCTGTTCGCGAACTGTTCGAGTTCGGTTCGTATTCGTTCGGTAAGTATTTGTTAACAAGCCGAATTCGAACAGTTATTCGGATTCGTTTAGTTAAACGCGAACTATTCGGCTCGTTTAAACAGTTATAAGGTTATCGAGCCGAACTCGAACTGATTTTAAAGTTCGTTTAGCTAAACGAACCGAGCCGAATAGTTCGTTAAGCTAAACGAATTCAAATTTAAAAATTTAGTATTCGGTTCGGCTCAGTTCGTTAACACCTCTATCGAGTGGCAAGTGCGGTAAGTTACACATAATGGGGCATATTAAATGTAGGAGTATACTCTTCTTTAGAATGGCTTGAAGAATGCAAGTTAACAATACATATAGCACTTACGTGGAGACTCATTTTCGTCGCTTCAATTTTTTATATTTATAGTACTTAGATTTAGAATTTTATGACCTACACTTCTTGTTAAATTAAAGAGAAAATTTTATAGGTTGGTAGAAGGCCGACAATGTTATATGGAATAGACTGCTGGGTCATCAAGAGGTCACAATCGCAGAAGGTGGAAGTGGCAGAAATGAGGATGTTGAGGTGGATGTGTGGGCATGCAAAGCTGAACCAGATCAGAAATGAAGTATTTAGAGAAATGTTAGGGGTGACTATTATAGCAGCTAAGGGAGGAGAGACTAAGATGGTTTGGGCATATCAAACGGAGACAGACAATGACGTCTGTCAGAGTAGATGAAAACCTCTTTGTAGAGGGAAAGAGGAGTAAAGACATGCCCAAAATGACTTGAGATGAGCGGATTAGGCATGAACTAATAGATTTGCATCTCTCTAAAGACATAGTGCAGGATATGAGTTGATGGAGGCAGATGATTAAAGTTAACGAGGGTTAGACTGGATATAGGGGCACATTAGATTATATTTAGGGGCTTAGATACTCTCTACACTTTAGGTAGTCTTTGCATTTTTTTTGTCTGCCTTACATTATTTGTGCAGTACATGTTTATGGCTAAGTTAATATAGGAAGTTTTCTATTTGTATTTACTAAATTCCCTTACTAACTCACCAGAACATCATAGCCTATTATTGTGTTATTTATGCATGTATATATAGAGTAGAGGATCTCACTGGAAGCAAACAAGTGATAGAGATATTGTTTGTCTGCCTCTTACTCTCTCCAGACCCTAGCGAAATTTTTCTGTCGTTGAAATATATTAGGTATGGTTAATTGACTGACTTCTTGCTAATAGCCAAAGGGTCATACGGTGGCCTTCTTTTCAGTTTGAAATTCTTCCATCATTTATAATGGCCATGTTGAAAGCATTCATATATGTGCTAGCTTTTCATTGACATGACAGAGCGAAATGAGTATGCCAAAGGGTCCCTTTAGAAGTTCTTTGAGAGGCGAATTCCTCTTATCTTTTAGGCAGCATAGCAAGAAAATCAACGTCTAAATACTTGATTGTCTCACATACCTGAATCCTGAGAGACGGGTTCTCTTTAACGCAATGCCTTAACCATTTTATCGTCCAGGGCAATGAGGAAACCACCATGCTGCATGCAAAACGTCCTTCTGCAGGTTTGCAATGAGTGACATCCTCATTAAGGAAACTCTGGCTAGGAAAGCGCTCGGGGATGTCCCTGTAGACACTTCTCTCTGGAAAATCTGTTTGGACAGAAGGTCCAAAAGTATAATGTAGTTCATTTATCATATCAAAAACGAGATCCAATGAATTTTTCTCTTTTATCATAGATAGAAAAAGAAAGGAGCGTTTGAAGATCTAAACTTACCTTTTCCATGTATAGTTCTTTCCCATATCTTCTGAAGGCTGAACTGCCATGTCAAGTCCTTCAAAGGCAAATCTTCGGGGATGATTGATGCACCGGAAGTAACCTTGCTATAGGTTGAAATGCTGGGAACAAAAATGGCTTTTGAGAAGTGCGTGCCTAGTTAACAGCGCAATAATAAATCAATAACATCATAAATAATCCATCAACTTTCAACTGATTGTCTGTTTAGTACCAGAGGCAGCACATGTATTCACTAGCCGCGGAAGGAGGATATAAGGATCTCTTACATCCATGCAGTTGAATAATAGAATCTGAAATGCCAGGGGAATAGAGTCATCATTAAAGACGTAAAACAATGATCCTAAGAGACTGGCTGAGAGAAAATTCAGCAATCTATATCAGGAGATAATTAAGAGAGGATAGCAAAGCATCCTATGAAACTCACTTGCTTTGATATCTTGTGTCGTTCTTTAATCCCATTACATGCATAGCCATTGCCGTGACCATTTGTCAGACTTACTGATGGCAGTTTGATTTCTTCCACAGCAGAGGAGAACCATTTGCCACAAGCTTCCATGCTTTCAGGACTGTGAGCTCCATCCAGGTAGAATGTCAAATCTCCAGAATTGTTCTTGTTTTCCATCAACAAGTTGGACGAGTTTATGGAAGAGTCGTGAAAAATTTGAGCCCTTCCTAAGAGTCGGGCAGTTGAAAGGCCTCTAAGAAATGCGTCAGGTAATTCTTCTACCAGGTTCTGCTTATTTAATGACCAATAAGACTCATTAGTTTGATCAAATGGACAAGTAAATGAACTTTGAAGATACTATGTACTGTAAGAGCAGCAATCAGCAATGAGAGCCCCTTGATTACTACAAAAGCAACAGATACTGGTTTAAGACACAGATGCACATGAATTAACATGAACACTAAATTCTCCATGATGAAAATAGTAATCAATACTCGGGCGGAAAAATATTTTCAGTGATAAAGCAATCAGTCGGTTTGCATTCTACTACAGACCCTCTGACCTATGGTATACAAACCATTCTTGCTGACTTTCTGCTCTGTAGTACTTGTCAATTTTAGGCTATTATGAAGTATTGTTCCATATCAAGCGCTTTCTCAGTCACTTACCATTAAAAGAATTTCATCTGAGTGATTTTATTGATAGGACTTGCTTGCAGCCACCTCATACTATATTCTCATCTAGAAAGGAAGGGCAGGGAACATCAAATATAGTGTGTATGCATTGTAATGATATGTACAAATTCCCCAACTTTGGAGCTCTAAAAATAGGTTACGAACACTAACATGACATCAGATTTTTTTCATCTGAAAAACTTAAAGATAGTGAGAATCCTATTACTTAAATAGGCATAGTGAAGAAGACCATTAAATGGCATGAAAATAGTTTCTCCGTTTCTTAATTGCATAACATAAGCAAGAAGTTTGGGTGGGAGTTCCTAAAAACTTTCACATCAAACGCTGATTGTTTCCAATTGTTCTACCTCTGGTGATGTAATTGCTTACATATTTCCAACAAAAGAAAAAAAAAAAACTTAAAGATACAAAAAGGAAAAGGAAAAAAAAGAATGACACAAGAGAGCCACCAGGATGATCTAACCTCTTTAAATAGCTTGTCCCAGTTTCCTGTTCTCTGAAGCCAACTTTTGCAAAGAGAGACAGCAAGTGCTGCATTTGTATACTGGTGATCACCTGATAAACTAAGCTTTATTTGATTGAACTTATTAAAATCAAGCGGTGTAACAACTTCCAAAGGAACCTACAAAAGGAGCAACCATCCAAGAAGAGTGAGCCATCTCGCCATGGAAGAATTTTACTTGCACAACCTTGCCATATATTGCAACATTTACTTCAATACTAATAACATAACAAAAAGAATATGCGTAGAAACAATGTTAAATTGGACTCAGCAGAGATGAAGTAATTAACAGAATTTGATGAAAAGAAAAAAAAAGGGACCTTTTTCCATTCTGGGAAACATGTCTGTCAGCACAATTAGTTCACACACTGTAAGACCTTGAGAAACAGAATGGACAAGGTTATATTACCATCAGCTCTTTTGCTCTCGCACGAACAACATCCATTGCATCAGAGAGTTGTGGCACCGTGAAAGCAGGAACATGGGGCTTCAGGAGCAGGTAAGACGTCAGGCAAATTCAGAAAATAGTTGAAAATCAAAACTGCCAAATAAATTTTGAAAAGAGATATTTGTAATAAATACTCCATCAGAGAGGAAAGTCACGTTATGAGTCTGAGCATGCAAAAATGTTTATACCTTAAGTATTCCAGCCTTGTGAGAAGCAATCTCTCCAAGTGTCTGCCCTGTGGACACAACTTGGAAAAGTGAGACAAATTCTCCTCCATTATCTTTCCATGAGATACATTAAGACCTCGGAAAACTTAATTCACAATATCTCCACAATATCAAACAAATAAGGTGCTCTGTGTGTTTCTAACACATGGGCATGGTTGCGTACATTCGACCCCATACCCCGCCATAGGCGGAAGCGTAAAAGACAATAGGGTAATGTTGTTGTTGTTGTTGAATTGATGTACTGAATTTGAAAAGAGCAGGCTAAATGTGACATGATTGAGAAATATCACCGGTGACTCACCCAATACTTCCATATGATCCATGCCCAGAGAAGCAATACCGCATACCGCCGGCTCCATGATCTGCATCAAAAAAGATAATAAGAGAAAATGTTTATAATAAACCAATGATGATACTCCCACTAGAGAATGAAAATGACCGACTCGGGCATTATTTTCCGAGGGTTTTCACGTCCCCCATGGGATTCAATCCTCTTAATGCCAAAATAAATAACCATGGCTAGTTACCAAGTAAGGGTGAAAAACATGAAATTTATTCACAAAAAGAAAGGGCACATGAACAGAGTAGAGAAATCATTCTTTACCACATTTGTGGAGTCATTTTTTCCCCCAAGCCCAACTTCAATAATAGCAACATCCACCTGCAAACAGATTACAGAAGTTCATAACAGCAGAAGCCTTTTCAAGTGCCAAAACTAAAAAGGGCTCCAGGAAAGCGGATGAAAAGATATAAAATAAGAAACATACCTTTTCATGAACAAATATTTTAAGTGCTAAAACTGTTAGAAACTGGAACAACGGGGGCATGGGCAAGTCTTCTGTAAGATTTTCCTGCAAATTTTTCTAGATGTGGTTAACAGCTCACAACCGATAGCTATTTAGTGAACAAGAAGGTTGTTGCAAGTCATGTGAAACGTTTGGAGTTTTTGCCAAAATATGCAGTCATGTCCAAGCAAGGAAAAGTCTAGCATCTTGGAAAGCTAATCATTTTACAATTTCACGATGGAAAATATGCCTTATGATGAACTCAGAACCCAAAGTAATAAAATTAATCTTTCCTAATCTCCTCCAAGAGCCACACTGAATCTTCTGCGCTTCAAAATATCATATTTTTTATGGATCACACACTCAGTCAGGGTCTTCCTGCTGATTGTATATGCTGTCATTCGAGTTAGTATCCTACATTACCAGAATAGTTTATTATTCCAAGATATAGCCATAAAACCAGTCTATTTGAAGCGATTAAAAGCAAGGGAAATATGAATACTAATGTTCCAATGTACATGCTTTAACTTCATCACTTCACATGCCAAGGCTAACACAGAATTCTTCAGAATGTGGATGTAAAATAAGCAGCCACATTGAACCCACCAAATTAGGTGTCTCTCATACTTCCCAAAAATAGGAAAATAGAAAAAGACAAGGTGCCCAGACATGCAGTTCTAAGGACTAAGCATGGTCCGGCAGAGGGGGGAAGAAAACAACCAAAATAAGAGGCTACATAGCTACCTAGATTATAAAGCAAACAGCGCAGAACTGATTTCTAAGACACAAGAATGTATACCTTTAGCTGGTTCCAACAATCCCAGAAATACTGTAGAAATTTATCTTCTGTTATGTCCAACCTAAAGAACCAATTCAAAGAGCTAGTTTAGCGATCAACAAAGCTTTCACCAGTGAAGAGCAAATAAGTAAAACCAGACACGAGTTCAGTTTTAAAACTGACCAAAGATTTCATCTATTACATGTGTTGGCTCCACTTATAGAAGCTCCTACCAACTAGGGCAATGTACCAAGGAAAACAACCAAGGCACTGCTACCTTCTTTTCTCTGCAGCTTGATTTTGTTAAACCATGTGTTGAATGAGACTTCTCTATTACATTACTAAAAATGCAGCTAGTTTCTTTACATACCTTTTTTTTTTTTGGGTAAATATTCTATTATACTTATTTACAGACCAAACAGTAGACTTCAGGTTTCACTGCCATGAAGTTTACTTCCCTTTTCTAGTAACAAAAGATCTTTCAGTCTTTTCTTAAATTTGAGTTGCCATAGTAAATCACCAAGTTTTATATCAATATATAATTCTCAACATTTACAACATGACTTGTTTTCATTTGTTAAAACCCAAGCTAAGTATCCAGAAACAAACATGATTTTCCCATGCATCGCAGTAACCAGAATATATTGTTAGTAAAGTTACTTTC
Organism: Eustoma russellianum; assembly: GCA_036186865.1. NCBI lineage: Eukaryota > Viridiplantae > Streptophyta > Magnoliopsida > Gentianales > Gentianaceae > Eustoma > Eustoma russellianum. The sequence continues at coordinate 39,674,971 of AP025044.1, forward strand.
TGACATGAAACTAAATTACATTTAGCTAGAGGGAAAGATAATCTAATGGAAGACAATGAGATCGTTCTACCCGTTAAGACGAAATCTTTCTCGAACGTCAATTAAGTGAGGAGAAGTAAAGAGTCCAGTTTTCAAACCACATTCCCTCAAGATAGACTCACAGAAAGCACATGTTGAACCCTGTAAAAGCATCTATAGTAAGAAAGACCATATGAGGCAAATACAACTCAAAACTAGAAATACATTTACACTTCACCATAAGACGCATTAATCTAATTCAAGATCCAAACGAACTGAACCCCTCATAATGTAAATAACAACACCACAATTATGGATTAACTCTACACTCAAAAGTTAGGGAGTATCAGGAGATGAAATTTCTACTCAAGATATTGGTGCTTGTGCATGTCAAGCTGGTTAAGACTTCATTCAAACTGAATCCATAGGGTAACAAGTGAACAGGATCCTTATCCCTGGAAAGATGGGTATGTTAAATTACCATCTCATCTAAAAGCTTAAGTTGCTATAAAGAGTAGTAATTGAACATGTATACACTTAACATGACTCCTCATCTGTGGAATAGTAGTTTAATACTTGTACCTTTGACACGCCTTCTCATGTGTGTACTCCCACACATGAAAAACAACATTATTAGTAGCAACCAGCAGCAGTAGCAGATAGTAACAATAATACTATTTTTTTCCCTTTTTCTAGAAAATAAGGGCAACAAGATTCAAATTCAGGACCACCTCCTCTGACACCATGTTAAAAAAGTTACCATGTGGAATTACCATATCATCTACCAGCTTAAGCTGTTGGAAAGAGTAGTTTAACATCCACACACTTAACAGGGTATTTACGGAGGATAATCAAATGGAGAACAATCAACCGCTAGAATCTTTGATCATGTTAACTCAACAGCTACCTGTCTAAAAGCTTAATGATTAACAAGCACTAATTAGGCTCAAATAAGCAAACAGACAACCACAGGAGTAGGACATTTCTAAACAGCTGAGACATAATCTGTCTAATCCTACAACTGGTACACACCACATGTCCGGATAATAATACTAAAACTTTACCTTTCATAACTGGCTTTCTAAAAAGCTTTGCGCCTATCACACTAAATAGAATTAGTCTTGTTTGAAAATTAACAATCTGATCTGTATTCAAAAGTAAAATACCTTTCCTTTTGTTCCAGCGACATGAATGATTTTGAGGTCAGCCAGATGATCTTCCAGAGCTAGAATCTGCAAGTGAAGCATTAAAATAATTAATCATCCTTGTCCTTAATCCCCTCGCACATAAACTAAACTTTAGCAGTTTGTTCTAAGTGGAACAGCACAATTTCCTTGTACAAAACAATATACACCACAAAGATAAGGAGAATTCCTGAAAGCCTATGTCATGTAACAAAATTATACTAAATCAGTGTAGAAAATTTCAAAATGCATCTAATGAACAACATAAGCAGTGATTCTCCACCAATTTCCAACACTATTACTACAACACTCAATCATTTTCTCACTATGTCGGTCGGCTATATAGAGCCATCATTTCTCTTGCGCTTTATTTATTTTATTTTATCTTGTTTTTTGATTTTTGCTTTTGTTTTTGTTTTCGAGTCATATCCTAATATGTGACTTTAGAATATGCATCTTTCAAAATATCATTGTATTTCAACCATGATCCAAGCATAGGTATCTAAAATTCTCACTTAAATTTTAGACCCTCTAAATGAGATCTGCTACATGAATCAACTGCCTCCACTGTCCTTTATCAGTAACTATACGCTCTCCAATTTTCATATAAGTTATATCATTACTTACTGTCTCTCTCCATTTCTCCTTTGGCCTCTCTCTTTCATGTTTAACATGTACCTTATTCATGTCTCGCAACGTTTAACAGGTGCATCTACATGACGTCTTTGCACATGTCCATGCCATTTAAACCTTGATTCCGTCATCTGCTCGTCTATAGGAGTCATTCTAACATTTCTCCAAATATATTTTTTTTTATCTTTCTTTGTATGTCGACACATCCATCTTAACATTCTCACTTCCGCCGCTCGCATCCTTTGTTCATGTTCATAATTGATCGCCCAACATTCAGACTCGTCAACAATGTTGTCCTTACTCCCGTCCTGTAAAACTTCCTTTTAAGCTTTAAAGATATTTTTCTATCACAAATAAAACCTGAAGCACTTCTCCACTTTAACCACCCAGTCTGTACCATGTGTTTCACATCCTTGTCAATTCCTCCATCTATCTGTAGAATAGATCCTAGATACCTAGAACTCTCACTCAAGTAAAGTCTCTTGGTCTCCCAGTTTCACACAAGATTTCAAGGTCCTTCTTTTGATACTAAAATCAAATTTCATATAATATGTCTTCTTTCCACTCAATTTGAAGCTCTTTTCCTCTTTTTTCCGCCAATATTTCAGCTTAGAATTGACTCTTTTTTTAATCTTATCCACGAACACTACGTCATCTGCACACTACGTCATCTGCATATAATATACTCTACGGAACTCTCTCTTGAATGTGTCAAGTGAGCTCATCTACAACTAAAGCAAATAAGTATGGAATTAATGCAAATCCTTGGTGCAATCCCACTGTAATTGAGAACTCTAGGCTTAATCCTCCTGAAGTCCTTACGTTTGTCACTGCGTTTTCATACGTGTCTTTAATTATCTCCAAAACTATTCTTGAAAAATAATGTTGCAAACCTAAGAATATGCAAGATATAAGAGAAACCTACCAGAAGGAATTACACATTTTTTTCTTCAAAAGATTCTTTCACATGTTTTGGCCTTTAGAGAGAGAATAGGTTGGTGAATGGGTTTGGTCTATTAAAGGAATCGAAGCCATTTGAAATGATTACCCAATCAACCAATATAACAGTTACAGTCATCAATATGATAGTTACAGTCACAATTTTCCAGTTAACTATGATATGATCACTGGTAGTTGGAGAAGTTCAGCAAACTGAAAACTAGACAAGCAAACATTCAGCTTGATTGGTGAGGAAGCAATGGACGGTAGACATCTCAAAGAGTGCCTTCTAGGAAAAATCACAAGCAGTAGAACCTATAGTTGAATATCTGAGCAAAATCATTTGTGATTCTAGCTGTTTTGATGACATTTAAAGTTTGAGACAGCCACAAGAGAAGTTATTTTTGTTACAAATTTACTGCAGGTGTGAGCTTCAAAGCTGATATCTGTACCTAGTAAACATAAGTACCAACTCAAATTTCATACCTTAACGTACGTCCGCATCCTATCTAATTTCTCGTATTTTCTAGCTGTCTGTGATGCAGCTCCCCGTTTTTTTGAGGAGATGAGAGAAGAAAGTGCTTCCATGGCAGCTTCATACGCAGATGAAACATTTAGATCAATTGAGTTCTCTTCATCAGCCATACTCGCTTCCAAATTATCCATCAATTGAGAAGATATAGATCTCAAACCTGCACAATTTGAATAAAAAGATATGATGAAACCCACTTTTAGTTGTTAGAAAATAGAAATACAGAAACAACAATCCCATCTGACTGTTATAATACACATTTTTTACCTACTAATGCAAAAAATAACTTACATTTTTGGCTACATAAATAAGTCTGCTCCAAAGATTATTTGACCCAACCTTTTAGGAATTCCACTATCTGTTGTAAAGTTTAACCATCCCTTATTCACTCCAGTTTTTCCAAATGATTCTCGATATACATGTTCATATAGATAATAACAGACCAGTGAATATGGTACTCATCAGATACAAGCAGTTGAATGAGGGTGGAAAAGAATTAACGGTCTACAAATTTCCATCAATATTTGAGACTGATATATTCAAACTAAGCATGATTAAACCTATCAAGAAGTTTTCATAAGTAATCATATACTCCTTCCATCCCAAAAGTATGAACTATGAAAAAAGGTCAACTATGATAATATTTTCAGGAAGGAGGGAATACAATGATTTCACAAGTGAAACAAAAAAGAAATCCTCTTTCCTTTTTTCTTCTTTTTTTTCCTGCCCCTCTAGCAAATAGTTCATCAACTCATGAATCAAAATGGACATGATTAACAGAAAAACGCATATGAACCCTGCAGCTAGTCACCAATCTAGAGCAAGTGCCCATACACTGGGACTAAATTTCACCTTTCCACGAAAAGGATACAGACGATATTGTAACCATACCTCTCAGCACTAATAAAATGGTAGTCTAATATCATGCTCCTTGTTATCAACTGGGTAAAAAAGAATCATCCTGATAGCAAAAAAAACAACTTTAAAAAAAGAGAAACAGAAAAATGGAAGTTTATGGCGTGAGGTACCTTGCTGCTTCGTAGCAACTTGAGGCAGAAACTCTCTAATTCCACCGAGGTGGAGGGACTGTACGAGTTTAGGAGAGCCACAATTTCTCCATTCGAGTGTACAGAAAGATCGGCTTTCCTTTGCAGTTAACAGAGATCCAACAATGAGTTTTTGACCTAGAAAAGGCTTTGGGTGTAAAAGCATCAGCAGAATTCAATCCTGAAAATATAGTAATATTTTTAATCAAGTCCTGAAAGTTGTAGCTAAACAGATCAATTTGCTGCACAAATTTAAGACTGCTCTTTTGTCAAAACATATTAAAACTAATAGATTTCTCTACATTCTTCCAAATTGTAGCCACATTCGAAATAGAACTATCTCCCTCCTCCCCTTCAAAATAAAGAGATGGGAAGAGAGAGAGAGAGAGAGAGAGAGAGAGAGAGAGAGAGAGAGAGAGGTTGATTTAACCTTACCAACTCCTTAAAATCCCTTCAACCCATCTCCATATATCTGGCTTTTGTCTTGTATTGACGTCAAATTGAGCACGCTTATCTAGCAAACTTCCTACAGTCACTTGTAAATGTAAATTAATCCTCTTAGACAAACGCATTGCTATGTGATTACTTCCCCTATGGTTTTCAACAAAGACATTCTCTTTTTCTATCAAGAATTGCACTGAACTGGCCTATGAACTAAAAGGTTAGCAAAGAACCCTGTTTCAGGAAATTCATAGAGATTTTCCCGCCTCAAGCAAAATCTTCCTAAAATCCAAACTTACAACAAAAATGAAAACACAGCAGCCCAGTTGACAGAAAGACAGAACAAACACTGTCAAAACAGTAATCCATTTATGGAAGAGGATATTCACATAAAGCAATCTTTTCCAATACTTCGAAGAAATAAGTTTAGAAAAGCAAGAATACTGTATAAAGTAGAATGATTTACTCTGTGATTGAACATGGAAAGGAAAGTAAGGAATAAAGCACTCTTCTTACTCTTACTACAACGTCAACTCGTCTTCTTTGTATCTAGGATTCACTGTTGGAACCCTTATATTCTGTGTGTGTTTCCTTTTTGTCGCTGAAGAAAAGCCATTACTGACCAGGAAGTTTTCTTTTACCTTCCTTAGCCATTCGGGCTTTCTTTCTCTTCATTTTTTCGTTTTTGTTTTTGTTTTTATATATAAAGAGTTAACCAATTTGTTTTATCGGAAATTTTTTGATTTGTTACGTCTAAAATTTCTTAAATTAAAATGTTTTTCAAACCTTATTCATTTTGTTGCGTTGAATATCCATTTTGTATAATTAGTACAAATTAGTGACGATTTGATCACTATAATGGATATCTTTAGCTATATTTAATTAGTTAAAAAATAATTATTATAATGACTAAGATTCTACTGTTCCTATTATAATGGTGTGGATTTTTTGTCTAACTTCTGAATCTTTTACCGAATATGTTTGGCCATTCTCGAAACTGTCAATGGTGAAAATGCGCATTTTAGAGGGTGTTTAGTTCGCAATTAGATATCGCAATCAGAATCAGAATGGGTAAGACAGTGTATATTATTTTATCGTATATAGGTTTGGGCATATAAGTCATAGTTGTGTGGTATTAAATTAAGAATGGGTATGATTGACATTGATAGTGTTTGGTACGTATCTTGGTTTGAGAGTATATAAGTTTGGACGTAAAAATCATAGTTGTTTGGTATTGAAGTAAGAACGGGTATGATTGACATTGATGGTGTTTGGAACGTATCGGAATTGAAGTGGGTCTCGAAGGTGGACGGCCGAAAAAGTGGCCGGAAAAATTTGACCCGTCGGGATAGTGACTGGGCGGAGGATGGCAGACGGCGGCGGCGGCGTTGATCGGTTCGAAACTCATACCCCAATGTCTCCATATTGATAGACAATGGGAGCTAGTATATCAAAAAAACGATATCTATTACCAAATAGATATCAATCTGAAACTCATACTACCAATTTTAACAAATAAACAACGTTTATAGATTTGGATTCCTCCAAACTCATATCCTTAATGAAGGACCTCCAACCAAACACCTCCTTAGCTCATAGGAGTAGTCAATCAAATTTGTTGCCACTAAGGATCATACTCCTTGGGCGTTTTATTGTCAGTATTCTGATAACTACCTTGATAGCATAGTTCGGCTCCAACAGAGCTAAAAGAGGAGCTATTTTGTTCTTAAAAAAGGGGGAAAAAAAACTATTTTTGGTAATAGGAAAGTCTCAAATTTTGTATTAGATTGCAACTCGTCTGCTCACATAGGGGTTGGGATCTCCTCACCCCAACTTTCTTCACCTCCTTTGTGACCATGCGACACGTGGCACCAAGGAAGGATGGTGAAGCTAGATGAGTTGCGGTGAGGTGATCCTATCCGCTCACATAGATGATTTTGCTACAAATAGAAGGCAAATCAACCAACATGGTTGGCGTGGTGGTTCAGCACCTCGTCCTTTAAGCATGTGGTTGGGGGTACGATCTCCATTCATATGAATAGAGCAAACCATTTGGTCAGTCTCCTATCACTTTGTGTGTTGACCACAGGGACGGAGGATTAGTCTTCTGGCTTTCGGCTGGGAGGATACCTCGGAGTAACCCATAAAAAAAGAAGGCAAATCATAGAAGATGGATAGTGGAAACGGGCAAAACCCAAAATCATAGGATATGGACAGAGGAAACGGGCAAAACTCAAATTTTTAACGTAAAAGCACTTGTAATGGTAAAGATCCTCTAGAGATGCATGAAGCGCACGTAAGATTTTTGTACCCCGCGAAAATTATTAAAAATCTAATGTATTTGAATCTTGTAATGTACAGCGAAATAATGTATTCTTTTTATAACTATTGTGAAGTTGAAACCCGCAAGTTCAAACCAGGACACGTACAGTATAGACTGCTTAGTAATCATCATCATCATCATCCAGACACAGTATATCCCAACGACATCAAAAGTTATCTTAGTAATAGTTATACTATTGTATTCAGACCAATTGGGTTAATTGGTTGATGGTCAAGTTTTCAGTACACATCCTACGATGCTTTGTCAACTTAAAATTCCACTGAACTTTTGATTTGCATCTTCTATGAAACTGAGACGATAAGTAGGCCACCTAAACAAGATATTGGTCTTTTTCTCCACAAAGTAAAGTTGAATATGGTCCTCACAAGATCTGACAATATTACGATCTTCAAGATAGTGGAATATTTGGGAAGAACCTTTGGGATTCTGTAAAGAATATTCCTAAATCAAAATATTGAACCGGCAAATGATCTGATCAACTTCCAGGAGAAATTGATTTAAGGATTAACCCTGCCACCTCCCTTCCAGCCCCCCCAACCCCGGCCCCGCCCAAAACGGAATTTGCAAAAGTTTTTCGTTTTAATGGATCGTAATAGAACACAGAGGGACTAGAGAATACAGATAAGTAGTAAGAGGGACGTAGTTTTATTTTCCTTTTCTTTTTGGGATGAAGAGGGAGTTGAGGTATGAATAAGCTGTTGAGTTTGACAATTAAAATTGCAAGAAGTCGGAGAGAAAAATGATAATAAGTAAATCCATACCAAAAAAAAAAAAAAGCCAACAAGTCAATTTGAATTGGAGATTCAACTACTTGATTTGCTGGCTCAAATGCTTAAAACACTCAATTGATGAATGAATTGTCTCATAATGGAGCAAAATATATGTTGGAATTTAGAAGAAATCAACTCCCATATTGTAATCTCAGTATTTTGACAAGTTTAGTTTCTATATTTTTTTGAAAGATGAATGCATTATTCATTCATCAAATCTGCAATTGCAGTAGAAAGTATAATAAAAAGGAGATGATTTCCACATAATATGGGTAGCATATTCAAGTCTTATATTTGCTAGGTGTTGAGCCGACATATTGCCGCTTTGTAAAGACTATCTCGCAACTTCCAAATGAGTTTTTCAAACTCTTACATTCTCTGAGCAAGGAAAACAAAGGATGATATGGATCAAAAGCACCGGTTAGCAAGTTTCTATCTTGTCGATATTTTTCAAAAACATAAAAGAAAATGACGAATTTTCTTTTTATGAAGACGAATGGTTAATATTTGTTTTTTGCTTGAAGCAGACTGACAGTTTCGGTTAAAATTCGTTTTCTGCTAATTAGGGTTTCAAGAAACCCTTGGAACGTGAATGGAACCAAATGTTTTGTTCCTGTCAGGCAGACTTGAACAGATGGACCAGTCAACTGTAAGTTTAGACATTGATCTGTCCAATTTCAGATTAGTTCAAAGCTTGTCGGGCCTACATTGTACAAATCACATCCTACTAGAGTTTCCATTTCCAATGAGTCAATGACGCAATCTTTTTTGACTTTAGAATATGATGAGATAAAGCAAAATGACTTACTAAATTGATTACGCTTCTTATATTGTGAAGTAGCAGTTGATCGACACAGCTTGACACAATTTTCATTATAAATCATTGAAAAACATCTATGTGTTTTTAATACGAGTATGGTTGCGTACATCCGACCCCTTATACTCTGCCATAGACAAGAGTCTCTAAGGCAATGAGGTAATGTTGTATATAAAAATCATTCCAACAGTTGTGAACAATGCCTAGAAATGATCAAACTGCATAACCTCTCCACATTAATGCCACAAAATCAAGTCTTTTTTAATCCCCAACGCAGCACTTTACAAATTTGTTTTGACAGAATATCTAATAAGGTGGAGGAGCCTGTTGCCTGTTGTCATACACCAGCATCAGATGATTGGGTACTAAGCAAAAACCCTTCCTACTTTACACAAAGCGCTCTGATCCCTTGATGTTAATGTAAGGCTCATTGTTGAACGATTTTTCCAAAGCAATTATCTAAAGCGATTCGGAGAATGTCGGAGCACCTAGATCCAGTTCTTGTCTCATGATACAGTTCATTAACCAGTCAGTGCCGAAAGTTTGAATGTCTCCCTTCATAGCTAAGAGTGTATCCTCCAAGTCCTCTTCAGACGCGATGAATATTGTTCTCGATGGATTTTTCACTTGCTCCAGTCTCTGAATAATCTGCATATGCAGAAGCATTAAGCAAAAACCCATATGCAAAAGAAGTATGAAATGGCTTCAGAAAACTGCAAGCAACTACTGTAATTTTTGAAGGACCATATTACGCATAAAGAATGGGATGTAGGACTGCAAAGTCTATCTATGTTCACTAAAACAAAGATGCACAAAAATTCGAAGATAAGTTTGTTTTGCAATTGGGCAGATCAAGAGTTTCACCAAACACATTGCAAGAGTGAAAGGGAGTAACTCTATATGAAATACCATGTGCAAGAGAGGCACAGAATGTTCTTATCGTGGCAAACTAGAGTTGCAGTTTCCAACTTCATGTACAAAGTTATTAGCATGGAAGGCTATGATACGATATTATCTGGATAATACAAGAAAACATATGTAAAGCTGAACTTGTGTAGTCATGCAAACATAGCTGCCTAAGGTCATACTCACATTTCCGCCAGCTGACTTGATTATGGCTGTTAGAGTAGCAACTGGAGGTTGGACATGTGCACCAACACAGAGATCATAACCCTTAAGCAAGGAATGTGGATCTTTTCTGGCTTTAAGTACTGCAGTTTTCAACTCTGTTCTGTATTTGCTCTCATAATCTTCATCTTTCAAAATGAATGGCACTTCGTCTACAAAGAATGCCAACTCGTTACTTATAAAACGGGCAACTCAAAGTATTAAACCAATAATCAAAGTCACACTTCGTACCCACCTACAAATCTGCCTTTTCGGTAGCTTTCCTTTAACCAGCCAGAGGATACAATCCAAGCACTAGGTAACAAGGGGGAGAAAAATGTGTCATGGCAAGTCCTAATGTATAAATAGATTTTCCAGAATCGAATGCCAGTGGAGTGTACTTAGCAAAGGATAAAAAAGTTGCGTACAGTAAAGGTGAAAATAACAGTAAAAGGGAAAAATAGGCTAAAGTGATAATTGGAACCAGATTAAGAAGTTTTGCTATTTCCAAATTCAACTATGAAGAGCATAACAATTTGAGTGAACTATGACTAACTAAATATTCTAAGAAAAATGGTATAATGCAGGCTTCAAACCTTCGAATCAAATAATCAGATCAAGATTATCTTTAAAAAGAAATGTCGTGTTATGGAAAATAATATTTCTATGCAAAAAGAGAGGGAAAATGCATCTAATTGACAATTTTACCTTATTCACTTAAACACAAGTGAACTTACCCTGAGCAGAGACCAATACAGAAGTTCAAAGTTTTCCTGGCTTTTCCAGTGACTATATGTGTACTTATAGTCCCCTCTGAAGTAACACTTCCACCAAGGTCTTCAATTATCTGCATCAGTAGCCCAAGTTACAATAGCAGATTGGTGAATCAATGGAAGGCACAGTGTAGATGTACAAACTTTTCCAATCCATTTACTTCTAGAGGGATGGTAGAACCAAAGACAAGGTTTGAAATATAAAGGGCTGAAAATACATGGTGACCAGAAGGTACTCGACTGGACCGCAACCCTCACAGAATCATTTGACTCTCCCTAATAAATGCAATTGACTACTTTCAGTGAATTTTGTTCAGTGCTCGATTATGACAAGTAATATAACAAAACATCCACTGAAAGTGCACCCGTGACTTTACAGAAGAGTTTACCTTGGTTAGACTTGATATCTTTCTATCATCTGCTATATTCATCAACATGACTCTAACAGATACTCTTGTTGGCAGAACTCTTTGGCTGCCATTATGTTCTTGTATTTCATCCACTGCTCTAGACTTCTCATCTTTCTTATCCAAAAAACTTTTAGCCAAAAAATCTTGATCTTCTAAGACTATATTCCCCATGTCAGTTCGCAAGACAAAATCTCCAAAATTTCCTTGACAAGAAGTTGAATGACCACCCTTTATCTTTTTAGACTTCAATGAAGTGCAGCAGGCTTCCCAAACCCTCTTCTTAGTTTCCTTGCATGGAACAGGAACTTGAATCCTCATGATTATCGTCACTACCTTCAAGCATCCTTGAATCAGCAACCACACATTTATTGTTGACAGGCTTTTTACAGTTCACATCCTGGGAACCTGGAAATGAACATTTTGAGTAAGGTAAAACTTAGAGACGTTGGGACTATCAACCTCAAAGTTGAAATATGCCTAGACAACTAGTCATGCGTATGTTGACATTTAGGAGGCCAAAAGAAATCATTTCACAAATTTGATCTATGATCAATTTTGTCTTTAGAAGTACTGGAAACCAGCTTGATCATTTAAACAGGCATACCCACTATGATGAAGCGAATACCCAGATACAACTTCGAACATCATAATTGTTTTTCGTTGATGACAAGCAAATGCTAAATTCTTTCCATCATAATAGAAATACCTACAGATTGAAGTCTGAAGCTGCCTGATAAATTAACATACAAGGTAGTAACGTTTATCATAATTCACTACAATCATCTGAAGGAAATTATAAATCAGACGATCACCAGTGCCATCGGTGAGCTGATGATATGATCCCTTGGAAGGCTCAAGACTATCAAGTACATATCCTGGCTCTTCTACCAAGACAATATCAGAATCAACTTGCCCTTGAGGATTCACTGGAACCGACAAGTTCAGCTTCTCAGCAGATTGGGCAGGACCATGACCAAGGTGAGACACTAGGAGAGTTGAGCCTCCAGGAAAGCACAACGCCTTGCGAATGTCAGCCTTGATATGAAGCCTTCTAGCTCTACCCTTTACGTCCACCTCACCAATCACTGAAAATCCCTGTGCACAATATTGTCACAGGTTGAAATGTCAGAAATGATGAGGAGTTACACTCAAGGAGACCATACAAAAGCAGACATTTGTTGGGCCATGGAAGCAGATACAGCTAATGTCAAACATACAGATTTATGCAGGCAGACAGCTCTCCAAGGAAACGTGGCACAGAAAATAAAGAACGAAACAGAGCAGCATAGTCAAGAAATTTGAGTTTATATTACTGGGAGAAAAGGAGTTACTAGGCAATTGAAATAGCAAGATCCTGACTACAAGAACCTTTTTTACAGAAGCAGATTGTACTTTAAAAAGAGGGAAAAAAAAAAGAAGAGATAAACAGAACCAACTGTAAGTAGATTTTTATACTGAACACATTACCTGCTTCAACCAAAATCCTTCAGATTCCTTGTCGCCCCAACAGAAAATAGTTCGCACTCCAACTCCTTGTAACCTTTTGCTCAACTCCATGTACAAGATCCGTCCAAAGCCCTAAAATTACAAATTTTTCAGCCAGTAGCTACATAATTTCTAACAGTCAAGAACATAAATATTAAGATCTGAGAAAAACATCAACTGTGCAATTGAAGTTCATTAAGTAGAAACTACTTTAATCTAATACCAGCAATTTGATGAAGGTGGAGGCAGTCCATTAAAATGAAGCACTTCGTCCATCACAAAAATCTTGAGGTGTAATGTATTAGAATTCTAAGGCAAAATTAGTGTGCAGTATCTAGGCACATTAACTACGTGGACAAGTCAGTTGCACTGTTCAAGTCACTATTATTCATCAAGACGAGCAAAATCCTTAAAAGGTCCCTTCATAACTTGCCTCGATAAATAGTGAAATGGAACTCTCTGATGGGTTTCTTAACGAAAGTTTCGTACAGAAATTAACAGAGGAAATAGCAACAATAATAATAAATGCCACCAGCTAAAAGAAGTGAAAAGAACAGATGGTGAATGAAGATGGGGGGAATCACAACTGTACATTCATAGAGTATATTGTAACAGAATTTAAAAGCTCTTTTACTTCTATAGAAGTTATAGTAAAGAAGCAGAACCTTTTTTGATACTTTGAACTAACAGCAGCAAGAGGAACTTCTGCATATTGTGTGTCAGCAGGAATTATTTGATATGTGATTGCTGAAACAACCTGAAAACAATGACATAAGTAATGATACGGATGCAATAATCTACATTAATTATTTAATGCTCTCTACATAATAGAAATCTCAACATGCAGACTTGCTGGCACAAAGAAAGTAGAAAACAAAAGACCTTCACAAGCTGGGTTCAAAATTATCAGCTAAGAAAATAATTATCAATTATGGCAAGACCAACATAGTTACAACTTAGAAAACCAACATAAGAAAGTAAAACTGATGTGCGTGTTTAAAGAAATCTTCTGTCAGTGACTATGTGCACAGACAAGTAAAGAACCAATACACACTGGGAGTCATACCTCTTGCACTTCATTAACTTTGTGATGCAAAATTAAAGTGCAATACTTCCTGCAGAAGTAAACAAGCAGACAAAATTTTTCACAATAAACAATCAAATAAAACACATTGTAGAAAGAAGGGCCTTTTCCCAACTTAAATGGAAACATACGGTGTTCAAAGATATCTTTACCCATTTGATATGCATCTTTCAAGAAACGTTGATCTTTTTCCTGTATTGGCTGCATAATTCATTGCCGGTAACTCTTTGAATATACACAAAGAACTTCCTACATCAATAAAGTAACATCGAACTTAAGAGGACTACATGTTGATGCAATTGCTCATAAAGAAAAAAGGAAGCCCAAAAAATCAAGTTGCACATTTGGAAGTAAAAAGGAAGCACACTCCAAGAGCCATAAAACAAATAATCATTTCCTAATTGCACAGAAGGATATATCATATCAACAAATGTAGTACTTAAAGAGAAATATAGGTAGCAAGTTGCAGCATCATTTACTTTCTAGGAACAAGTTCTTTCAACACCGCCAAAAATGAAAATCAATGTGATAATATGCATGTGACTTCAAAATCATGGGCACAATGTTAGGGAGAGGAAGCAGCTCAGGTTAATGAAAAAAGGTGTAACTGTTTGTCACAGCTAGAAGGTTTTAGTGAGCGAGAGAATATACTCAAATGCCATCTTAATATAAGCTGTCTGATTGAACTCCTCATTCAGTGAGCAATTCTCAAAGTAAGACTTGCAGATGAGAAGAAATTTCAGCACCCTTTAGATGTTAACCCAATCCACTTAGCGTAAGAAAGACTTCTTGCCTTCAGACGGAGAAAGCTCTCCTTTACCATGCTCTAGGTTGATGACCAACAAAGTTCACTTCAGAGTTTTAAATTCCTCCTCATTGACAAATGTCCCAACGAGAAAATAAATGTCTCTTTTGCAGTACAATAATGGGAGAGCAAAATGGGGTTGGTGTCATTGGAGGAATTTCCATAATGTTGACTATCAAAAGCGGTTAGTCAACTTGTAAACCTCCTTGCAAAGAACATATAATAGTGGACAGTATGTCGAAGCATACAATATCTGACAATTCAGAAGCTGCTTCAGGAGTATCCTAACATTACCAACATGGATAGCCTTATAAACAGACACTAAATAACAGAAGTGCATAAAAACAAAAGGGGAGCCTCCACACAATTAAAATCTGAAGCTCACACTGCTAGAGAATAATCTCTGCATCACTCATATCATATGAATGGCATTCTAAATCCAAGAAATTAGCTAGTGATTCTAAACGTCACACACCTGAAGGAAAGACTTGGTTTTTCCATCTGGATCTTTTGGGTTAACTAGCGAAAAATAGTAATTCCCTGCAACTGCATCAAAAAGTTGTTGCATCTAACGTTATTAAACTGTTAACAAAGAATAAAAAAGAACAAACTACAGAAAGAAAACTTGAAAAATCTACCGTCATTCGCATTCCCGAGATCTGATGTATATTTACTACCAGTCTTTCTACTTGCCACCGACTCCACCACTTCCAAACACAAGAGCACAAAAATCATCATAATGATAAACCACCTGGAACTATGATAAATCAGCAACTATGATTAAACCACCTGAAATTTTTATTTTCGCGGCTTTAGGGAGGGTGATTTGGAGGCTATTCTGGCTCGATTCACTTGTGAAATTCAGTGCTTCAACTACAACCTCACAATTTCCTGAAACATTTGTTGCAGACAAAGTTAGGATTTCATTTCGAAATATTTTCACCATAGCTATACAAATCTCTTGACTTGATTACCAATTGCAATTGGAGCGGCTGAGAGCAGGGAAGGTTTCTTCACTGGCGCCATTATTTCAGAGATTTGAAAAATTGCGGAGACGGAAGCATCAAAGGAGCGTTTTATAGATGCGTGGTCAAGGGTACATATGTCAATTCCAGTTTCGGTTTTTCGCAAAATTATAGTCATCGTTTTGTGATCAATAATAATGTTTGATTTAAATCATGTTTGATACTCCTTCATTTGAATAATATATTGGAATCGAACTCTTAACCTCTTGTCCCAACTCGAATGTTGGACTATGACTTAGGGGCATTCTTTTATTCTAATTTAAATGTAGAAATGAAGTAAGTAGCTTGAGGCATTCGTGCATTGTTCGTCAAATGGCTTCTTCAATAGGGATACAAACCATATCGAGCAACTCAATCATACACAGTATGTCCCAACGATAGTACAAGCTATCGTTAAACATATCGAGCAACTCTTTATGGAAAAGGAACCGAACTCAAGCATTTTGTAGACTGATTCGAATGTTTATCAAGTCCTAGCAAACATTGTCCAGCATATGCTTCTTCAATTCAAAAAAAAATGTCATAAAAAAACCAGTTGATCAAAAATTAAATTAAGATCAAATTGTTACAGTATTTAACATAATAGTTTTCCAAAATAGTCTTAATATCATTTAAAATTGTGTTTCAATTAGTATTGTGTAAAATAGTTTAACATTTTAAATGGTGTTTGATCAACTTCATGTTTAATCAAATATGACAACATTTTTTACAAAGAGTATATAAAGAAACAAATGTTTATTTAATGTTATCCAATATTTTAAAACAAATGTTTATTTACTGTTATCCAAGATTTTTTTATTACGTAATTGATTGTATTAAAATTACATAGTTAATTATGTATTTCGCTTTTAATATTGATAATTGAATAAAATTTGAATTTTATTTCTATATTAATTTCGAGCAATTCGTTCGAAATTGAGATCTGAATATCGAGCCAAACTTGAATATTCTAAAATTCTAGAAGCTCTTACCGGTAGCATAATCCCCACCTCTACACCTAATCCCCCATCCCGGCCTCCCGCCCCACGTCCAGTCTAAACTCTCTCACTACCCAATCCTTTCTTCCCTCTTCTTCCGAAGCGGACTCATTTCTTTGTGAGAGGAAAATTTTCTTCTTGGAGGTCAATTAGGCAACACTTGACGTCATCACACCGGCCGGCGCCCACTTTCCGGTAACATCCTTTTCCTTGTAAACTCTCACATCGGCAGGTCGAAAATTCTGGTTCTTCATATGCACATTATTCTGTATCTCTAGCTTTCTGTTTGTGCACTCTGTTTTTCTATTTTGCTCCCTCACTGGCTTTCTCGAATCAACGGGATACTATGCGCCGCCAGGATGAGTCGCTCCGTTCTTTACTTTCAATAACTTCTTGTTGGAATCGAGCAGTAAGTTACTTTCACTTTTTTGCCAGTTTCGCCTGGATGTCGATTTTGTGTATACTCATTATGTGAGCAGTCATTGTGCTTTGAATTTTGTTTGTCCTCTCTTTCTCTCGGTGAGTTCCCATTTTCTAGCTATGGAAGTGTGTGATATTGCTTAAGCATGAGCACTGTTTTTTTTTTTTTGCTACTTTGTGTTTGAACCCTGTGTTTAAGTATTTGATATTGCCCAAGTATGACTGTTATTACTCTTTTGGCTGTTGAGTTGGAGAATCCATGTTTTAGGGGTAATTTTAACTCCATATATGAGATTTTGTGATTCGTCCTGGTTCATATCTTTTAACCTGCCACAAGGAACTGCACATTGTGCTGTGTTTTTGAAGTATAATCCCAATTCTTGCATCTCAGTTTGGATGGTCATTATTTCACGGAACAATGGTAGGAGCCGTGGTTTGTGCATCTGCTCCACCTTCAGCAACTGTACATTCTAGCTTGAAGGTTTTCCTTAAGAAGCCCACCAAACTAAATCTTTCATCAGGACCTCATCTTTACAACAGTAAGGCTTCTTGTACTTGGACAATTCTCTCTAGCTTCTCTTGTTTTCTACTTCAGATCCAGAATGTACTTTCATAGACTGATATTTTAACAGGTTTGAATGGAGAAAGCAGCAATGGTATTCCGAAGAAAAGAATACTTGATATTGGATTTGCAGTTAGGGGTGGTCAATCAACATTGGAGAGAATAGAGAAGAATAATCTAAAAGAACGGAAAAAAGGTGCAGGAAGGTTGATAACGAGCCAGGGACGAGATGAGGATGAGAACTATGGACCCTTCTGCCCTGGTTGTGGAGTATTTATGCAAGATAAAAATCCTATGCTTCCTGGTTTCTATAAGCGAAAGAGGTTAGATGTTGAAGAAGATGAAGAAAATGAGGGCTTTGATGCTTCTCAGTATGGTGATTCAGGAGAGGAAGAAGAGGATACTGATGATGATAGTGACAATAATGTGGTCAACTCGGGGATTGAGGGTAATGAGACTAATTGGGATTCCGAAGGCTGGGAACCTGATTTGGAGGATGGTGATGATGACAATGAGTTGGATGGATTTACACCTGCTGGTGTTGGCTATGGTAATATTACTGAGGAAGTAATAGAAAAGCAGAGGAGGAAGAGATTATCGAAAGCTGAGAGGAAAAGGCTGGCCAGGGAAGCTGGGAGAGAGAAGACGAGGTGATAGTATGTGCGCGTTGTCACTCACTAAGGAACTATGGGCAGGTGAAGCATGAGATGGCTGAAAATCTAATTCCTGATTTTGATTTCGATAGGTTGATCACTACACGTTTGATGAAACCAGCAGGCACAGCTAATGCTACAGTTGTGGTTATGGTTGTTGATTGTGTTGACTTTGACGGTTCATTTCCCAAACAGGCAGCCAAGTCTTTGTTCAACAACTTGCATGGAAGCAAAGATAGTTTTAAACTTCAAAAACAGTTGCCTAGGCTTGTTTTAGTGGCTACTAAGGTTGATCTCCTTCCATCACAAATTTCCCCTACAAGATTAGATAGGTGGGTCCGTCATCGTGCAAAGGCTAATGGTGCACCTAAGCTTAGTGGTGTTTATTTGGTTAGTGCCCGTAAGGATTTAGGTGTGAGGAATTTGCTGACTTTCATTAAAGAGTCGGCAGGACCTCGTGGGCATGTTTGGGTAATTGGAGCTCAGAATGCAGGGAAATCAACACTAATTAATGCATTTGCCAAAAAAGAAGGTTTAAAAGTCTCAAAGATAACTGAAGCTGCTGTCCCAGGGACGACATTAGGAATCTTGAGAATTCAAGGTATACTATCTGCCAAAGCAAAAATGTATGATACTCCAGGTCTCCTGCATCCATATTTGCTATCCATGAGATTAAATAGGGATGAGCAAAAGATGGTTGAAATAAGAAAAGAGCTACAACCCCGAACATACAGGGTGAAAGTAAGTTTATGTATCTTATCTTTATTCAAATGTTTCATAGTATGATGCTTTTTCTACCTGTTGAAATTTGTAATAAGTTATTCACAAAAGAATGAAAGTTGTAATAACTTTATAGGAACAACTTCTTTCTTGGTCACAGTGTTGGATGCAGTTGATTGATTGCGGAACCCAATTCATGAAAGATGCTTCTATTATTATTTCTTTATCTTTTTTTGGGTGGGAAAGTGTGGATTTGACCTTCTAATCATATCGTCGCAAGGGTCATTTTCCATTTACGGACACCAGAAGAATTAATATTTGGTATAGATTGGGAAGCTTTCTTTGATTTGAGTTAGTCACTTTCTAATATCTTGATTAGTTGTTTCTTCTTCAAGCTTGGTTATGGTCACCTGCTTACATATGCTTCCAATAAATAGATTGATGTAAATGCCACGTATTTCATGTTCATTTATCAAAAAATTATATTTGCGTGATCGCCAAATGCCTTTATTTTAATCTCGTGGCAATTTCAAATGCCATTCAGTCAGGTCAAACAGTACACGTTGGTGGCTTGGTGCGAATAGATCTTATTGAATCTTCAGTGCAGACAATCTACATTACTATATGGGCATCACCAAATGTCTCTCTTCATTTAGGGAAGACAGAAAATGCTGAGGAGATCAAGGACAAGCATGTTGGTCTTCGGTTGCAGGTTGGTAATGACGGGCAACTATTGTTCATTCTCTTTTCTTGCATGGTAACAATGCCACTTTTTTACTTGGTATATTTTGAGCGGAGAGATTCCTACTAATAGATGTTTAACCTTTACCCTTGGCTTCCTTTTGTTGTTTAATTCTCTAATGTTTTACTTTTGTTCGTTGGTCAGTTTTCCTTAATCTGGTCTAACTCTGAAGTATTAGAAAAAATTAGATCCTCCTTTTTGGGGCCTGGGAGAACAGGGTCCTTTTTCTGGTGTCGAAGTTTTTCTTGAATTTCCCTTTCGCCATATTCGAAAAGCTGGGACTGACAGAGACATTTTTTTTAAAAAAAAAAACTTCCATTATGGGGGCCTTGGGAAGCATGGTCCTTTTTTTGGTGTTAATTCAGATGTTTAAATGTAACATGTTGTGTATGGTTCTTGCCATTTAGCAGCATGAGACAGCCGCTTGCATTTCTTTCACAGGTCAGATCCATTTCTATTGTCCATGCTAAAATGATGAATATGCAATCATGATAGTAATCTCCATGGATTTCGAAATGCCGGTGGCATTATATTATGTGGCGAGCATGCTAGACGGGTAAATTTGAGAGTATGCATGTTTGTAGCTCAAGCATCCTTTTTTCACTACAGTTTTTTGTCTTTCGCCACAAGGCGGTCCTCGTAGATAAGTATTTTTAGGTTTTGGGGCTTGCCTCTATTTCTTTGTTCTCGCACTGACTCGTTTTTCTTTCATCTTTTATCTGTTGAAACTAATCAAGCTACTATGATTTGGCAGAACCATACAAAATTTATCCCTTAAGCCTTAGGAACTTCAAGATAAAACAATTGCATTTGCTTGAGCATGACCATGTATGCAGTATTATCTACTGTGCATAGGAGTATTAATCTGCGTAGGAGTACTAATTAACCCAATTGTTGAAATTGCTTTGGGAGAGAACACAGCTTCTGTAGCCTCTTTTTTTTTTTTTTTTTTTTTTTTTTTGTAACACTAGACTCCTAGTTACTGGAATCTAAGAGCTAGTAGATCTTTTCGTCTACAGTCTAGGCCTCAAATCCTTGCTCCTGGTATGTTTTTTATGAATTTATCATTTCACCCTTCCGGACTAAATAGTTCCGTTTTTTCTAGGGAAGAGATTTAAAGATATCATACTGTTTTTCTGTTGAGAGCATTGTGTTTATAGAGATGAAGTAATCATTTCTATTTTATTTTATTTTCTAATTCCTCTTTCTGTTGTATTTATGTACGTGAAGCAAACACAGAAAATTCAACTCCTTATTGTCCAAATATTATGAGTAACTACTTAAACATGTCCCGGATGTCAGAATAGATGTCGTCGTCGTCGTCATCATCCGTATCTAGTATATCCCAACGACAGCAAAAACTATCGCTAGGATCTGGGATAGATGTGTTTCTTCTAAAATAATTATGGCTATGCATTGTCTTTCTATGTTATTCAAAAAAAAAAAAATTACAACCATTTCTTGATTTGAACCAAGTTCACCAGAGTTGACAATATGCACCGATGTTGCTCCTTGCAACAAGAAATAAAACTCAATTAAGAAAGAAACATACATGACACAGTGCCTTTTTTTCCCAGCCCCCTATAAGTGCAGAGCGATTTTTTGAGTTAGGAGAATGGACCAAGAAAGAAGTTGAAGTGTCTGGAACTAGCTGGGATGTCAACAGCATAGATATTGCAGTGGCTGGCTTTGGTTGGTTCTCTGTGGGGCTTAAGGGTGAGGCAAAATTGGCAGTTTGGACTTATGATGGAATAGACATCACCTTGCGGGAACCGCTGGTGCTTGACAGGGGCCTCTTTCCTTGAGAGACCTGGGTTTTGGCTTCCAAGGGCTATATCAGAAGCTATTGGTAACCAGTCAAAGCTTGAAGCTCAACTCAGGTAGAACCAACGAAATGAATACTGCTCAAGGATTATCTTAAGTGATCATATCTGATAGCAGAAAATCCGGATGCCGGGAACATCAGCAAGCAAGTTTCTAAGACATCATCTGATAGCAGGAAAGCGGATTACTTTGGCTGTACTCACTGGTCTTCTGGAAGGTGCACTGGTCCTCACTTGCACATTTTTTATTTATCAACTGAAACCATACTTCCTGTGTTTTAGTGTCCAGTCCTTGATGCGAAAGCCATTGTTTGAGATTCCCTTATGCTCCTTGAAACACATCTCTCACTTGGGAGTCTAGTTGTTTCAGTCAAAAGCTGTTCTTGATCTCTTGTTGGCATATTGTTCGGATTCGTGTGAAGATCCTCTTGTTTGTCGATTCTCTACTGTTAGCATCAAGATGATGCTTTACATACCATGACCATGTCATCAACTTGTATTTAATATTTACTCAAGAAGGTTGCCTTTTGATGGTAATATCAAATAGTTGTATTAGTTTAATAGCGTTCAAGATTTGGCAGCTTATCTGACGCGTCCAATGAAATCCTTGTCAATCAGCTTCCACAGACGATATTTTCAGTGCAGGACAGCAGCACAGCCGGCAGCTGAACTTGTATATCTGGCACTCTTCTGACTTTCTAGTCCTATTGTGTTTCCGGTGCATTAGGTTACCGTGTTTGTGTATGGTCTTGGGGGTCTTCGCGAAATACTTTGTGAAAGAGGCTGTTTCTTCTGCGGTTCGAACCCGTGGCCTCAAGGTTACAAAGCAGCAACCTTACTAGTTGCTTAAAAGTTTGTCTTCTTTTACTAGGAGTCTTAGTTTTATTCCGAAATATCCAGTTGCACTTGTACGCTTTGACATGACATTGCTCGATCATGATAGCTGTAGTTTTCCAATTGTATTGTTATAGCTTGTGCATTTTAAAAGGTGTAATGCACTTTGCTCTCTTATTGTTGTAACTTTTGGCAGTGTGTGATAGTGCTTATGTACCCCTCCGTCCAAGTTTGTTAGTCTAACTCGAAATATCTAAATTATTCTGAAAACATCACATCATGAATTGTATGATTATTAAAAAATGATTACAAAAAAAAAAGTTATGTAAACATATCAGTTTTCAATTTTACCTTTGAGCTATAATTCGCTTATAATTAATATATTTTTAATTAATTTTTTGAGAAGATAATTTTAGAACCAAATATAATTTAAATATCATAAGAAATGAACTAGAATTTAGGACACCCTAAAAATCTAAGGTTTTCCATCTCACTTTCAAGTGCTTTAGTACTTGGTCTCCACATTGAAATCTTGAGGGCAATGAACTCACTTCTTCTCATTGCAGTGTATACAGTTCATAGCGATCGAGTATATGGAAGTTCACTCTGATCAAAGTCCAAAAAAACACGTTACAAGCTCAAACATACTCAATAAAAATACGTTCCAAGTACATTAAACTTGCGTGTTTGTGCAGGGTCTAGAAAAGGGTCGGATCGCTTCGTGATCTAATATACGCAGTCTTCTTCTACATTTTGTGCAATAGGCTGTTTTCGCGACTCGAACCGTGACCTCAAGGTCACAAAAAAATAACATTACCAGTTGATTCAAGGCACGCCCACAAATATAAGTTAAAGTATTCTCTAAATTGTGGTTAACTGATTTATGCTTCAGGAATGCGAGCTGATACTCCAGCTAAAATATTATACTGGTAGAGATAAAATTCATATCCATAGGACAATGAATTTGGTGAATCTAGCAGCACCCTTTTCCAGCACTCTTAGTCCTGTCTATACTTTGTGATGACAAGTGAACTTTGTACACTCTTCTGCACAGCCAATGGAGTTCACAAATAAACAAGCCTCAAATCAAATACGAGAACGACAACTTGAAATATTTGTTTGATTTATCATCTTCAAAATCTACAATCTTTATGTAATTTTACATTTGCTGTAAGTTTTACAACTAGAATAACCAAAAGCATGTTAGAATATGAACAACACAAAGTGGTAGAGCAAGCAAACACCTGCTCAAGCACAGAGGCTACGAAAGAACAAGACAAAGGGAGACACCAAGCCTTCTCAGAAACTAGCTGCAGAGTGCCACTAAACGATCTCCACACTCAACGAGGCTGCTGGATGCAGCGTGGGCTGCACTTGGCACTCACTCGCTTAGCCGGCTTCTCCAGATGCTTGATTGGTTCAACACCATACCTCGCTCCCCTACCCTTGGTTGAGTTCATCGTCTTAACCAATGCATCCACGTCTGTCCCAAAACCTGCAACCGACATCAAGATTAAAGCCCCAGTAGACAAATTGCAACAAGTCATGTTTGAAAATGATCCACAATTAACTATTAGACATGTGCCATTCTAGCATCTACTTTCTCAACCAATACATGATAGATACATGGATATATCGTATCCTGAGTAAGCAATTCAGGATATTCATGTGGCATTCCCTAGAGCCTACTTCTTAACCAATACGAAATAGATAGATGGACATCAACATGGATCAACCGATACGGGATAGACACGTTCCATCCTGATACCTACTTCTTAACCCATATTCTGATAAATGTGTGCCTCTTTCTTAAAGGACAACGACCCACTAACATGGCATTCTAAGACGGAGCAACTACTAGGACTACGACAAGTAGCTACTCTTAGACCATAATATAATTACTGTTACAAACAAAATGAATTAACAAATAGTCAACATAACCACCAAAACAACATCATGATGGAAAGGGAGACAGGGATGTATACCATTCTCAGGCAGTGGCTTGCCAGCGGAGAAGTAAGCAATGTTTTCCTTATCAGCTTCAGAGGATTGAAGAAACTCCTCAAACTGGGATTCCATGTTAAAAACATCATCGTCAAGTCCAACATCAATTGAATCCGGAAGTAATCCAAGAACATCGTCATCATCAAATCCATTTACATCATTGCCACAGAAATCCTCTACTTGATTCTCGCTGAGCCAATAATTCCTAAACCAAGTTGAGGTAGTCACCAGCGCCCACCACTCCGGTGAAAAATCCTCCACTTGGCGCATAGAGGCAGGAATATACCACGGAGCGTTCGGATTCAGGGTTGATCTTACTCCTGATACCAGATCCATCTTTTCACTCGTTACCTTCGGTAATTTAATCTCACAAACAAAACACCTGAAAACGCATAAAAGTAAATGATCAGATCATAGATCAAATAATTACCACAACCAATTAACAGTTATTCAAGTGATCACTGAATATATATCACATATTTGTTTAAATTTTATCAATTCTTCATCGAATCCAGACAACATATAAACACCACACATGAACACAGCTAAAGACGAACAAATTCTAAAAGAAAGAAAAATACGGATCAAATTAGCCGATCTACTTACCACTTGATCCTTAACTCAAATCCGCTACATGAATCGATTTCAATCGCTACTTACAGAATTTTCAAATGTAATTACTACGAACTTTGACCACCAGCTGACTAGACAATATCTCTACAAGTCATCAATCATCTAAAAATCAATCAAAAAATTCATTCAGAGATTGAAACTTTACAAATCAGAAGATCTGCAGATGATAAAGCTAAACTTGCAAAGAATCGATGATAATAATTGAGGATAAAATTTAGAAAGTTACCTCGAGAGCAAAATATCTTCTTCACTATCACGTTCGTAGCGAATTATGTGATATTTTCTAACTCTACGCTATTTATTTATAGGGGGGAAGAAACCGAGCCTACTAGGTTCGCTCACCGAGGCACAGGTTTGGATCGAACCGAGCCAACCCACTGATTGACTTTTCAAAAGCGTCACAGTAGAAGAAAACAAGCTGCCAACTAGAGAACTATTTAAGATAAAATATAACTTTGATCCTTTCACTTATTTTTCTTTCAACCATTCTTTATCATCCGCTACATGTCTTTCATCTCTCTTATATCTTTTGTTAGTCATTCTTTATTTAGCCTCACCAATCTTCTCATACTGTTATGTGGCGGACAGCGAGATATATATCTCTTGCTAATAACTTTTCATTTAGCCTCACCAATCTTTTCTTATTGTCATGTAGCGGACGGTGGATAAGGAATTAGAAACCATTTACCCACGGTATTATAGTTGAAGGTGTAGGGAAACAATAAATTATGACATAAAAGTGGGTCCTGCAACAGCTATAAGTGAAAATATGACATATGACATTAAAAGCTAAAATGATTGTCGTGTAGTATCTTTACACGTGGATTAGTGAAATGCAGCTTTCATACGTCAGAATGTTTGTCACAAATGATTATAACTGTGACAAAAATTAAAACCAAATTGTATTACAAAAATTAGTTAGCCTGAGAAAAGTATTTGTGTAACAAATTGTTTCAAAAAACTAAATAACGTTTATTTTTTTCAGTTCATGTAATTTTAATGAAAAATCAAAATCATACTCAAAATAAATGTAAATAAATTTTAGTCTAATACAATAAGGTACATTGTTGACGGGAATATCCGGTAAGCTGCTGGTTAACATAATACGTATACATGTGTAAGATATGGAGAGGATAAGAAATTTCAAAAAAAAAAAAATATTATATTTTAAAAAAAACTTAAAATATGATATAAATAAGGAAAATTTCTGACATAATTAGTGCGCAACTCGCAGTGCTCTACAAGAGGACTGTGGACGGTACTGTCAGTCGTATCCATGAATCATATTTGGATTGTACTGAAAGTTGCGTTCAAGGAGTAGTGGTTTTCAGATGCAGGCAAAACTATCCAACCCCAGAACGGTACTGGCAAGCCTGGTAAGGTCTGGCAACATGCGCCTACCGGTGCTGTCCAGACCCTTAGACGAGCTTGGCAAGGCCACCCAGGACTGGACAGACTGCTAGTATCGTCAGGGCCTAGGTGGTTTGACGTCTTCAAAACGATCTTTCTGTATTTGAAAAACTATTTATTTTTTTGGATGCAATTGCCAGTATCGTTCAGGTGATTTCTAGACGAAAGAAAAATTTTCAATTCCTAATATGTGTTAGGTTTTTTAAACTATCATATATTTTGTGAAATTTATCGGGAGAGGATTATCTTTTATTGGGGGCCACAAATAATGTTGCTGGTGGGGTCAAATTCGATGCAAGGTCAATTGATGAGTGCTGTTTGATCGAACGGACAGAAATGAGTGCTTGTTTATGATGATGTGTCCAGGAGTGGGCCACAGACTTGAAGTGGTCCACGTGCCTTTTCTTTTCGGGGCCCACCCACGTGATGAGTTGTTGCCGAACAATCCAAAAGGTATTTGTCGATGTCCGTCGGGTTTTAAATAAACCGAACTATTCGAAAAACAATTCAAGTTCGGTTTATATTCATTTTAAGTTTTTTTGGTTAATTTTGGTTAAACAAATCAAATTTGAACAAATATTTAATGGTTGAAATTGTTCGTGAACTGTTTGACTCGTTAATGAGTTATAATGTTTTCGAGATGACCTCAAACAAAATTTTAAGCCCGTTAAAACAAACGAGACGAGCCAAACTATTTGTCTTGGTTCGGCACGTTCTAGCCCTAGCTCCGGGTCTTCCTGCCCATTCTAATGTAACTTTATGGAGGATGTAAATCGAGATTACTTAGTGGCCTTCTAGGTATGGGGTTGAGATTATTCAGTGGCCTTCTACGTACGAGGCTCAGGTAAGTAATGTTCACAATGTATTCAATGCAAACTAGACCAACATCCACATCATATTGGGTTAAAACATTTGGTTTGGAGCAAGCGGTACCAACAAGGTATTTACTGCAAACTGGGCTAACATTCATACTACATTTGGTTGAAACATCTAGTTTAGGTCAAGCGGTCCTCACAAAGTATACAATGCAAACTAGATCAGCATCCTTACTTGAAACATCTAGTTCAGATAGAAGTGAAATGCCACACTGTCAGTATCCACACTTGAAATATCTGGCCCATACAGAAATGAAACGCCCATATTACAATTACTACAAGAATCAAACATATAATATTGGATGCAGCCGAATACCAAATAAACTATGTACTATGCTATTCAAAAGGTATTTCTCAAACTTATGTGTGCAAGATATTGGGCTTATGGAGGTCTGATTTGCTTAATTCAATTATTACTATTGTTTAAACTGTAATAATGCAATTATTTATATAGAACAACTTTCTGGTCAGATTAGCATTATTAATGAAATATTTGAAAAATGGAATATATAAACGAGAAATGATATGGGTTCTATTTATACCATTTAATAAAACTCATTCTTCATGGAAGCCAATTTTGAAGTAGTTTACATGAGTTATTGTTTCTTAAATTGAAAATACTCCCTCCGCTAAAATAACGTGTGTGTGTATATTTACATATGCAGATATACACCCCCCTTATATGTGTGTGTGTATACACACACATACACACACATACATAAATATATGCATGTTGTCTTTGGGTTATTCCATAAGTTCACATATGTGTACAACACGAGACTTATCTGGAGATATGAAGTTATTAGGCAGTATTTATAAATCTACAAGATAGCTTCTTAATATAACAAAATGACATATAGTAAAAAAAAAAAAAAAAAATTCTAGAATCAATTGTTTTGAAATAAATCACTTACCACTAGTGCTGAAATATATAATTTTATACAATAATCTTATTCCTAAAGTACTTTATCATATGAATGTACTTACTAGCTTCAAGCAAGTTTCCCATAATAATTAAGTAAAAAAATTATAGTCATGGTTTTAAAAATTCAGTAGGGTACCCTACATGATTGGCATGAAAAGAACAGGATACTTCGATTTGGAATAACTCCATGTCCATCTCAATTCAACTTTCCTGGAAGATCCTAATGGAATAGTTTTATTCGGAACTGAACTTTTGTTTCTTGCATTTTTTTCCTTTATATTTTTGGTGGGGTCAGACATACCCTGACTCTGAGCGTCTTTACCGTCACAGTCCCAACAAGCATTGTGAAGGATGCAAATCAAGAGTTCAGTGATTTCCTATATTGGAGGAGGTCATACACAAAGAGCCCATGCAAACTACGGCTAAGTGAAACACCACACTACGCGTGTCCCTGAAATCGGACCATATATCTCTTGGGAGTTATTCTTAATCCGAATATCAACTAAGCTATGGCAGGTGGCGAGGTCGGATTGTCTCGCCAAGGTAAAAGTCGAAATATCCGGGGTCTAAGGCCGTCAACCCTCCGTCACTTGTCTTCTTAGGAAGCCTGAGAAAGGAAAGAACGCGTTAGGGGTCCCAGGGCGCTGCCCCGGAGAAACCCTCCGACGCTCAAGTCAGTTGCGGGCATTATAACATATGGCTTTAACTGAAATATAGGTTTGACAAAACCTGTTGGAGGTCGGCCAAGGTGTAGGCCGAGCTGAGATGAGAACAGCGGGGTGTTTTTTGACTCGTGATTTGGACTTGCAATTTAGGCTTGGAATTTTAGACTTGGAGCTTCTTACTGTTGGGGAAGCTCTTTTATAGTTGGCGAAGCTGAGAGCTGCGTGTCTCAGATGGTTGAGATGACGACGTCTGGCCCGCTTGCATGGTTGCCGTGCAGCTGCTAAGGATTGCTGTATTGGCACCTTCCCTTCGTATGGTTGACATCTGGAAAGTTAGATATTGCATGTAGGCCACGTAGCATACAGCTCTGTGACTGTTGTAACTTGGCCGAGATCAATAATCAAAGCCGTGGTCGAAAGCTGATCCGAGGCCGAGATGAAACTGTGGAGAACTCGGATTCCTTTGGCCGAGCTGGATGTATATCCGATCTTCTAGATGTTCGTTATTATGGCCGAGGTGCCATTTTAAAGGGCAGAAATGCCGGTCTTGTGGTAAAATGCTTGGGCCAAAGTTCTGGCCGGGCTTTTCCAGTTGATAACTGTAGCCGAGACAAGATCCATTAGCCGTGATAAGGCCATTGGGCCGAGGTGGAACCCTTAGGCCAAGGTGGAACCCTTAGTTCCAGTAGGGTACTGACCATGTAGCCGAGATGGCGTGGGGCCTTCGTGGCCGAGGCGGAATACTTGTCCGCGTGGGACTTGGTCAGTCATCAGGCCGACCTGCGGCCCTTAGTCATTTCTGTACTCTTGCTCTGACGTTGACTGTCATTGACTGACGGGTGAATTTTCTGGTATCATCATTTGCCCCCAGATTAGTTTGGCCGAGCTGAGCTGAGGGCATGCTGATCTGTTGATATCGTTGCCTTTGGCCGAGGTGTCTCTCAAAGCCAATTGCTCCATACCTATCAAGCGCAGTGTACGAAGCATCAGTTCGTAGCTGTACTGATTGGATCAAACTAACCAGACGGATGACCTTTATTGGCACGTGTCCATCTTGGGTTGGTTTTCCTTGCACAATTATTGTCTGCGCATACCGAGGTGGTGACGGTACAACCTCTTAATACGACGGTTCAGGATCCAGCCTTAATGGTAACGTGGGTCTCGAGGTCGGTCCTCCCGAGGTGACCTTTGAGATGGCCGAGATCCCTGCATATAAATAGGTCTTTTCCCTTCATTTTTGCGCTTTGCTTTCTGCTCATTCTGTCTTCCCGGCGCTTGCGTCCTCCAGCATTCCTCCTACATTCTCTGGTCTTCCTTTCTTTTCCGGCAAATCGCCTGTAAGTTTTCTCTGCTAGCTTTCATGTCTTCAGCTTCTGATTCACAAAATCGCTCCGAAGGGGCTTCTTATGTTGGAAATGACGGAACTTTTAGTTCCTCATCGGAGAAGACGGTTGTCTTTGAGAACCGTCCTCCAGCTCGGCTTCTGGCTGGTGCTGGTGATGTTGCCGGCCCCAGTGGCCGAGCTATGCCGAGCAGAACTATTAGAGTAATTGAGGTTTCTCCAGAGCAGGCAGAAACCATTCCTCCGGGCACGGCAACAGTGCCTAGTAGATCTAGGGTTTCAACTCTGCCGGTAGGAGTTGTCTATAGGGGGTCTCCTTCAGCCGAAGTCCAAGAGTCTTTTTGTACTCTGTCCGAGGTGGACGTTTCCTTGATCTGTGGCATGTATGACATTGATGTTGAACAATTTGACCCCCTCTTACCTTTGCCCAATCAAACAGCCTATGACCCTCCTGCGGGATATGAAGCCATCTACGAAGAATATTTTCATTCTGGATTCCGTCTTCCCGTCCCAGTCTCTTTGTTTCGAATTCTTCATTCTTACAACCTTAGGCTTCCCCAAATCAAGCCTAACAGTTTGAAAATTATTCTTTCTTTTCTGCTCTTCCTTAGAGCATCTGAGCTCCCCTTCGATCAAAGAATCTTTAGGAGTCTATTTGCTTGTAGGTCTTCAGAGAGTTGGTATTATTTTACCAAAAGAGTGACTCCTGAAGATTTTAATTATGTTGTACATATTCCCTCCTTCAAGAAGAATTGGAAGGGTAGGTTCTTTTATGTTAAGAAGTTAGGGTTACCCCAACTTGATATATGGAAGTCGGGCAGAGCTGACAACATGAAGCCGAGCTCAGAATACTGTGACGAGGCGGCCAAGTTGTACTCTCTGCCTGTGGTCATTGACTGGCACAGAGTTAATGAATCCGTTCTGAAGGCGGCTGACCTGAGCTCCTTAGCTTCAGGTCCCCATTACAAGCCCCTTTCTCCAGACAATTTGGCAATAGTCCGGGGTATGTTCTGGTACTTGTGCTTCTTTTTCATTTCTAACTTCCCCCACTTAACCTTGCGCACTCTATGCAGGCTCCATGGCTCCAGAGGGAAGGATGTTGCGGCAAAGATTGCTAAGGCCGCAGCTCGCAAGAAAACTCAGGCCGCGAAAGCAAGGGCCGAAGCCGCACAAGAACTGCCCCCAGCCGAAGGCATTGCCGAGGCCGAGGTTAATCAAGCAATCACAATTGCTTCTGAATCCACCACTCCAGGTATCTTGCAATTGGAAGACTTATTAAATCGTTTTCTTGTATGGTTTTTAACTTCCGGTACCATAGCAGGGGCAAGGGTCAATATCTTGCCAGCAGACCCCACTCTTGCTGATCTCGGACAGACCCAGCAATTTGAGGGTTCCATTCTGGGAAAAAGGCCAAGAGAAGATGCCCCCGTTCCTGAGGCCGAGATGGCACCTGCTCAGGAAAATGTAACAGTGGGCGAATTTGATGAAGCGGACACCGTAATGAATCCTGCCGTAGCCAAGAAGATGAACAGTTTGAACCTGCCCATTGACAAACAGCGTTTCTCAACTGCATCTTGGGGCAGCTTGGTCAATTCTGTCCATATCAACTCTGCCATGGTATGATCTATCTCTTGTTTGTTTCACATGCTAAAGTTTTTCTAACTCCATTTCTGTGAAACAGCTAAAGGTGCAACTGTCCGAGCTCATTAGCCGAGGTGAGGAGTTGCAAAGTCAACTGGCAACTAAGACTCAGGAGTCTGATGTTAAGTCCCAAAACATTGCTTCCCTAAAATCAGATCTCCTCAAGATTCAAGGCCAAAGAGAAGAGGCTGAGGTCAAATGGGCCACAGCTAACTCCTTAGTAGCTGAGCTGGGGAAAAGAAATGCCGACCTGGAAGCATGCTATAATCAAGTCATGGCCGAGTCTGGGCAGAAAGATGCCGTAATCAAATCTCTGCAGGAAAAACTGGAGCAGCAAGCCTCAGACTTTTCTGCTCAACTCGCTGCGGCCAAGTCTGAAGCAGTGGCCGAGTTTAAGAAGTCTGAACTGTTTGAAGAGAATATGGTGCTGCTGCAGGGCTCAGTTATGCAGATGGGCCAGACAAAGGCCATTGACGTCTGTGCTGAGGTCTGCCCCCAGTTAAACAAAGATGACCCTAGGCTGGCTGAGCTTTATAATATCAATGCTGAGGCCGAGTTTGAAACCCAGTTTCAGAAGTTCACTGATGGGGCGGACTTGCGTGATAATGATGAGCAAATCTAAACTTAGATTGTATTAAGTGTACTCTTATCATCAATGAAAGCTTCTGCCCTCTTAAGTTGCAATTCTCGTTTGTTTCCGAGTTTTTGCATTTTCAGTATTTTCTTCATACTTTTGGTTGCCGAGGTCGCACATCGGACCCACTAATCTTGAACAAATCTCTGCCCGCAGATTAGCGTAATTGAACTTTTCAAGTTCATTGTTGCCGAGATTGAATGTCGGTCTTATTAAACCTGCTCAACTTTAATAAAAGATAGTCAAAAATAAAAGTTACCTTGTCTTGCTGAACTTAAATAAGAGAATCTCGTGAAACCTTGGCCGAGATCTCATTTAGAATAACTCTGAACATATCCGTTGTACACTAGCCGAGGTGAGTTATAGAGATATACCCCGACCTTATCCAGAGTTGCCAAGGTCATACGAGTCTTGAGCAAGTTGGTGTCCCGGGCTGGCCGAGATGCAACTTCAACCCTCAAGCGAGATCTTTCCCAAACCTGCTGAGAAGAAAATTTAACCCTCTGGCGGGCTCTTTCCCCAGAACTTGCCGAGGTGAAATTTAACCCTCTGGCGGGCTCTTTCCCCAGAAGTTGCCGAGGAGGAATTTAACCCTCTGGCGGGCTCTTTCCCCAGAACTTGCCGAGGTGAAATTTAACCCTCTGGCGGGCCCTTTCCCCAGAACCTGCTGAGGAGAAATTTAACCCTCTGGCGGGCTCTTTCCCCAGAACCTGCTGAGGAGAAATTTTTTACCCTCTGGCGGGCTCTTTCCCCAGAACCTGCTGAGGAGAAATTTTTTACCCTTTAGCGGGCAGGTGCCTGGGACTTAGCCGAGGTCTTTATTCACCCTTTAGCGGGCATTTGCCCCGTTCTTCGCCGAGGTCTTTCTGGTAAGAAACTTCAGTTCCGCAGAGCTGTCAACAACACTGAGTTGAATGAACACTTTTATTGCTGAGAAGTTTCATGCATCAGGAGGTGACTGCTGTACAGGCCAACTATAGGGCCGAGCTGGGGTTTACAGATGTATATGCATATTGATCCCCACTTTGAACTCTATTAACAGTCAAGATAGCCTAACTTTCCAACTTAGAGCTACCACTCGGGTTGATGTTCACCTCAAGGAACATCTAATTTGGCTCAACTGCGCAAGTTTCATCTCGGATCGTGAAATTGCTGCAGATGGCCGAGCTCAATCTGACGAGCTATCTCTTTACCGAGTTGTCTACAGTCTTCTGTATCATGCCCTATATCATGATGATATAGGCAGTAGAGTTGAGGATTCCTCTTATGGAGTGGCCCTGCAAGGGGCTTTGGTTCCTTCACCAAACTCTTCTTTCTCATATAGGAAAGGATGCGAGCTTTTGAAGCCAAAAGAGAAGTCCTTTCTCTTCCCTGGCTCCCCATCCGAACTTTGACAGATGCTCTTTCTCGCCGTGAGGCCTGGATATGTGTTCCAGAACTGGAAGGCCGAGATGAGATCGAAGGGCACTGTATGGTCTGATCATCAGACCTCCGGGGTGAGTATCCTGCTTCAAATATAATCTCAGCTTGACATTCAGAATGATACCCTGGCCGAGATGGAGAATACTCCAACTGCTGATCACTAGCACCGCTAGGAGAGGGACCATTGATTCCTTCTGTCATGGCTTTTCCTCTTAGCTCCATAACAGTTTGAAACGCTGCTGAATTTTGAGCCACATAACGTACGGCTCTCAGGTGCTCTTCATATGAGAGGATAATAGGAGTTGAAAACTCCTCAAACTCCTTAGAACATGAAGCAGTTGGTTGCAAAGAAGACATTTGATTATCTCCTCTGCTCATCTTTCTCTCAGCAGCTTTTGAAGTCTACTAAGAAGAGTTGGTAGTGACGATATTTCGAAAGTCAAAGGACCCGGAGGTCCAGGGCCCTCCTTCTAGCGCCAATTTGGCGAGGTCGGATTGTCTCGCCAATGTAAAAGTCGAAATATCCGGGGTCTAAGGCTGTCAACCCTCCGTCACTTGTCTTCTTAGGAAGCCTGAGAAAGGAAAGAACGCGTTAGGGGTCCCAGGGCGCTGCCCCGGGGAAACCCTCCGACGCTCAAGTCAGTTGCGGACATTATAACATATGGCTTTAACTGAAATATAGGTTTGACAAAACCTGTTGGAGGTCGGCCAAGGTGTAGGCCGAGCTGAGATGAGAACAGCGGGGTGTTTTTTGACTCGTGATTTGGACTTGCAATTTAGGCTTGGAATTTTAGACTTGGAGCTTCTTACTGTTGGGGAAGCTCTTTTATAGTTGGCGAAACTGGGAGCTGCGTGTCTCAGATGGTTGAGATGACGACGTCTGGCCCGCTTGCATGGTTGCCGTGCAGCTGCTAAGGATTGCTGTATTGGCACCTTCCCTTCGTATGGTTGACATCTGGAAAGTTAGATATTGCATGTAGGCCACGTAGCATACAGCTCTGTGACTGTTGTAACTTGGCCGAGATCAATAATCAAAGCCGTGGTCGAAAGCTGATCCGAGGCCGAGATGAAACTGTGGAGAACTCGGATTCCTTTGGCCGAGCTGGATGTATATCCGATCTTCTAGATGTTCGTTATTATGGCCGAGGTGCCATTTTAAAAGGGCAGAAATGCCGGTCTTGTGGTAAAATGCTTGGGCCAAAGTTCTGGCCGGGCTTTTCCAGTTGATAACTGTAGCCGAGACAAGATCCATTAGCCGTGATAAGGCCATTGGGCCGAGGTGGAACCCTTAGGCCAAGGTGGAACCCTTAGTTCCAGTAGGGTACTGACCATGTAGCCGAGATGGCGTGGGACCTTCGTGGCCGAGGCGGAATACTTGTCCGCGTGGGACTTGGTCAGTCATCAGGCCGACCTGCGGCCCTTAGTCATTTCTGTACTCTTGCTCTGACGTTGACTGTCATTGACTGACGGGTGAATTTTCTGGTATCATCAGCAGGTGTGCGGTGAATTACGATGTTGATGAAAATGTGTAGATATAAAAGCGACAAGATACACTGACCAGGTAAAATTAAAATAGATAACAAAGGAAGTAGATCAAGAACTTTATTCTTCTTTATAATTTGTGAGTGTTTGAGCTGGAAGGATAGAAATGGTTCTTTAATAATATATTAATGGAGCTATTGATTCTCTATCTTTAGGGGAAAAAAATAAAAAAAAAGGTGTCAATGAGGCCATTATTTTGTGATGTGATTGAAATCGGCAAAAATAAAATAATGTCAAGTGGATGCTATATCTCATGTGATTGAGACATGGTAAATAAATAATTCAAAAAAAAAAAAAGAAAAAAAAAGGAGAGCATGACATATAACTCATATAAGACGCAACCCCATAATTAAGAAGACCCTTTAATGTGTGACATTGTGTTTTTGCTTTTCTGCAATTTTAGTGCAATCATACACAATAAATGAATATTTCCAATTAATATTTTTTTTTCTACAAGGGTAGCATCAGCAACAATAACATTACCCTATTATCTTAGAGACATTCGTTTATGTTGGAGTATGAGATTGCTTTAAACACTATATGTCTTCTTTCTCCTCTCTTTTCTACTAAGTTTTGAGGGCATGCCATTTGCACTTAAGTGTTTATTCTATTATCATTGTGCTCTTTGTACTTGGAATACCATGGATAGTATTTGATCAAATGCAGGATGTTTTCATGCTGGAACACGTACTAGATCCTTCTGGCTGATTCCAATGCTACTTTGTGTTTCCATGCAAATTTGCAATACTTAGACATATACGTTTACGCTAAGTAGCTACCAATTGTTGCTATGTTACATACTGGATCATAGGTATTTGCAAAGTGTTACTCTTGTGCTTTTTGGTTCTCTCTTGTACATCTAGATCGATGTATTGTATGTAGGCCATTATAGCATGTCATGTAGATCATATCTACGATGCATAGTATGATTCATTTGTACGGGTAGCATCCCATAGATGCTTTGATTTTGCCACAATTGATTTGATCGTGTGATCTCTGGGTTTATGATATTTACATTTTTCCAAGTCGAAGCAAGTGTGGACGACCTTCTTCCCACCTCCCCCCTCCACCCCATACTGCTTGGTTTCCAAACAGGCCCATCTTTCACTCCTTGCAAAATTGGAAAATCAAGCCTCCAGAGCATAGTTCAGTTGGTACTTGAGTTGAAATTTGTTTCAAAAGGTCAAGAGTTTGATTCCAGATACACGTACAGTGTGGGTATTCCACTGCTGCTATGGTGAATGCCTGGTTTGCATGGAAAGCACCTTGTGTGGGTCACTGCATAAGTCCTTACCCAACCTAAGAGACAGCTGTGCTCATGATTTACAATCCTCTACAATACTCCTTAGGACTAGAACAATGAGACCTCATGGCGAGGTATTTTGTCGTTTTGCCCTAAAATTGGAAAATCAAGAATTTTGCGAACAAGATGATGCGGTAAAGAGTTATATAATATATGAAGACCCAAAAAGATGTGGTATAGAATAATTTTTTTACACCATTTAGAGTGAGGTCGTGAAGACGATGGACCTGAAATCAGCTGGACGAACCTAGACCGTATTGAGTCCAAACCCATCCTGCAAAAAGAGGACAATCCTCCAAGAAATAAAGCGACAAATAATCTGGATAGGATCACCTCACCGCAAAGGGGTGCGGTGACACGTGACCGCGCGACACGTGACCCTCATCTATCCTCATCACCTCCGTTGCTGCCACGTGTCGCGTGGTCACAAAGGAGTTGAGAAAAGTTGTGGTGAGGAGATCCCAACCCCAAATAATCATCAAATGTGGTTCCTTCGGGATAGGATCCCCTCACCGCTACTCACTCACCGCGTGCGTGACCGCGCGACACATGGCAAAAAGGGGGGTGGTCATCCAGCCTCACCACCCCCTACTGCTGGCAACGTGTCACGTCCTGGGCCGCGCGGTGAGGAGATCTCATCCCGGTTCCTTCACCCTGGTGATCATGTTTGATGAGGGTTACCCTCACCCAGCCTCACCACCCCTCCTTTTTGCCACGTGTCGCACGGTCACGCACTCGGTGAGGGGGGAGCGGTGAGGAAATCCTATCCCGTTTGAGAGACAACTTCCCATCACCTTTTTGCCAGAAGATTCATGATTATACATCATCCCGGACATGAAGCATTTAACGCCAAGTATCCGAATCAGTGAAATTTCAAATAGACCAAACCAGGATGATGGCATCATATCTACATTATTATATCATTTATACATATACATATAGAGTCAGAGATTTTACTGGAAGCAGACTCTCTATCCTTTGGGACAGAGGTATTGTCTGCCTACCACTTACTCTCTCCAGACGTCGTTGGGATATAATGGGTACGGATGATGATGATGATTCCAATGTTGGGATTAATTCGAGATACGTGTGATGCGCAATACGTTGATAAAGTTTATATGAATTAATCATAAGGTGCACGTTATGTATGATAATATTATATGTCACATATGTCACGTAATGATATTAATTGTTACGTAAAACATCCACACGTTAAGTGATCAAAGGGTATACTCGTGGATGTATAGTGTGGTCTAAATGGAAACCCCAAATATGTAGACAGTCATATGGTCAGAGACCGCGATGGATGGGCTCAAAGTGCAACGACCATAAAGTTACGACATCTGGTCCCCGATGGGCGACAACCCACGTATGGCTAGTAGATAATTGTTGGTACAATAATTAAATATTAAATAATATTTCATATATTTATTATTAAATATTAGATAATATTTGGAAATGGATAGAGATAACTTGAATATGGCATCAAGTATATTCCAGGTATCTGTGATAAAGGAATCTCTATCTATTAAGGAATATGTCAATTAGGATCCCCCTTTCTCCCTCTATATAAAGGAGGAGGCATTCACCTCCTCATACAGACTCAAGTAAAACCGCCATAGAGGGAAAGTGGGAGGGTTGTGTCAACCTTGTTCTATAAAGTCCACACTGTCTAGCCTCTCCATTGGGTAAAGCAGTGAATTGTTGATTCCGTTCAAGAGGTATATCAGCAATTGGTGGGAGGTCGTGAATCCTTGGATCACGCCAGATTCTTCATCAGCCGGAGCACTTGAAGCATACGTGATCAGATTAACAACAGCAATGGAGCAAGGTATATTTTCCGTATTTTGTTACTTTGTCCATTGATTCTATTAAACGATCCTATTCAGAGGTTTATTAAATTAAATCCAACATCCAACTACATAACCACGCATGGGAAAGAAAAATAAACCAAAATTTTCAAGAGAAACAACTCAATTAATGAAAGTCGGGGTTGAACACATACATTTGGGTCTTAGGCGCCACATTTAGGCTCTGGGGCTCATTTTTATTTTTTTAGATAGCATACCTTTGAGCAACTGATAAGGTTGATGCTTTGTAAGCTTGAGGTCACAAGTTTTTTCATTTTGGGTCTCACTCAAGTTCAATTCCTTCTCAGGTGAGTAGAGCTTGATAATTTTTGACACCCTCTGAGAAATTTTGAGTACAAAATTACTAAATGTGAATGTTAAAGACTTCATGTTCAAACACTTAAATCTTTGAAATTTTTATAGGAAAGCGTCAATTTGAAGTAAGTGTTATTGCTCGTAAATAATTAAGTTTCTATAAGTTTTTGACATACATAAATATATAACGTTATTTATATATAAGTCTAGAATTTCATCACTTTTATGATGACAGCTCTTTAGTCATATATCAACAAAATAAAAATAAAAAATTAGAAACACACATTGAACAACTCAAATCTTTTGCATACATTTTCATTTTTCATAAAGACAACCCTCCAATATTTACACTTTTCCCGTCCATTAACCCCAAGAATACTTTTTAATTGCACTTTCTGCGCATGGCTTTAACCGACAATCCATAGTGCTTGACGTACTATACCGTAAGGTTTTGGCAAGTATGATACAGTTTATATATATGTATATGTATATGTGTGTGTGTGTATATATATATATTGACACCTTTGACAAATGCCCAGGGGGTCGATTAAGACCGGCACCTCTATGTGAGCGTTGGGTTTGGCTACATCTTTTTGTTTGAACTTTTGTCGCGTAAAGTTTTAAAATAGACTCTGTAACATACCTCAAGTGAGCAATGAAGTTGGTCTAATTAACAAATTGAGATATTAAAAATCAGAGTTCCCATGATCAATTTTATAAATACAAAAACAACGTTACTCCATTGTCTTAGAAGTTTCGTTTATAACAGGTATAGGGGGTCGGGTATACGCAACTATACTCATGCGTTAGAAACACACAAAATTTGTTTTTCGATGACCCATAATGAAAATTGCGTCAAACTGTGTCGATCAACTGCTACTTCACAACATAAAAACGCAGCTAATTTAGTGAGTCATTTTGCTTTTACAGATACAGGTAGCGCAATTAATCATTTTTAGGAAAAGATTAAATAAAATATCAAGTAGTCACTGAAGAGGCTTGCTACTAAGATTAGGATGATTCAAATCAAACAATTTCAAGCATGATTATAATCAAAAATCAAAACTCATGATTATAATATGTTCCAAACGCACACAATATAGACACACTGATATTCTGTGATATTCTCTTTTATCATCATCAACAACAAAACATTACCCCATTCTCTTATAGACGTCTATGACAAGATACCGGAAGGTCAGATATACGCAACCATCCATGTATTAGAAACACACAGAGGTTATTTCTCGATGACTCTAATGAAAATTGCGTCAAGCTGTGTCGTTCAAACTGCTACTCCACAATTTAAAAAGTTCATCCAATTAGTGAATCATTTCTCTTTATATTTTCGCTATACTGTTCAAACATTTAGTACTCAATTGACAAGCTCAACAAGTTGAATCGTGTGAGTATACTGTATATATAGTTTAACTTTCAAAACATAATTACACTAAAAAA
This sequence comes from Eustoma russellianum, assembly GCA_036186865.1. NCBI lineage: Eukaryota > Viridiplantae > Streptophyta > Magnoliopsida > Gentianales > Gentianaceae > Eustoma > Eustoma russellianum. The sequence goes on from AP025044.1 coordinate 39,715,134, forward strand.
GTAGTTGCAAATAGGGGTGTAAATGAACCAAGCCGTTCGGTTATTCGGTTCGTTTGGTTCGAGCTTGAGCTCGAGCTCGGCTCGGATAAAAGGTTAATGAACAGAGCTTGAACACCTTTTTCTGTTCGAGCTCGGTAAGTGACACCGTTCGTTTAAGGTGTTCGGCTCGTTAATGTTGTTCGTTGAGTTAAACGAACCAAGCTTGAACAAGTAAATATGTTCGTTTAAATAAACGAACAAGCTCGGCTTGTTCGCTAACTTAAATGGATAGAGCTTGAACAATGCAATGCTTGGCTTGTTCGGTGCGTTTACAGCCCTAGTTGCAAATATGATCGAAATTAAATACAAACAAGTGATCGAGCTTTAACTAAATCTTAATAAACTGATCTTTCTCTAATACCAATATGATTTAATTCTGTAATACTAATAAGATACCATATCAATATAAACTTGACATAGCGGTTAATACACCCAACACCAGATGTTCTGGGTTCAAACCAAATGCATGATTAAAATAGCGTTTCTACTGTAATAAGCTCCGGCATTTATGTAGGGTTTGAAGAAGGACCAGATCGGTTTACAGTCTGATGTACGCACTCTTATCCTGCGTTTTGCGATCTGATGATTTTCTATTTATTACAACAACAACAACATTACTCATTACTTTAGAGGCTCCGCCTATGTCGAAGTATAGGGGTCAGATGTACGCAACTATACACATGTATTAGACACACATGGTTGTTTTCCAAAGACACATAATGATGCGTCAAACTATGTCGATCAACTGCAACTTCACAATATAAGAAACGTAGCTAATTTAGTGAGTCATTTTGCTTTATTCCATCACATTCTAAAGTCAAAGAAGAGTGTGTCATTGACCCTATTGAAAATGGAAACAGATGGTTTTCTATTTTAATTAATACCGGTTACTATCCGCGTTCATAGTAGCCTATATTAGAAAAAGAAACAGAATAGTCGTTTTGAAGATTTGTTAGAAGAATACATATAACATAGTATGATTTATCAACTGTTTAAAAGTTTATGGATTTTCACAAGAGAATGCTTGTGTAAAAATCCAAAAACAGTAACAGAAAAGAGGAAGAGTGTGATCAAAATACCTCTTATTATCACAAACTCACCCAAAAAAAAAAGGAGCAATAATCTACTAAGATTGTTGAACTTTGATACTCAGTCAAGCAAAATAACTAGTGGGTTGTGCCTGAATTTTGCTTGTCGATCGGAGCCACGGCCACGACGACGGCCGGACTGCTTTCAAGGGCCTGATCATCATCTGGTTGGTGTCTTGTGCTTCATCTTCTGATCTCCTTGTCTTCATCAAAATGGTTTCTTGTTGATGGCCATCTTTGGTGGTTGGTTCTTGTGGAGGAAAGAAGAAATCAGTTGGAAAGAACTTGTATTGAAGTCCAGCCATGAAATTTTGCACTAAGATTTTGGTAGGAGACTATCTATTGGGCTATATGTTAAAAAAAAGGGTTGGCTCTACACCACAAATATGTATATATAGGCCAAAGAACAAGGTTTCAAGAGAGTTCGTGTATGTTAATGTTGTTGTTTTATGATTTTGAGGTCACAGGTTCAAGCCGCATAAACAGTCTTTTGCATAAATTATAGAGTAATACTGCGTACATCAGATCACGAAACGATCCGGCCCCTCCTCAGACAATGCATTAAAGCAAGAGCCTAATGCACCAAGAAGGTCTTTATTAAAAAAGGTCTCAAGGGTATTAAAGAGAAGAGGGATTTAAGAGTCATCTATTTGATTCAATGAAAAGATGAAATTTATGTTTGGATTAGATGTATTTTAGTCATATGACCTAACTCGTACAATATACTCTTCCGTCAAAAAAACATTGTCACACCTCACTTTTCAACATAGTATTTATACTAGGTTAAAAAGTCAAATGTGAGAGTATTTTTAAACGGATTAAGTAATAAGTTATCAATATGGATAATATTAAATATCTAATGATGTTCTTATTGTAATTTTTGTAATGTTTTTTTTGAAAAAGAAAATAATTACTTTTACAAATATCTTTGTTATTTTATGCAAGAAAAAAATTCATTGATATAATGAAAACTATAAGATTGAAAAAATATATTTAGAAAAAAGGTGAATTGAACTTTTATCAATTCCCTTCAAAAAAAACTAAAAATAAAATAGCAATGCATGCATTGAGGTGAAATTAGTCAAAAATCGCCAAACCAAAGGATTAATTTAAAATCTAATATTGAATCAGCTATATAATATATGATTGCTAAGTATATGTCATTTGAGATACGGTACTAATTTTATGATTACTGACTAGATATACGGGTTTGCAAGAAAACAAAGGGGGAAGTTGACTTGGAACAGGTTCGAAAATAAAAAGTTTTAATGATTTGGGCATTAAGAAAAAAATATGGGGGCATAGGCTCCATTGCCTTAGAGCATTAACTTTTAGCTAGTTCAAACAACAATAACAATATTACCCATACTTCCGACTACAGCGGGGTAAAGAAGGTTGTGTGTACACAATCTTACCCATGTGTTGGAAACGTACAAAACTTTTTTCTGGATAACCTATAATAAAAATTGTGTTAAGTTGTGTCGATTGACTGATACTTCACAATACAAGAAGCACAGATAATTTAATAAATCATTTTGTCTAATTCTATTATATTTCAAAGTGAAAGATGAGACTCTATTCGAAATGGACAAATTTAAAAGAATTTACAAACATGATTGTAAGAGTTTATAAATCGATATATGATGCGGCTAACGTGTAGAATTTCCGAAAAAAAAATAAACATACTAATATAACTAGTTAATTACGTTATGCTTTATACATCTGCATATATATATTATAATATATATATATATATATATATATATTATATATATAATGTCCGAATCTAAGGCATTCGTTAGTTGTAGGTCTTTGTGAACCGTTGATTCTGTTTTCTTCCTATTTCAGGAATATCCGTCAGACTTTTTTGCCCACTAGTGTTTTTTTTTTTCTTTGAATCTTTTTTTAATCTATAGTGTTATTAAAATTCCAAAAGCTTATTCGATTCTGAATCTTCCCGATCTTACTTATTTACACGTAAACTTTATTTGTAGTTAGATAAATAAGTGGTATAGTTAGACAAATTAGGTGTTAATTTGAATTAAAAATGGAAGCTGACAAATTAGGTGTTAATTTGAATTAACTTTCAAAAAACGTTGCTATACCATCCAGAATGATGTTGTCTTCCGCTAATGGTTATTCTACACAACTACTATATCAAGTATATTCCAATAACAACAAAAGCTATCGTTAGGGTATAAGAAAGATGAGAGACAGAAAAACAATACTTTCATTCCAAGGGTAGAGAGTTTGATTCCAGTGAGACTTCCGTCTTTATATGTAACTGCATAGATGATACAATAATAGGAATATGGTGTGTTAGTATACCAAGTGAAGGGATTTAGTAAACACGAATAGAAAGCTTCTGAAAATAAGATAGCCATTATGCACAAATAACAAAAGACAAAGACAAAAACAAAAAACTGTAAAGTCCACATAAAATGTAGAGAGTATTTTAGCCCCTAAGTATAGTCTGACGTGTCCCTATATCTTACATAAACCTCCTTAAACTTAATGCTCTGCTTCCATGAACTTTCATCTGTACCATGTCTTCAGAGTGATGCAAATCTTATAGTGGTTCATTATAAGTTTCATAACATTATTGTAGAGCGGTGTGTCTCACTGGAAGCAAACTCTCCATCCCTTGAGATAGAGATATTGTTTGTCTGACTCTTACCCTTCCCATATCTTAACGATAACTTTCGATGTCGTTGGGATATATCGGGTATGATTGTTGTTGTCGTCGTCCACATTATTACTAGTTTGATTGTTATGTGAAATCAATTTCATTACCGTAAATATCTTTTTTTAAATTTAGAACTGACAACTAAAAAAATATTATTAATTCATTTCTTTTCACTCAATTTCAACCACAGAATTGGAGTTTGATTTTAATGCGGGACTTTATGATCACATGTTCTGTTAAAATGTAGAAATAATATTCACGAGAAAGTATGAATATGAATAGTATAAGGCTTTTCTTTTACACATCATGTCCCACACTAAAGTCAAATGGGGAAAAAGTAGGGTTGAGATCTCCTAACTCCACTTTCCTCACTCACTTTGTGACCACGCGACACGTGGCAGTAAAGAGAGATGGTGAAGCTAGATGTGGGTGACCCTCATCTAACCTCTTCATCTCTCTTGTTGCCACGTGTCGCGCGGTCACGCGTCATCGCACCTCATTTGCGGTGAGGGGATCTTATCCCGAAAAAGTAAGGCATGTACTTTTCAAGTTTCAACAACACATGAAGTTATATACTTTTCATCCCAAACGAGAAAAAGAAAAGCATATTTTATGTGTTTCTCTACTATCCAAAAGATAATTTTTTTGTTTCATGTAACACACACTACCACAAGAATTGCAATTAAAATTTGTGGTTCTAATCGTTTTCTTACACAAAAGTGTAATAAAAAGATTCTTTATACATAATAAAGTCACTAGCTAGACACCCCACAAGAGCATAAGATCTGGTTACTTGTATATAAGTTGATACACCATTGGTAATGTAAGATCTCACACAATCTAGAAGGTCGATAGACTCCTGATTTACATCATCCACGCAGCTTTTTGGGGTTGAAGCAGTGGGGCCCTTTGGGTTGGGATTCAACCTTTTGCCAACAAGTAAAGGAAAAAAAGCCCCAAGTCATAGTCCAGTTGATACTCGGGTTGGAATTTGCTCCAAGAGGTCAAGAGTTCGATTCCAAAGACGCGCACAATGTGGGTGTTCCTCTGTTACTAGGCCGAAGGCTTGGTTTGTGGGGAGACACCTTATGTGGATAACTGCGTAAGATCTCACCTAACCTAGGAGGCCGCTGGGCTCCTGATTTACATCTTCCATATATGTTTCCTGTGGCTGGAACGGTGGAGACCCCTAAGACGAGAGATTTCAACTTTTGGTCTAAGTAAAGAAGAAATAGAAGTATCTGTCCCTCAGACAAGCGGGTCCCACTTTGTTTTTATAAATTAACAACTATTTTACAACCTTATACACATGTTAGAAAAGTAGAATTTATCTAATTCAATACGATCGTCATATGTATATAGATGAGAGTTTTTTTTTTCTTAAACAAAAACGACGTTACAATAACCCTAACAATACACATTTGTACGACTCAAATTATTAATAGATTGCCCAGATTTGTCGGCTACGACCACAGGTGTGAAAAAGAGTTCATTTCGATCATACTTCTAAAATCCAAGTTTAACCTTGATTTAAATAGCCTGATAACAGCCAATATAAACTTTTTAAACTTCTTTCGTCAAAAAAAAAAAAAAAAAAACTTTGTTCTATCTTAATTTTTCATTTATAAATTAATTAGAATAATATTTTTTTTTTTAAAAAAAAGAGAAGTAATCTATATAAACGGGTGGTTTTGGTGGGGATATGATCCCCTCACCGCTGTCCCCTCACCGCGTGCGTGACTGCACACGTGGCAAAAAAGGGGTGGTAAGGTTGGGTGAAGGTAACCTCATCCAGCCTCACCACCCACTACTGTTGCCACGTGTCGCGTCCTGGGCCGCGCGGTGAGGAGATCTCATCTCGGTTTTGGTGGGGGCCTCCTTCCAAGCTTCTTCCTTTAGTGCTTGTGTACGTTACAAAAGGTTGCCAGGGGGACGATTAAGACGGGTTGTGATCTTTTCACTCCAACTTTCTTCACCTCTTTGTGACCACGCGACACGTAGCATCAAGGGAAGGTGGTGAGGCTAGATGAGGGTCACCCTCATCTAGCCTCACCATTCCTCCTTGGTGTCATATATCGCACGATCACGCGTCACCGCACCACCTTGCGGTGTCTATCCCGATTAAGACGAGCAATTGTATGTGAGCCTTAGAATCAAATTGTCACCAACTTTTCTGCCCAATAAATATCTTCTCCTTACGATGAATTTGCCACCTTTTGTTTTGGATCCTTGGTCACCATTTTCTATGGAATCAAACACACGGTCTTCTTTCACTTTAAAATATGATAGAATAAAGCAAAATAACTCACTAAATTAGTTGTGCTTCTTATATTATGAAGTAGCAGTTGATCTTGATGCAATTTTTATTATGAGTCATCGGAAAACAACATCTGTGTTAGAAACACATGGGTATGATTGCGTACATCCGACCCACCATACTTCACTATAGACGGGAGACTCTAAATAATGAAGTAATGTTGTTGTTGTTGTTTTGGATCATTACTGGTCATATTTTGATTCCGAAAACCTGCTTCAGTTTTATAAAGTTTTGTTAATGATACAAATTAAAAAATTTAACAACTTCTAGATGGGATGGCGATATACGTGTGTCCTTGCTTTATTGTTCATACATGTGCATGTTTGACGTTTACATTGATAAGTCAGGTAGCTACAAATTTTACAATCCTCCTAAAATACCTTGCTTTTCATAAGCTATAAAAGTGTCATAAGTTTTCAATTAGTACTTATTTTTAAAATTGTTTATAAAAAGTGAGTTGAAACAGTAAATTAACGTTTGTATTTCTCATTGGTAATGACAAATGACCGAACTTATGCCATAAACATACCACAAAGAGGAAAAAAACCACAAAACAAAGAATAGACAAAAGAAAAAGAGAAGAAATTATCTATAATATACACTTTTGTTTTTTATTGACCTCAAAAATATTTTCAATAACACATTCTGCGGATGGTATTAACCGACCAACATAGTGCTTGACTTACTATACTGTAAGCTTTCGTTCTAACTGTTTAGATTTGATAGATTTTTTAGAGGATGCAAAAAAATGGATATGTTTTGGATAGTTTGCATAATTGGTCTTTTTACAACAAGTTTATAAATGATCTGAGCACAAATTCATTTCGATAAAAAAAAGTTGACAACAGGATTTAAAGTTACTTTGTAATTTACAAATTACAAATACAAACCTTGAATGACATTATAAAGTTTTGAGATTTTTCCACTTCCCTATGCCCATATAGACTTATTGGCATTGGGGTTTGATTTGCCATCAAGAAATTCCAAGTACGATTACAGAGACACGCACAGTGTGAGTGTTTCACTGTTGATGGACCGAATGTCTAGTTTGTAGGGAAACACCTCGTGTGGGTCCTTGCGTAAAGTAATCACCAATCCAAGAGGCTGTTTAACTCTTGATTTGTATCTTCCATCATGCTTCTTGTGGTTAGAAGATGAGGCTCTCATAGTCAAAATATAACCTTTTGACACTAAGACTTATTTTGGCAACTTTCACAAATGTGAAGGGTGGTTTAAAACCGGCACTTTTTTGTGGGTTAGGATCCCCTCACCCCTTTTCTCTCACCCCACGCGTCACCGCGCGACACGTGGCAGCAAGGGAGGTGATGAGGCTAGATGAGGGTCACCTGCATCTAGTCTTACCATTCCATCCTGTTGCCACGTGTCGCGTGGTCATGAGTGAGGTAAGGGAAATGAGGGGTAGAAGATCCCATCCCGTTTTATGTATGCCTTGGATTTTCGGGGTACATCTTCTCTCTTTGAACTTTTGTTACATAACTTTAAGATAGACTCAGTAGGGTACCTCAATTTGTTTGCTAGGCTTGCTCTAGTAATTAAGTTGAGATACTCAAGACTAAAATTTTCATTTTCGTAATAATAAATCTTTATTTCGATAGTGACATATATCTATTTAAAAAAAAGAAAGATGTTCCAAGTTAATCATTTTTAAAAGATAAAATAAAATATCAAGTGGTTATAAAACGACGCAGTATAGTAAAAGTAAATGGTATATTAATGATTTTATATCATATGTATTAATAACTTACTGTACTAAATATAATTGAGTCTAAATGATTTAGATCAAATGGTTGCACACATATATAATATCCACAGAGGCACTCGACATTCGTGATATTCAACTAAATCAATGAGACTTAATCAAGTAATTAGATGTAATATTCTGTATTCAAACCCTTTAAGCGCGAGGTTTTTTCTATTTTTATATTGGTATGTTATTCCACCTTACTTGGTTTATTTTATGTATTTAACATGTTATATATATGTATTAGTAGCTTATTCATGTATTTTTCTAATATAATATACCATGTATTTACATCATGTTTTGACAACAACAACAACATTACTCCATTGCCTTAGACGCTCTCGTCTATAGCGGGATATGGAGGGGGTCGGATGTATGCAACCATACTCATGCGTTAGAAAATAAAGATGTTATTTCCCGATAACCCATAATAAAAATTGCGCCAAACTGTGTCGGTTAACTGCTACTTCACAATATAAAACGTATATAATTTAGTGAGTCATTTTGTTTTATTCTATCATATTTTAAAATCAAAGAAGAGCGTGTCAATTGATCCCATTCACATAGTCGAGTTGACTTTGATCTATGTTTAACATTGAACTAATACCGAAACAGGTGAGGAAATGTCTTCTTCATACTTGATTAAATAGGGTAAAGTTCTGTAACACTATAAAGATTAGAGAAATTGCAATAATAACAAGATAATATAAAGTTGCAATAATAACCATATACTATATTTGACGATGAAATTCTCCTTAGCCGTCAAATCAAGATACTCAAGACTAGCTTTAAGTGCATAACTCAATTGTTATTCAGATTAGGAGTTGCTCTAAGAGATAAATAGTTTGATTTTAGAAACATGTACAATGTGAATGTTTAATGCTGTTTGGGGCAAAGGCCCAGTTTGCATTGGACACCTTATGTGGGCTCCTTACGTATGACATCACCCAACCTAGGAGGCTGTTTAAGTTCCAATTTACATTTTTCACGATACCCTTTGCGGCTCGGTGAAACTCTCATAGTAAATGTATGACCTTTTGCTCCAAAATATTCAAGAATATAAGTCATCAAGTCATGTCAGATGTGGGCTTCTCCAAAACTTTAGTGGTCACCACCGCCTTCATAGTAGCATGTACTAAGGAAAATACATGTATACTAATCAGATTTAAAATTTGTTACAACAATACATATGATATATTCTTTTCATTTCAAAAATATTATATAATTTGATTATTACATAATTTAAGTAAATTAATCTATTTTAGCCACCTTTACTATTATACTTTTAGTTGAAAAAGTAAGTAAATGCTCATGGTAAAGGTGGTATAGATACTTTGATTACTGATATGTTATTATTTTTGAAAAATAGATAATATTTTTGGTAAAAACGAAAATAAAAACTACCATTACTAGTTTTTAGACTTAAAATTTACGGTTTTCACAAGAGAAATTTTGTGAAAATTCCAAAAACAGTAAGCAAAGACCAAAAGTGTGATCAAAATACCACTAATCATCACAATTTCACAAAAGAAAAGATCAAAAATCTATTAGGATTCTTGATCTTTGCTACTCTGTAAGGCAAAATAACTAGTGGGTTGTGCCTGAATTTCGCTTATCGACCGGCGCCACCACCACCACCGACGTCGGCCGGACGGGTTTCAATGGCCTGATCGTGATCATCTGCTTGGTGCCTTGTTTCATCTGACCTCCTTGTCTCCATCAAAATAACTTCTTTTCTATGGCTATCTTTGGTGGCTGCTTTCTGTGGAGGGAAGAAAGAAATCAGTTGGAAAGAATTTGTATTGAAGGCCAGCCATGAAATTTTGCAGCTAAGGATTTTTTCTTTAGGAGACTTTTGGGCTATATATCAAAAAAGGTTGGCGCTCTCTGCCTCTCCATCACAACTTCACATGTATTTATAGGCCTAAGATCAATGTATCATGGTATTAAAGAAAAGAGTAATTTTATTTTTTCTTTGAAATTTATTACTCCTTCACAGCTGGTCAAACGTGTTGTTTGAGAACCATAATTTAATACCGAATGATTAAAATATTTTTAACACATTATTTTGTCAAAATAGTTATAACATCATCTAAAATCAAATTTCAAAGAAATTATGCTAAAACACTTTGATAATTTGGTTTTAAATGATATATTTTTATCTATATGTCTAATCAATTGTGATAATATTTTCAGGACAAAGAAAGTAATTAAGAAGCCATTAGATATTGTAATATTGAGGTGTTAAAGAATCGAGCCGAATTAGATTTTCGATTTTGGATTCGTTTAGCTAAACGAACTGTTCGGTTCGTTTAGCTAAACGAACTTTAAAATTGGTTCGAGTTCGGCTCGATAAACAGTATAACTATTTAAACGAGCGAAACAATTCGCGAGTAGTTTGGCTCGTTTTAGTAAACGAATCCAAAAACTGTTCGAATTCGGCCTGTTTACCGACAATTACCGAACAAACACGAACCGAACTTGAACAATTCGCGAACTGTTCGGTTTGTTGAAGCCCTGTTGCAATCTAAATAAAATTAGCCATAAACAAATACCAGATTACCGAGTACATATCCTTAAGAAAGAGGGGGGGGGGGAAGAGAAACGACATACTTAAAGGACGAGGTGCTGAACCACCACGCCAACCATATTGGTTGTATCATATCTATTTGTAATATATATAATCTATTCAAAGAAAAGGAAAAATATATGACATTATAACGAAAATGTGGTTCGCCGTACGCTTGTGTTAATAAATATTTCAGATGTAAAATACTTCGAGTAACCGTTGATAAATCATTCAATGAGTGTCTTCGAAGAATCAAATTATTGTACTACAAAAATAAAGAAAACTTTAATGACTTGATACAATACCAATATGATCTCAAAATTTTAATAAATCTTGTGTGATATAATCATGTAACCATGGATTTATTTAATTTGCTTTATGTTGTATCTACATTTAATGTGGAATCAAGATTTTTTTACTTGATCCTTTTTCAACTATCTCTCAAAAGTAATCCACGCGGCCCTTTCCCAATCTAGACAAAGAGAGCGAGCGAGTGAGAAAGCAGCATGCGAAAATCTCACTCTACAAATATTGAAGTTGATGAAGTAGATTAGTATAATCTACTGAATCAACATCAATATACGTATTTTTTTACTTGTTCCTTTCTCATCTAGATCACTTTACAATATTGAAGTTGAGGGATCCTAATACTTCATCAACTTAAATCTTTGTAGAGTACACGTGCTTGTGAATCATAGCTTATACATGTTATGAAACAATTTCCATATATGATTTAAACGGTTTATAAGTCGAGGATAATGGTGTTAACTTATGGAATTTCGGAAAGAAGATCATACAAATATAACTAGATGATGACGTTATGTTATACTTATTCAGATGCCTTTCTTCATGTTTCTTTCCGATTTTTATTGATGAAATCTTTTTGAGTTAGGAATTCAATATAAATTTGATGATCCATATGTTAGTTGTTTATTGCATAATTCATGTCTGATTTGATTCACAAATTTTGTCAATTTGTGAGCCATTTGATTCTGTTTTTGTTCGTTTATTCTGCGGGAATATTCGCCAGACATTGTCCTCTACTGTTACTTGAGAGTTACAAAGATTATTTTCTTATAGAGCAATTTTAAAATACTTTCGTAACAAGTATAATTAGTTATTCTTACCGATCAAATATATAAAATATACGTTGGACTGATTAATTATCATATTATGTCACTAATTACTACTTATCAGTTACTTTGCTAACAACATATAGGAAAACTTTCTCTTCGTATTTATTATATTCCATCACTAAAACACTAATACGCCATATTTCTATTACGGTGTTGGTTATGCAGGTAGAGCCAAGGTCTCACTTGAAGCAAACTTTCTGTCCTTTGGGATGAAGGTATTGTTTGCCTATCTCTAACTTTTCTCAGATCCTAACGATAGTTTTTTGGTATCGGTATGATATACTAGATTGTCTTGTTGTTGTGGTGGCTAACAACATATAACATTTTTGGGTTCTATAGTCTTCCTTATTGTATTTATACGTAAAAATTATTAAAGTTAAATAATGTTAGAGGTCAGTAAAATATTCGAAACAAAATATTTGGTCAAATGTATTTTAAGTACGTAGCATGAAGCCTCTGAGGACTCCAATTCCAGTTTAGTTGCTCAATTATTTTGAATAATTTAGGGTATCTAACAGCCTTGGGTCGACTTAAGCATGTTGACAAATTAGAAGTAGATACATGATACAGAGGAAGCTCCTAATATAATTTCATTTGGTGGTCCACATGACATATACTAATGGTTTCAAATAGGAGGTTTTAAAATGAACGTTAGTAGTTCTAATCTTGTCGAAGTCAAAAATGTTTGGACCTCCTCTAGGCTAGCTGCATAGTCTGGGAGCACTATTGGCTGTGGAATGACCTGATAGGCTGAGAGACCAGCCCGTCGGTTGTTCCTTCGGTGCTAATGGGCTCCTTGTGCTGTCTCTGTGCTGTGACAAACTTCTACTAGTAGGTCTTGGAAACTTGATTTACATCCCTACACATCCTATGAAACCAAAAGTGACAAGGACCGTTACTAGTTCGGATTCAACCTCCTTTTCATTGGGTGACTTAGGTGGCGTTTGGTTGGGGGATATGGGAATGAGGGAATGAGTTTAGAAGCATCCAAACCCATTCCGGCTGTTTGTTTGGGTAAATGTGGGAATGAATTTCATTTGATATCCAACTATTTGGTAATGGATATCGTTTTTTGATATACTAGGCCCCCTTATCTATCAAATTGGGGGAATGGGGGAATGGGGAGCCGCCGGTCAACGGCGCCGGCCGCCGCCAGCGGCCACCGGTCCGCCGCCAGTCCGCCTCCGCCGGCGACCACTATTCGGCTCACTTTCCCGCCTCGGTCACTATTCCCATTCTCATTTAATACCAAACAACTATCACTTTTAACCTCAAACTCATATCCTCCAAACACATTCCCTATCATACCCATTCCGATTCTAATTTGTCTATCTCACTGCACGTGCATGCATGTGGAAACTAAAAGAAAAAGGACTCTTCGTTTATTCCTTTAGTTCTGCCGCAAGGCTAAATCCCAAGCTCCGGGTATTTATTATTCTAGTTTCATGGAATGGAACTGTATAAAAAATATAAATTTAAAAATATAACGGTTCTCTAGATTGATAAGACGTTATCAAATAAGTACATAAAGAACCCATTAAAACTAGACTTATAACTAAGTATTCAATTGGGTCGAATTGTGACCTTTGTTTTCAAACCTTTTCGTTACGCTCTTCACCGTCTTTCTCTTGTTGTAATGTCATTTTTATGAGCATATAATATGCAACAAATCTTCGATTAAACTCGCCAGAGAGATGATTCTAGTATTAGTAAATTAAAAAAATAACCAATGCCAAATTTTTAGGCGTCGTAATAACTTATCAATCAATATAAAATAAAAAATAGAACATATCTAACACGCCAATCGTTACTTATTTATCAATATTTGAATAATTATTAATGTTTGTAGAAAAATATTAAAATATTTAATAGTTACTTGTTGACTACTAAATTATATAATAGTTATTTATCGAACCACTATAAAACTTACCATCCTCGTAGACATCATTCTTGACCGTGTCAAATTAGCCAAAATGGTAAATTTACATTGATGATCAATGAAAGATAAAATTTAATTTAGCATTATCTTAGCAGACATTTTTTAAATTGTTTTATATTTACATTTTTTTAGACAAATTAAATCTTCTACAGAACCATACAGTTTTACACTCAGGTGTTTCTTAATATCTAACCCAATCCCCAACCCTCCACCCTCTTCCAAAATGAAAAAAAAGAAAATGAAGAATTAAAATTTTCCAAGTAAAATAGAGTAACGTTTTAGAACACTACTTTTAATAACATTATTTTGGGACACTCGTGACATGGACCAATAAGAAGAAGATAAAAGATGTAGAGACAGTATGTTTTAATACTTTCACTTATTTTCTTATTGATCCATCTCAAGTAGGTGTGTTAAGCGAACCGAACAGTTCGTAAAATGTTCGAGTACAGTTCGTTCGAATTCATTCGTTAATTTTACTTAAACGAGCCGAATTCGAACACCTATTTGAGTTTGTTTAGTTAAACGAGCCAAACTGTTCGCGAACTATTCGGCTCGTTAAAACAGTTATAGTGTTATCAAGTCGAACTCGAACCAATTTTAAAGCTCGTTTAGCTATACAAACCGAGCCAAATAGCTTGTTAAGCTAAACGAATCAGAATTCGAAAACCTAGTATTCGGCTCGGCTCGATTCGTTAACACCCCTAACGCATGTTTCCACAAAATCTTCTAATGCTGCACTTGAAGCACAATCTGGTTGCAGTTTTATAAAAGCCTGATAAACACAAACAGACAAAGCACTAAATGCAGCTTTATGAAAACCAGATAAACACAAACAGGCAAAGCACTAAATGCAGATTTATAAAAATCTGATATAACACAAACAGGCAAAGCAAAAGCAACAGAACTTCTTGACTTGCTCATGTAGTTATACATAGGATCAAAATCAATTTACAGCATCATATGGAAAACTACACAATGCAAACAAACCTCAATCCATTCTAGTCTACCATCTTCACTACTAACCAACACACTGCGCTTTTATTGCAAAAACATGACACTCAAAAAATGATCTCTGCACCCTTTACAGATATACAAGCTCTGGTGTATGTCTGACTTTCAACAACCCGTAGCTGGATTCAGATACATCTATACTACTAGATGTTCCACGCGTTCTTCCAGTTGATATCGACTTTCATCACACTAATTGACATATAAACCTGCAAGATATGAAAGCATTGATCAATTTTGTACACTGTAATGCCAATCATTAGTTTAACATAGTTGCTTTTGCATTTCTCTTGCAGTATTTGTCTGTGTGTAATGCCTGAGTTGAAAGGAAACTTTTGCATGTACCTTACTTAAGTCTGAGCCACTCAGCCTATACCGCCATGTTTCTGATTCTTGTACTTCTGTTCTTCATGTTTCAGGAAGAGGAACTACAGCTTCAAAAGCTTCAACGAGCATCGCCACCCTTTTTTTCCGGGCTGGAGTTAATTCAGTGACAATATTCTGAACTGCATAGTCAAGCATCCATTGCTCAGCCTTTTTCCTCTCATTCACCATTTGACGCCTTAAATCAATCTTTTCTGGTTCTGCTTCAGATGGCATTGGAAGATTCTGTGTTGGTACTAATGTGAGTTTTCGAGCTTTTTCCATGGCTTTTATGGATCGCTTCAGAAGTATCAACTTTTTCAGCTTTCTCCAGCTCTTCAGCTTTGGAGGAGTAGGTTTGGTTTCTTCATCAAAGACTACACTATTACTTCTTTCGATTTCCTTTACATACTCCTCATTGAGGACAGAAGTATTCGCGATGCTTTCGTTCACAACCTCACCGCGGTCCGTCTCATAGGGATCCTGGTCCAGAGTAGCTTCACTAGTAACTGATTGTGTATCAGAAGCGTCATCTGGGATTTCAGGAAGAAGGATTTCATCCACAGCTTCTTGTATAAGTTTTACAGCATCACTTCTGCTGAAATCGCTTTCTTGATCACTTACTTCAGTTGCTGCATTGTTACTTCTTTCTGTGGAATCTCCTTGAGAGCCAGAAGTTTGTATGCCTGATGATATATTGAAGTCTTCAACTTCTTTATCTCCTCCTCCAAGAAAGTGGTTACCAACTTTAGAAGCAATGTTAGCAGCCACATGCTGATATATCATATGCCACATTATCATATAATTTTCTTTGTCCAATTGAATCCGGGCTCTCTCATTTCTCTTCAGTACAGATTCAAGTGGAATTTCGCTTTTGGTAGCTCGTTCTTGATTATATGCTACAACCTCCTCTTTTGGTTCAAATGGTGCATTAGCTATTTGATCTGCATTATCCAGCTTTATGTCCATGTTGTGTACCAATTTGGAGACTGAAATTGTATCTTCTGGCAAATAGTTGACTGTTTCTGGCTGAATTTTCACAGTCACTGTCACTTTCAAGTCCATTTCATGAACCATGCTTTTGATTGCATGAGGAGCCACATCCCTTTTTCCAACATCAGGAAAAGGTCCAGCATCATTGACAAGATTTTCAGTGCTTACACTAGATAAGTCCTGGTCATTGAAATCTTGCTTGGATTCTTCAATGAAGAGAACATTGTCAAAAGCTTGTGGTTCCATGTCCTCCACAAGATCACCTTTGCTGGAGAAACGCATCGGCTCGTGTCTCTCACCCTTAAGATGAGGCCAGGAAACTTGTGTGTCTTCTTGAGTAGGAATTATTGTTTCAAATGCTTTTACTAGTAATGCTACTTTTCGCTTCTGAGTTGGAGCAAGCTCACTGACCACCTGACGAATCGCATAATCAAGCATCCACTCTTCTGATCTTTTTCTCTCGTTAATTGTCTGACGCCTCATATCAACCTTTTCAGCATCAGGGTCACTCTCCAATGGCAGATGATGTGGTTGCCTGGGCTTGAATTTCCTAACTTTTTTCAATGCTTTGACAAACCTCTGGAGAAGAATCCATTTTTTGAGATTACTCCAGTTACTAGGTGATTTCTTCTCACTTTTCGCCCTCTTTGTTTCTGATGTATTCTTAGCTACATCAGATGACACAATCTTTTCACCACTGTTTCTATCACGATTGGACTGATCTTCAGCAGGATCTGTAGGTATTGAAACAAAAATTTTACAAGAACACATAACCAAGAAGGCCAATAAACTAGAAAAATGAAAAAGGAAAAAAAAAAAAGACTAATAACTAGAAAGGAAACTCATGCAGATTAAAGGATACCTTCTTGATGATTATCTTTTGGAAGTTGATGGTCTTCAGTGTTCTCACTTGTGATTGATTGGGTTTCAGATGACTGTTCCTGAAGCTCAGGAAGAAGGATTTTCTCGATTGCTTCTCGCACCATCTTTATGGCAAAGAGCTTTTGGATTTCAGCTTCTTGATTCCCCTCTTCCATGTAGTTGGTAGCCACATCTGAATCAGATGCATAAGAAACGTTACTTCCATTGGTGATGTCTTCCTTTCTTCTTTGCTTGCTTTTCCTCCTCCGCTCCCTGAACATGCTTTCTTGCACTTGTTGCATCTCCTTCTGAAAGACTCGATACCATCTGCTTATGAATCAGATGCCACATGCTCATCATATTTTTCCCTTCGTTGAACTGAGGTTTTGCAATTTTAAGGAAGATGGATTTTCCTTTTCTCCACCTAGAGTAGATTCAGTCAAGCTCTCGTCCAACTTCACATTGTATTCGGATTGTTTCTTATTTACATTGAGGCGCTGGGCTTCAGAAGCCAGAGTTGAATAAATCACATTGTGATTCTTTCTTGATTCATCAACTTCCTCCGTGGAACTTTTTCTAGCAATGCCATCTGCCATATTTCCACTTGGTTTGCTGTTTAAGTTGGGATGTTGATCAAAACTTGCCTGCCCTTTCTTTTCGTTTTCGAGTGATCCTTTTGCCGATACTTCTAGTTCATATGGACCTTTAGAGTTCTTGTTCTTCTGTGTGTCCTGATCTTCTGAGGAGCCAACACTAGGGGTAATATCAAGCTTCTTTAAGTCCTTCCTATCAACTGAAGACTTTGTTCCAGGTCTGGACACGATATTGTTTGATTTCGAGTTCATCTGAGGCTTCACTGATTTCCTCCTCAGGAATGAAAACTTCTTGACAAGAGGTGGATCATGGGAATGGCCATTGAGAGAGCAATGATGATAACGGCAGACTTTTTTGAATGAAATTCTCTCAGATTCTGCTTCTCCTGGCTGAAGCTCTACGTGCTCTGGAAATCTTGCATCCTTGATTATGGAAGAACATGTTGCTCGCTCCAAATTTGACTCTTCATTCATATGAGCACACTTACATGTAGCTCTCTTGGGTTTGAAACTGACTTTCTTGATCAGAACTTTTGCATTTCTCAAATTAGATGCCTGCAAATGAAGCCTAATTAGATCAATCAAAAATGGATCATGAAACTTTTGAACTCTGATTTGCATTACTGCTATTGTAACACCTTTGTTCCACATTGAGAAAAACATAGCTATATGTTGAAACTTGGGCTTACACGAGGTGAGACCCATATCCAAGGCAATGGGTGGTGCTACCTCATCCTCATATAACCCATGTATTTTATTTTAAAGTGTCTGATGTGGGACAATATTCTTAACACCCGTCCTCACGTGGCGATGAGGCTTGACATACACACGCGCCTTAAAACCCGCCCTCAATCACAAACCACAAGCCTTGACATACACACGCACCTTAGAACCCGCCCTCAATCACAAACCACAAGCCAGACATGAACTTCTAGACTTGAGTGAGGGGAGACAATAAATGACCAATCATGGGACAGGAAAGGTGTGAGTTCACATTTTAAACTGGCTTTGATACCATGTTGAAACTTGAGCTTACAGGTTGAAACTGTCTTAGAACCCGCCCTCAATCACAAACCACAAGTCAGGCATGAACTTCTAGATTTGGGTGAGGAGAGACAATAAATGGCCAATCACGGGCCAGGAAAGGTGTGAGTTCACATTTTAAACTGGCTTTGATACCATGTTGAAACTTGAGCTTACATGTTGAAACTGTCTTAGAACCCGCCCTCAATCACAAACCACAAGCCTTGACATACACACGCACCTTAGAACCCGCCCTCAATCACAAACCACAAGCCAGGCATGAACTTCTAGACTTGGGTGAGAGGAGACAATAAATGGCCAATCGTGGGCCAGGAAAGCTGTGAGTTCACATTTAAACTGGGTTTGATACCATGTTGAAACCTGAGCTTACATAAGGTGAGGGTCATATCCACTCAAAACATTAAGGCAATGAGTGATGGTACATCATACTCATATAACCCATGTATTTTATCTTAAAGTGTCCGATGTGGACAATATTCTCAACACTATACTTATCAAATATCAACGTGGGTTAACCAAATTCTGGGCAATATGAGGACAAAACCTGAAAATTTGACATTTAGTCCTATCAGGCTCATATAATAAGCGCAATCCGGCCTAAGTTCTTGATGTTACCAAATTATATGGACTTACTTTTCTCCCATAAGAAAATTTTTGTGCTTTTGGATGATCCAGCGATGCATCCGAAACTTCGGTTGAGTTTGAACTTTGAACCACAGCTCCATCATCTGATACAGAAACTGCAGAAGGCTGCACATTCCATTCTGTGGATCCACTGGATGAAGAAACCACAGAGTTCCCATCATCACATTCACTTCCTCCCTGCAAAGCCAACAGATTTACTTGTAAGAAACATGCTGCTATGCTCTCTTCCCCTTCTGACTTCTTCTATTTTGTTTACATATGCATATACAACTGTGACGGTAGTTTTTTGCTATCTTTGGGATATACTGGGTATGTGTTGTTGTATGCATATATAACTGTGGATGGAGTCCAAAACAATAAATTTTGAAGAGAGAAAGTATTGGATTAACATATAGAGAATTTCACACAATTTGGAAAAAGTCATGCTCTGTAAGCAAGTTGAGGTTGAAATCCTTTATGCTTTTTCCTCATGTTTAATTTTGATAGGATGGACATGAAAATTTTAAATACTATTGCCAAGAACCCTTATCAAGGTTTGATGAAAATACAGGCGGTTTGCGACTATTTCACTCTGCTCTTCTAATTGAATACTTACAAACACGATTTTATAAAATTTTATAAAACTAAGTGCCAACGCATCCTTCTAAAAGCCAACACTAGGTTTCACTAAAGCAGTCTCTTCCTCTTTAGTACTTGAGGATGAAAAATATTATAATAAAAAGTAATTATAAATGCCATTTCACTATATTCTTGGAGTTGAATACTTACAAACGAGTTTTTTATATAATAAAACAAAAATAGCTATCAACCTAAGGCAACAATACGAGAAAACTTGTACTGCGAAGTTCTAAAATCCAAAGGATATATTATCCTACCATCCCCTGCACACAACCTAGCAGTTTGTCTTTCCTCAAAACATTAGGATAAGATTAATAAAGAAAAGAAATTTAATATAATGCTAACCAGTTTTCATGAAAAAGGGATCAAGATTTCAGAAGCAAAAACACTAGCCTGATGATTTCCTTTGCTTGGAACAAAGCTAGCAGAGGACTTGATATAATTTGGAAGAGAATCTGAGGAAGCAACTGAACTTGATTGCTGCAGACTTGAATCATCATCATCATCATCATCATCATCATCATCATCATCACTGCCCAGATCAAAAGTTTCCCAACTCAATCTAGACTTAAATCTCCTTGAAGATGCCCTCATATTTGATGCTCTTGACACCCTTATAGATCTTTCTTCTTCAGCTTCTTCTTGGGCTCTGCACTTCTGTTCTTGATATCAATATTCTGAGCTAAGATTGGCTCTGCAGCCATCAAATGATAGCAAAATAAGCTAGTGAAATCAGTTAATTCTTTGACAATGGATTAAAGGGATTCAGGGTTTCTTGAAGTGCAGATGCTATATTGATGATGTAAGAGGGATTGATTATAATAATGTGCATTTAAGGAAGAGGTGTTTGATATTTTGGAATAGAAAATTGAAAAATTGTAGATGAAGAAATTTGGAGCAATGAATTGAGGAAATAGGAAGTGAAAATTGTACAATGTGGGTAAGAATGAATTTGCATTTGACTCTTCCTTGGGGGTGACTGCTTCATGAATTCAGCAGTGACTGCTGCTTACATTTGAATACGCAAGTTGAGATTTTGACTTGGGCCAGGTAGCGGTAATAACAGTTGCTTGGCTTTGCTTGTCAATTGACTTCTTTTCTCTCTCTCTTTTCTATTGCAGCTTTTGTCACATAAGATAATATTACAAATTGTATGTTATAGAAAAAAAGACAAGTATTTATTTGAAACAAAGGTTACCCATTTTGACGGCGAACCCTTGGAACAACTGGTAAAGTTGTTGTTTTATGACATTAAGATCAAGAGTTCGAGTCGCGGAAACAGACTCTTGTACAAAGTGTAGGATAAGTGTTGAAACTTAGGCTTACATACTTATATCCACTCAAAAGCTTAAGACAATAGGTGTTGGTACCTCATTCTCATATAACCCATATTTTTTCTCAAATTGACCAATATGGAACAATATTCTCAACATCCGCCCTCATGTAGCAACGTGCTTTGGCATACGCACAAGCCTTAGAACCCCGCCCTCAATCACAAACCACAAGCCATACATGAACATCTGGAATTGGGTGAGAGGAGACAATAAATGGCCAATCATGGGCCAAGGAAGGCAGGAGTCCATATTTTAAAGTAGCTCTGATACCATATTGAAACTTAGGCTTACATGAGGTGAGGCCTATATCCATTCAAAACCTTAAGTCAATGGGTGGTGGTACCTCATCCTCATATACCATATATTTTTTCTCAAATTGACCAATGTGAAACAATATCCTCAATAAGGCTGCGTGGATCGCAAAACAATCTGGCCCTTTCCTGGACCCTGCGCAAACACGGAAGACTAGTGCACCGGAAACACCCTTTAAAGGTTACCCATTTTAAGCAAACAAGAAAACTGTTGGATAAGTTGACATTTAGCAGTAACATTGCTAGCCATAATGTCAAAGTTTTAGAGAACCATTTCTAAACAAGTTAGTGTTGTCAACTCATAATAATGTTGTTATGTTTAAGTTATAAGACAATGTAATGTTATAACGGTCTATCTCTCATCATTTCCCATCTATTTTATAAACAAAACGAAGAACACTTCAAAAGTCTAGCAATAAATAGCATTTTTTTCTTTTTGCTTAAAATTTGAGTTACAAAAATTAAATAGCTACAAAAAAAACCCTTAGTTAATTGCTCTATAAATATATAAAATACAGATTAGATGGTCCACGTTACAAACTTTCTATTAGAAAGAGATTCTTTTGTTTTTGCTTGATTATTGGGAGAAAAGACGAAATCCGTTGCCCTCGGCTCCCACCGCCCCATTTTATAGAGCATGGTAAAGAATGCCAAATCAGATGTTCAGCGATCTTATATGTTAGATGAGAGTTCACAGAGTGATCCACACAAGATGTTTATATAAATTAGCAGAAGTGGAATTCCTTCAAGGTGTCATCTACAACTAGTAGAAGTGGAGCAATAACACTGTGCGTGTTACTGAATTCGAATTCTTGACCTTCTTAGGAACAAATTATAACCCGAGTATGAACTTGATTACGCTCTCGAGACGTTTTTGATTGATTATTGTGTGTGTAGCCCACGTGTTCCATTTCGCCGTAATAGCCGGAACCGCCGTTCATTTATTTATTTTCTTTCAGAAAATCCTTTTCACCTCTTTTGACCAAATTACTTCTGAACACACTAATTTTATTTTCTAACCTTTTTAATTCCTGAGTTCTTGGACTAAAAATTAGGGGTGTCAAACAGGTCGTGTATCGTGTTTCATTGTTTGTGTTTTTCGGGTTTCGTGTATCAAAGTGTCATACCCATACCTTACTCATTTACTTCGCGTGTATGGATGTAAATACCCAAACCCGTACATGTCAGGTTTCGTGTCGTGTATCGTGTATACCCACGAACTTGACAAGTACAATATTTCAAGTCATGTACATGTCATTTCATGTACTTTTCAGGTTTCATGTATTTTTCATATTTCGGTACTTAAACGACTATTGATACAATGTATGAAGGAACAATAAGTACACAACCAAATGTTAAATATTAAAATGAGTGAGGTCTTCTAAACTCAAATCACTTGACTCTAATGGGATTTGGGAATGGAGAAAAGGGGAACCGAACAGGGTTACTTAGTAGCGCGGTAGTCTTTTTTGGAAAAAATTATTTTTAATTTTATTAATTATAAATTTTATTTAAAATACATTTTTTTAATTTCGTGTATAACGGGTATAAACGGGTATCCGCAGGTATACCCGGACACGACCCGTCATTGGCGTGTATCTTCAGGTCTTACCCGATTTATACACGAAACCCCGCCAAGGTCATACCTATGCCCGCAAAATTCGTGTCAGGTTCGGGTCGTGTTTCGTTAGGGGTGTACATGGTCCGGTCCGGCCGGTTTTTTGAGTATGTTGTCAACCAAACCGTTTGTAACGGTTTTGAATTTTGGCAACCGGAACTGGACCATAACCGGTCAACAACTGTTTGACCGGTCTGGTTCGGTTTGGATTGGTTCCGGTTTTTTCCGGTTTCAAATCTGTCCGCTGTTAAGTGTTAAATACAAATTACAAAGACAATATATGTTGCTAATGCTAACATTACCGTAATGTTGTACACCCCTACTCTTTTTCCTAGTGGGGAATATAAATATAGAGAAGTTCCTGAATGTAAATTCATAACATGGGTACCAATAGTCCAATACCATAAGGCCAGCAGATGCCCACAATATAGAATCAAATACATTTAGAACCATTGCCTCATATGCAGTCACCATATAAGCAAAATGAAACAATAAATTCATAAAATTGCAACTGCAGTCTGCGATTAAGTAGAATAAGAAAACTTGCTTGTCCAACGGAAGTGGGAAGCTAGCATTTGATGTACTGATGTAGTGCAAACTGTTGACTGTTGAGGAAAGAATAGAAGAGTAAGAATGACTAGGGGGTGTACATGGTCCGGTCCGGCCGGTTTTTTGAGTATGTTGTCAACCAAACTGTTTGTAACGGTTTTGAATTTTGGCAACCGGAACCGGACCATAACCGGTCAACAAACTGTTTGACCGGTCCGGTTCGGTTTGGATTTGTTCTGGTATTTTCCGGTTTCAAATCTGTCCGCTGTTAAGTGTTAAATACAAATTACAAAGACAATATATGTTGCTAAATGCTAACATTACCGTAATGTTGTACACCCCTACTCTTTTTCCTAGTGGGGAATATAAATATAGGGAAGTTCCTGAATGTAAAATTCATAACATGGGTACCAATAGTCCAATACCATAGGGCCAGCAGATGCCCACAATATAGAATCAAATACATTTAGAACCATTGCCTCATATGCAGTCACCATATAAGCAAAATGAAACAATAAATTCATAAAATTGCAACTGCAGTCTGTGATTAAGTAGAATAAGAAAACTTGCTTGTCCAACGGAAGTGGGAAGCTAGCATTTGATGTACTGATGTAGTGCAAACTGTTGACTGTTGAGGAAAGAATAGAAGAGTAACTACCTTGATCCCTAAATTTGAAATTCATGTGCCAAAACTGGCAGTCAGCACTCAGCAACACCTCCAGCAATACCTCCAGCAAACTGTTGGCATTACAAAGTATCATCAACTGAAGAACACATTCAGACTTCAGGCATACGTATAAAAGCATAAACCACATTCACTACTGGCTATACACTTTATCTAGAAGACTAGAACAAAAATAATGCATAGTTCTCATGGGCCATGGCTGATGGGAAAAAATGATATAGAAAGAAAGTTTTTGTGGCAGTAGCTGGACAAACCATATATGTTAAGTTCAGTACTCTTATGAAAAGGCCCTAAGAAACATAATTTAAATCT
Source organism: Eustoma russellianum (assembly GCA_036186865.1). Taxonomy (NCBI): domain Eukaryota; kingdom Viridiplantae; phylum Streptophyta; class Magnoliopsida; order Gentianales; family Gentianaceae; genus Eustoma; species Eustoma russellianum. The sequence continues at coordinate 39,739,607 of AP025044.1, forward strand.
GGTTGAAACCCAAAAATGCATATTATCTGGAGCTAGTGTTTCATAAGCACAGTATTAACTCACATACCGGAGCATGATTGCTCAAGAAATGTTCATCCGCATACTTTTTGGGGATCATGTCGCCACAAACTTTACATGTTTCAAGATTCCGAGAACAGTGTGCCATATGCAAATCAATGTTTGAAGGGGGAATTGTCCTGTCAGTATAAAAGAGTACTTTTTATGTAAACACAAAAGTCAAAGTCAGAGAATAAGAAAGACTAACATCACAATCTTTATAATCAATCAAAACTAAATGACAAGAGCACAGACCATTATAATCTTTATGAACCTAGACAGCCGCCCCACATTCCCACTCAACCTGCGGCTGCAGCAGACCAGGTGGAATTATTATTCAGCAGACATAATCCAGCTCAAGACTCAAGTCATATCTTTAAATGACAATGCAATAGGTAGATGACTTGACTCACCATAAGTACACCAGTCACCACGAGTCCACGATAATATCTTAGTCAGAGTCCACTTCATTTCCTTTTTTTGCAATGCATGAGCTTGAGCTTTCTACAACAAATTAAAACAATAAAAGACATCCAAGTCATGTAGAAGATATAGAAATAACTTTGAATGAAAAAAAACTGCGAAGGTTAAAAATATTTGATAATACAAAAATTACCTTGGACAATGTCTTCATACTTCTCAGCTTCATCTAAAGCTTCTAATATATCCAAATGTACAGCAGTTCCACCACGTATCCAATTTTGGGTACACATTAATGCTTCCACGGTTGTTGGATTTAGAGAACTCCTAAAAGGATCAATAACACGCCCACTAGTGCTAATGCTGTTCAGATGCAACAGTTGAGACCGGAATGACAAATATATCCTTTGCAATGCTTGATAGTATTGGGTATCTATGAACATTGGACTTCCACCATCCTAAGACATTTAAGCTATCACCCTTTTCAATACTATCACTTAAGTACATGCTCAACTCATTTTTCCTATCATCGTTGTCTTCTTCTCCCATTTCTCTTGCAGCAATTGCAAAGACGTCTTCAGTTTCAAATTCCGTTAATCCTCCACATGGACTCATACTAGTATCATCACCCTCCTTATCAGTGACAGATAACTCCCTTGAGTAATGCATGAATAGTTCATTCAAATGATCTTCAATATCCAACTTCTTTTGGTCAGCTTCCAGGCCAAACATTTTTCTCAACCAAATTTCCAAACCTCGTATTTTAAAACGCGGATCAAAGACAATGGCCACAAACAATAAATGATTGATATTGGACCAGTTTGACCAATATTTATTGTACTTTGCACTCATGCTCATAGCCATATGAAACATACTTGAACTTGCTTGTGTACTCATCTTTGCTTCTATACTCTGCTTCACTTTACACAACTGAGGTATACAAATGTTTGCAGTCACATCCAAAGTAGTTGATAGCTTTAAAGTAACATTGTAAAATAATTTCAAAAATGTCACAAAGTTCCTAGCAACTATCCAATCGTCCTTTTTAGGAGGACCAATGACTTTTCCCTTGCTCCTCACAACAACATAGTCATCATCATCCGGGCCATCATCATAGCAATCAAAGTAGTCTTGAAAGAATTTATCACACTTGTAAAGTCTATCAAATGCTTTCTCATACTTTTCAGCTCGATCTAACATCATGTAGGTTGAATTCCATCTAGTATCTACATCAAGTATGACTAAATGGGCCAAGTCAATCTTTTCCTTTTCAACACATTTTCTAAATGCTCTCAACCTAGCAGGAGAAGATCTAACATATTTGCATGCATTTCTCACTCTTACAATTGAAGTAAAGTGTTCTTTCAAACCATCTTTGACAACTAAGTTCAATATATGTGCATGACATCGGACATGAAAGAACCTATTACCTAGCAATACATCACTGAACTTAAAATCTTTCAAGAGCTCCTGAATACACAAGTCATTTGATGAAGCATTATCAAGAGTTACAGTCAATATCTTATCAATGCCCCAATCATGCAAACAATCCTCCAATTTGCAAGCAATCATAGACCCTTTATGACTCTCTATTGTACAAAATTCAAGATCTTTTTCTGCAAAACCCAGTCATCATCAACATAATGAGCAGTCAAAACCATATAATTCAAATTTTGTAATGAAGTCCAAGTATCTGTAGTCAAACAAACTCTACGCCCCTTCAAGGCCCTTTTAAGTTTCTTTTTCTCTTCAGCATATAACTTCATACAGTCTCTAGCAACAGTAATCCGAGAAGGGACTATAAACTTTGGTTCTAACGCATTTGAATATTGTTTAAATCCTTCTCCCTCAACTATGTTAAAGGCAGCTCATCCATTATGACCATTCTTGCCAACTTATTTCTTATATCAACCAAATCCAAATTTTTTGCCTTATTTCTAGAGGTGTCACCTACACCTAGCAGTGTAAAATCCGTCAACTTGCTTTGTCCTTTTTCTTTTTTCCAAGGAACCTTGGTGCATTGGTTGTTTAGATGACTAAACAAATTGCTTGTCCCATTCTTACTAGGGTTAGCTGCATAACTCTTTCCACAGTAATTGCAAGTTGCCCTAATAGGATCAGAACCTTTAACAATGGTGAAATGCTTCCAAGCTTCACTCCTAAACCGGTTGTTTGCGTCTTTCTCTAAAACTACCTCCGCCACTTGGGTTTTAACTCTCTTTTGGGGCGGACCAAATTCACCTATGGGTTTGAAGTGACACTAGGTTGGGCAACTGAATGGACTGTTGTGGGATCAGTTGCTGCATTACTTGGAGTCGGAATGCTAAATGGGTTTATAGTAGGTGTGTTGTTTCCAGAGTTTATGTCCTAAAATCAAACACACAATTATTCACACAACATTATCAAACATACAAAAATATTCAGAAAAGCCAATAGAAGTGTAGCACACAACCTTGGTTTTGTCTGATCCTGGTAAATCCATTTAGCAAATCTGTAAAATATACATGAGTTCTATCAAATACCCAAATGACTGATGAAAGTAAAGATCAATCAACATATATAAGATGTGAGGTGGGGCTGCTGAACACGTATGCAAATCAGTCGAAGATTCAAAGCAATGAAATGGTCACTGATCAGCCCATTTCCATGCACTTGAAAGTGAAATGGTCACTGCTGAACTGAACACGTATGCACAGTATAACACTTTTATATCAAATGCATTCAATTACTTTCGGTTTCGGCAGGAAATTGTGAAAAATTTGCATACCTCACCTTAGTGAAATGGTCACTGCTGAACACGTATGCACTCAAAGTCCAAAGATGTTACCGCCTCTGTAACACTGTTAGTCTACAACTTAAAGGCCTCGGTGAGTTATAATTTTCGTCACCTGCAGACAGTACAAATAGATATGCAGTTTAGAAAGAAAGAAATCAAAGAAAAGAAGAGGGGCAGTCGGCAGATAGACCTTTGGAAGTTTATAGTAACATTGATCATAATGTTGACCAACTTAAATTTCAATTCCTGATGTAGCCAGAATTGGTAACCTGAATGGCTGAATTTACTTCTTAAATCATGACTACATTAACCATACATATTCACTATCTTGATCACTAACAACATTCGGTATTCTTCACTTTTGGCAACAAAAAAACCCACGCTGCTCTAGGACACAAAGCCAAAGTCTTTTTAACCAATTAGTTTCCCCAGGCCTAGAGGAATCAATCTTTGGGCTACAATTAGTTCAACTCACTAGAACAATATAGTAGACATGCACTACTAGGAAGGTATGCTAGAGCCTTCGGTCTGAATACTAAAAATGGTCAAATTCAATTGCTTAATTCACTCACAAATTTGAGAAATTTAAACCATAATGGTTTATCAGTGAAGAATCATGAATGAAACTATGAAAGGCGTGGAATCTAAAATTGGTCAAACTCTTCCACGTTGAAGTCCAACTGAAAAGGACTTTATGGATATACCCAAAAGGCCCGAAGAATTGGAACATCAAATATGCACATAAAATTTTCTTAAGAACAAGAGGGTACTAGAAAGAAGAACAAAGGGGATGAAGAAAAAATTACTCAGATAGTCAGTCAGATGCCACCGTCTCAGCCCTCAAATTGTCACTGCTCTCATCGACATCATCTTTCTCTTCTGCAGATGCCAGATATACTCCTACGAAGAGAATCCCACAAAACGTAGATCACAAATCAACACAAATAGAAATAAGGTTTAGAAATCATGAAACGTGGCTAAAGATGGAACCTTTTTCAATTTTACGGGGTACCAAAATAGATTTACAGCATACAACTTGATTCTTTTGAAGCAAAAATGAACATGCACGGCTTTACATCTCCATCGCATACAAAATTGAAGAAACCCATATAAAAGGTTAAATACTAAGTACTAACAGTGGGGTTAGGAAGCACTTATCTTCTTGACTCTTGTCTTGCGTGTATCGAAGATTCAAAGCAATGAAAGCATCCAGGTAGGAAAAAGGAGCCTTCGCAGAAATGGGCTTTTGATTTTCGAATTCGGGTAGGAAAATTTCGCCTTCGCAGAAAGAGAGCAAAGTAGAAGTGTAGAACTGAAGAAGAACGGGTGCATGACTGCAGGGTGCTAGCTGCAAATTGCAATGAAGGTTGAAGGAGGCTTAGCTTACGGGCTTACAGAGTTACAGCAGCAAACTAGGGAAGAGATGAAGAATTAGGGATTGAGTGAAGGGAATAGGGAATGACCGAATGAGAATGACGGGTTGAGAAGGTTGAGGCCTTGAGGGGTAGGTAGGGGTAACCGGCTACGGGATAAACCTTGTACAACCTAGAACCTTCTAGGTTTTATTTTGGCCTGGGGAATGGAAATATGGAACGGTTTAGCCGGTTAGAAGGTTAGGTTTTAGAAAAATTATATATTTAATATATATTATAATATTAAACGGTTCGGTCCGGTTTTACATTTTTTAATTTCCCAAACTGAAACCAAACCGGACAAAACAGTCCGGTTTTTCCTTTACATGGAAACCGGCTGTAAAGCTATGGTCCGATTTTAAACGGTTTGGTTCAGCCCGGTTCAGTTTTTCGGTCCGGTTTTTATATTTTCTGTTCAGCCCTAAGAATGACGGGTTGAGAAGGTTGAGGCCTTGAGGGGTAGGTAGGGGTAACCGGCTACGGGATAAACCTTGTACAACCTAGAACCTTCTAGGTTTTATTTTGGCCTGGGGAATGGAAATATGGAACGGTTTAGCCGGTTAGAAGGTTAGGTTTTAGAAAAATTATATATTTAATATATATTATAATATTAAACGGTTCGGTCCGGTTTTACAGTTTTTAATTTCCCAAACCGAAATCAAACCGGACAAAACAGTCCGGTTTTTCCTTTACATGGAAACCGGCTGTAAAGCTGTGGTCCGGTTTTAAACGGTTTGGTTCAGCCCGGTTCAGTTTTTCGGTCCGGTTTTTTATATTTTCTGTTCAGCCCTATGTTTCGTGTCGTGTCTGAAATTGCCACCCATATAAAAAATTAAACATATTTTTCGTTAGAGTTGGCAAAAAAAAAGATATATTTATTCTATAACCACATCAGATGTAAAGACCAATAATTTGAACCAAATAAGTGTCGAGAATCATTCGTCGAATCATAAGATGCCAAAAGGTAAAAAAGAAAAAAAATATTCTTCGCTATTTAACAAAAATAAGTAAATATGGGTTCTATTTTTGTCCAAAATCACATCTGTATAAATGTAGAATTCTAAATTACATAAGATCTATGACTATTTTTTTGAAAACACAAGAAATGAAAATGTAACTATTTCTTTTCTTCTTTAACATATAGAAATGATGCCTTTTGCATTTGCACCCCAAAAAAAATATTTGTCATAGGGATACAAGAAGAAAATCATTCGAACTATACCCAATTCAAATCCGACTGAAAAAGGTATATGCATACCCTTATAAATATTGTATAATGTTTATGAGGCAACTACTATATATCTTAGATTTAATACATGTAATAAGATATAGACATAATCACCTATTGTTATGAAGTTTTTCTTCAGATACGATATAGTGTCAAAGTTGGACATCTAAGTTAGCCGTTAAAATGTAAATTATGTAGTTTTATTAAAAATAAAAAAAAAATACTTTTTGGGTGTGAGTTTTTAATGAAACTACATAATTTTGTATTTAAACACCCAACTTGGACATACAACGTTAACATCATGTCCTATATGGTTTATTTACTTATTTATATCCTATCCAATAAGAAGTGACTACTCCTATAGCTAGTAGTTATATCTCTAGAGTACTATAAAATCATGATACTTTTTTTCTTATATGTTACGGGTTCGAGCACTCTCTTGCATAAAGTGTAGGGTAATGCTGCATACATTAGATCGCAAAACGATCCATCTCCTGTCCGGATCCTGCACAAATGCGGGAGTGTAGTGTACCGAAAACGCCTTTTATGCTTTCTGTTTTCGTTTTCTCCTTTTTTTTGGTTACTGTCACCTAAAAACAAGTTAAATATACTTTCTGTTTTCGTTTTCTACCATGTTTTACTTTTGTAAAAGAATTTTAATGAATGAATGGGATATGGTTTGCTAAACAATATTTCTTTGATTTAAGTGAATAATTTAATAGCCAACATGGTCTTTTTTTTACCACCTTTGTCTTAAAAAAAAAAACTCGATATAGCTAGCATAACTAATGGAGAAAATAAATACATAGCTCAAAAGTGAAAGAAGTCTTTTCAGCTAAAAACTATTCATCTGTATGTATATTGTTGTGTATCTATCCAACAAAATTAAATGTTATTTGATATATGATTAATAAGAGACTATGAGAATGCATATATTCGTAGCTGTAGGAGAATATTCACGTCACAAACGCGTTATCCACCGTCCAAAATTTTTGATCGGTTGGGATTGGAAACACTGTCCCCACCAGGCATCAATGCAATTGCTCAACAACTCACCATTTAAGTTCAAAAAAAAAATAATAATAAAAACTCACCATTTGAGTTCTCCTTAAAACTGGGATGGTAAGAGTCATCAAGATCAAAAAATCGACTTTTGCTTTCAACAATTCTAGTTCTTGTATAGAGTCAGATGTTTCATTGAAATCAAATTCTCTATCTTTTGGGATGATGGTATTGTTTGTCTGCCTCTCATCTTCCACATGTCCTATCTATAGGTTTTGGTAACGTAGGATACTGGGCATGATTGTTCTTGTTAATTCTAATTCTTACGTGGCTTTCACTAGGTGGCCCACATTGACCTTTCCACAGGGTTCAGATCCTCTCACCACAACTCCGTCACCGCACGACACATGGCAGCAGGAGAGTGTGATGAGGCTAGATAAGGATTAGTCATGAGTGGAGTGAGAGAAATATCGGTGAGGTGATCCCATCCGCTTTCCACAAGTCTACCCAGCCTTGAAAATTTGATTGATTGGTTTGATAAAATCCGGGGGAAACTTGCCTCTACATTAGTCAACATTAATATTGACAAGTTAATCTTATGATGACGTATGATTGTTAACTTCTAAATATGTTTAATTTCAAAATTTATATAAAAAATACATAATTTTATTGTATAATGATTTATTTGTTTTCACATAAACATTGAATTAAATATGATAGTGGAAAATTATTGGGATGACAACAAGTTTTTCATGTAACATACGATATTGATTCGATAATATAGGTAAAAATAGATGGTTAAATTTATATATACAAATTTAAGAAGCTACACATTTGATTTGCAATATGTTCGAAATTAGCTCAAATTTAGATTAAATTTGAAGATCCTCTATCGAGTTTGAAATAGAAAGACACATAATGTAAGTTCTAAAAACTTTACAAAATGTTTAGGTCGATAAACAAATGATTGACTTAGGTTGGGTAGCTTGCTGCACCCCAGATCATAATACTCAATTAAAAACAGCTGGGATCACCAACCGCGAGGTCTCCATTGCTCTTTTGATATATTAAACCGAGAATTGTATCGTAGTAAACAAATATTAGGATTTGTTTGTAGGTAAATCATTAAATTGGATATGTTTTTATATTATGAAGTAGCAGTTGATCGACACATCCTGACGCTCATTACAGGTCATCGGAAAACAATATCTGTGTGTTTATAACACATGGATATGGTTGCGTACATCTGACCCCTCTATACTCTGACATAAGCGGGAGCCTCTAAAGCAATAGGGTAATGTCGTTGTTGTTTGTAGGAAAATCACAAAACATCCAAATCTAAGACATTAACATAATTCAAATCTTCTATAATACAGATATTAGAATATTAAGAACAGTTTTTGATCAAAAAGATTTGATACTTTATTCATTCATACGTTCATCCTTATATAGGTACAATAGAATCCCTATACTAGGAAGGGATCAATCACATTTACACTGATTGATTCATCCTTATCTCTTACATTTATTTTGATTTACAATCATCCCTAAATTACTGACTTTCCTTACACTCCCCCTCAAGTTGAGTCAATGGGTCACCAATGCTCAACTTGCCCAATACTCCATGGAAAGCTCCTGCTGGAACCGCTTTGGTCAGAATGTCCGCCAACTGGTCTTCTGATGGTGTGAACTGAAAGTCAATCACTCCTTCATCGAGCTTCTCTTTGATAAAGTGCCGGTCCACCTCCACATGCTTCGTACGATCATGCTGTACATGATTTTCTGATATACTGATTGCAGTCTTATTATCGCACTTAAGTTGACACGCTTTCTTTGGTGAGAACCTCATTTCTGTGAGCAACTTTCTTATCCACAATACTTCAGCTAACCCTCGTGCAATTCCTCGAAATTCAGCTTCGGCACTTGACAATGCTACTACTTTTTGCTTCTTGCTCTTCCAGGTAACAAGATTCCCGCCAACCATAGTAAAGTAGCCTGTTGTGGACCTTCTATCGTTCGGATTACCAGCCCAGTCAGCATCGGTGTATGCCTTTACTTCTAGATGACCGTTTTTCTGGAATAGTATCCCTCTTCCTATCGACCCTTTCAAGTACTTTACTATTCTGAGTGCAGCATCTATATGCGCCTTTTGTGGACAATGCATAAATTGACTCACTACTCCCACTGCATAAGCTATATCTGGCTTGGTATGTGAAAGATAGATGATCTTTCCTACAAGCCTCTGAGATTGTCCTTGGTCAACACCAGTCTCTCCTTTGACTGTTTGTAGGCCGTGGTTAACGACTATCGGAGTCACTGCAGGTTTACAGTTTAGCAACCCTGTTTCCACCAACAAATCCAGTATATATTTCCGCTGACAGATGAATATTCCCTTTTTGGACCTGAACACTTCAATTCCCAAGAAGTACTTGAGTTGACCCAAATCTTTCATCTCAAATTCTCGGAACAACCTGTCTCGTAATCGGGTTATCTCGTCACGATCATTCCCAGTAATAATTATGTCGTCTACATAGACGATGATGCACGTAATTTTTCCCTTACTCCTTTTGAGGAACATCGTATAATCTGAGTTACTCTGTCGATACCCAGTTTCTTTCATAGCCTTGGTGAGCCTACCAAACCATGCCCTTGGAGACTGTTTGAGTCCATATAGAGCCTTCCTCAGTCTACATCCCTTGCCCTTCTTAAATCCTGAAGTGAACCCTGGTGGAGCCTCCATGTATACTTCCTCTTGCAGATCTCCGTGAAGAAAGGCATTTTTCACGTCAAACTGATACAACGGCCAATCTTGATTTACCGCGACTGAGAATAGTATTCTAATTGTGTCTATCTTGGCTACTGGAGAAAAAGTTTCTGAGTAATCTATACCATACGTCTGTGGGTATCCTTTCGCCACGAGCCTTGTCTTGTATCTCTTGATAGTCCCACCTGATCGATACTTTATCGTAAACACCCATCGGCATCCCACGGGCCTCTTTCCTGGCTGGAGCTTACACTTCTCCCAGGTTCCACTCTTTTCCAATGCATCCATCTCATCTTGCATGGCCTGTCTCCATTTTGGACATTTTTGTGCTTCCTCCACATTTCGAGGGATCTCTGTATCCTGTATAGATGCGATGAAACTTCTTGCTGATGCAGATAGTCTCCCCCTGACCAGGTTAGACACAGGATATCTAGAACTTCGAGGTTGATATTCAGGCTCATACCTTACTGGAGGGACTCCACGATTTCGTCTTGGTGGGAGAGTGTATGAGTTCACTAATGGCTTGTCAGATATGTCATTAGTGGTATCAACAGGCAAAACATCAAGAGACTCAATAGACTGGGTATTAACCTCAAGAGGAGATTCGGATGACGTCAATTCTGGACTTGGTTCTGGTGCCCTGGACTGTCCCCTGTTTTCTGATTGCGGATCGGCAGTTTGGCCTACTTGCTCTGTTGGGACCACCATAGGCAACACAGGACTAAGGAGCCAATCTAGTGAGTCATCTCTGGACTTCTCCCCCTGACGGCTAGATTGGGTCTGGAAGTAGTATTCAGTTTCAACAAAGTCGCAATCCATAGTGGTATAGATGTGTCGGGTGACTGGATCATAACAACGGTAACCCTTTTTATTGACACCATATCCAAGGAAGACACATTTGATAGCACATGGTTGGAGTTTATTGCGGTGCGTTTTGGGTGTATGGACATATACGGTACATCCGAAAACACGAGGGGTAAGAGAGAGTGTGTCATGTACAGGGACATGTGTGGTGAGGGTATTGAGTGGTGTATGAAAGTCGAGTATTTTTGTCGGGAGGCGATTCATGAGGTAGACAGCGGTGGATACTGCTTCAGGCCAATAGGAGTCTGGGACATGTGATTCAAGGATGAGGGCCTGGGTAATTTCAAGAATGAATCAATTTTTCCGCTCAGCTACTCCATTTTGTTGTGGAGTATCTGGACAGGTGGTTTGATGGAGTAACCCATGTGTTTGAAAAAATTGTTGCATTCGGCTGTTTATATATTCTCCTCCATTGTCGGAACGGAGAATCTGGATTTGAGTTTTGTACTGAGTTTGCACAAGTGTGTAGAAAGCAGTAAATTTTTCAAAGACTTCAGATTTATGTTTGAGAAAGTATACCCATGTCATGCGGGTGTAATCATCAATAAATAATAGAAAATATGCATAACCAGTTGGACTAGGTGATGGAGATGGGCCCCAAACATCAGAATGTATTAAGGAAAACGGAATATGTTTGCGTGTATTATTCAACGGAAATATTTTTCGATGACTTTTCGCTAGAATGTATGTGTCAAAAGAAAAACGAGAATGTTCAGAAAACAGCTTAGGAAAAAGACGTTTCAGATACCCCCAGGAGGGATGACCTAATCGACGGTGCCATAGCCATGCCTGCCTATCAGTAGTCCCGTGAGCAAGCGCTGCCGCCCCATGTTGATCCACTTCATCAACAAAGTAGAGTCCATTGCGCTCAGAACCACGCCCAAGAATTTTCCCCGTCCGAATATCCTGCAAGAGACAGAAAGAGGGATAGATCAGTACGGTACACTGTAATTCTTTAGTAACATGGCTTATGCACAATAGTTTATGTGATAAAGTGGGAACATAAAGGCAGTTAGTGAGTCGAAGGGAGGGCGAAATATTGACAGTCCCGGCTCCTTTGACTAACGATTGCCCACCATTGGCTGTTTGGATCAAGGATTTTTTTGAGTGTACCAAGTGTTGAAAGTCTGACGGGTCATAAGTCATCGTGTCCGTCGCACCACAATCAAATAACCATTTGGAATTTTTTCCCTCAAATTTATAGGAACCTGCACAATTAATTTTTGGAATAAAATGGGAAAAAAGGGCGGAGGGGTATATAGGTCCGTTTGGGGTTGGAAGGGTTTTAATTCCCTGCCCAACCCCCAACTGTTCAGCCGCCTGCATTTGCTGTCTTCCTGTCTCTTGAATTAATTGCTTACCTTCTCCACTTTCGTCTTCCTCTACAACTGCTGCGAAGGCTGGCTCTGGAGCTCTACTGGTGGCTTGGGTCCCGCCTATGGTGGCTCCAGCAACTCCTTTCTTGCCTATTTTCCGACTGTCTGGCCACCAGTCAGGATAACCGATGATTTTGAAACAGTCCTCCGCAGTGTGCTTTGTTCCACCACAAAAAGTACATCGGAGATGTGTTTTATCTTCTTCCTTGCGAAAGGACTGGGCCGGAGCTCCTCCCTGCTGTGATGGCTCTGATCGCATGTCAGATCTGTAGGTATTCTTCCGTGGAACCCCCCTTGTGGCCAAGCCACTTCCAATTCCTGAGGGGTTTTCCCCCGATGATGGCCCAATGCTTCCTTCTCCCCTCATGATGCTTCGTCTGTTGGCTTCCCGGCGAATCTGGGAATAGGCCTCTTCAACCGACGGTAAAGGCTCCTGTTTTAACAGATCTCTCTTCTCAGAGTCATACTCCTCATTTATGGCTTGCAAAAACTGATACAGCCTGTTGTTCTGCTGTAATTGGTTGTGTTTAATCATATCCGATGGACATTCCATCGGATTAGGCTGTCTCCGGTCGATTTCCTTCCATACGGCCTGCAACTGGCTGTAAATCCGTTCTAGTGCCTGGGTTCCCTGACGGATACTGTTTGCTTTTACCATTAGGCCATAGATTTGGAGAGAATCTTTTCCTGAGCCGTATGTGGCTGCTATTCCCTTCCAAAGGTCCCAAGCTGTCGGAAAATCGATGTATTGGTTGACTAAATCGGTGTCAATATTTTTCAGTATCCATGTGATAACTGTAGAATCAGTTTGACGCCATTTAGTATACTTTGGATCTTCTGTTGGTGGGGGTGGAGCAGTGATATGGATGAGCTTTCCTCTCCCTTCAAGGGCCAGACTCATTTTTCTGGCCCAGACTGTATAATTCCGGTCATTAAGTTTTTCTGCCAGATTCAAGTTTTGGCCAGAGAAAGGTTCGGTGGATTCATTTTTTGTGGGTAAATTTTGCAGGATTTCAAGGATTTGGGATAAGCTGTATGAATGGTGTGGTTCAGCTGCAACCCCGGCAGTGCCAGAGGTGCCGGAGGACGGTGACTGATCCCCCATCCGGTCAGGTAAGTATTTGGTAGATGATGAGAACCATTATTGGTTGAGCACTGGCTCATCAGATGGCTCTGATACCATATTAGAATATTAAGAACAGATTTGATGCTTTATTCATTCATACGTTCATCCTTATATAGGTACAATAGAATCCCTATACTAGGAAGGTATCAATCACATTTACACTGATTGATTCATCCTTATCCCTTACATTTATTTTGATTTACAATCATACCTAAATTAATGACTTTCCTTACAGCAGACACTTGCATCTAAACTAATAGTTCAAATATTCTACTCTAACGATAACTCTAGAATATAGTGAGTATGGTTGTTATAATATAGAGACACTTGCATCTAAACTATTAAAGTACCTACATACTTTTTTTAGCCTCTTCATATCTGAACCGGATCCTATGAGCCATAACGCAACTAAAAGCGTTCAGGCAATGTAAGCCCTAACCATGATTTAGTCGACTGATGAAATTTTCCATGCTGTTTTCTTTTTGACGAAATCATCTCATAAATCATTTTCTTAAAGCAAACTATAAATGTTTGTTAAAACAAATATATTCATGTGTAGCGTTATCATGCATTCAGTGTCTATTTTGTTAAGCAAAACTAAGTTTTATTTAGAGAGAAAGACTTTAAGGCAGTTTATGAGAGTATCATTACCCCTCTATTATAACAAAAACATTACCACATTCTCTTAGGACCCCTCGTCTATAACGAAGTATAGGGAGTCAGATGTACACAATTATGTTCATGTATTAGAAACACACAGATTTTGATTACCTTTCTATTTACAATTGATGTAACTATCTGTGTCGGATTCAAATTTCTCCACATATCAAAGGTGATTTTAACCAGCCATGTTCAATCAATAAAAATAAAATTTGATATAGTCAAGCTCAATCTCCTCTAAGCCTTTATCAAAAAAATAAATAAATCCTCTACGGGGAAACGGAGTGAGGAAAGCAGGTGAGATCAATAACTTCTTTTCGAGTTTACTTAATCACATCATATTATGTCTTATATAAATCATCTAAAGTTGCAAATCCCATTTGTTTTCTTCACCCCTACCCTCATCCCCCAACCCCTTCCAAACCTAATATCTTTTGTTGGAGGAATTGGAAGTTTGGGCTTTGGCCCATTAAGGAAAGTTGCAAAACATGGTTTAACAACATATTTGAGCTTAATTATGATTAGTTTTCGTTCATAAAAATCAAAAACTAATAGATCCTTAATTTTCTACACAACGAGTAGTTAATTTTAGGCTTTGGAATCACTCAATTGTGATACCGGATGAATGAGAAATTAATGCTCAAAGTAGATGGAAAACATGATTTAATGGGTGATGTGTCCTATTCAAGGGTTCGGTCCAGTAACAGATAAACGCGGTTCAGTTTAAATTAAACGTTCGATTGTGCTTAATTTAAATTAAACATTCGGTTATGGTTTAAATCGAACGGTTGTTTAAATCTGATTCGAACGGTCGTGCGATAAGATCAAACGGTTTTGATCTAATGGCGGCAGAAAAGGCAGCTTTGATCCAACAGCTGAGATTCAAACTGACCTAACCGCCCAACCGAATGTCGTTTTCATCTAACGCTCCAGTTTTAATCCTGCATTTTCGTTTTCCATCTAACGGTTGTAATTTAAACCTTCCAAAACTGCCAGGAGGTTTTAATCTGACGGCTCTTGTCGATCTACGGTTATGATCCAACGGTCACAGATCCATCTGCATAACCGATTCTCCAATCGACTCTCCTATATAAACAGAGCCAGGGTGTGCGATCAGAACACACACTGATCCTCTGCATTCGCCGGTTTCTGCAGTCGTCTTCATACTTTCTGCATCATGTCCAAGAGAAGTCAGGACACTTGAAGGTTCGCTGTAGTTCAAGTTCAGCAGTGCCGCTCAACTGAACAGGTACCCGTTGTATCCTGGGAGACGGTTGCTAACACCGGTTAGGCACATTATACCGGAGCAATACGTCTTAAGGACAGAGTTCTCCACTCGCCCCGGGTTTGGTTTATTTTACTGTTTCCATACGCACACACCGAACGACTGCGTCTTAGTACATGATTGATTGTTTCCAACAATCTTAAGACGTATTGGTTCAATTAATTTCTGTACTATTTTTTTTACGCAAACCAGTGTTCACAACAAAGGTTGACTGGTTCAAGACATCAAGTCACTAATTAGCCGAGTGAATCCGATGGTACATCACTATGAAAGGTTCAAAGCCAGAAGCTACCTCTTCTGATGCAATATTTTCTTGTCTGACTTCTCCTTAGAGTCTGCATCTGCATTTGTATTAATTTCCATTCATATGGGGATTGTTGGAGGAATTGGAAGTTTGGGCTTTGGCCCATTAAGGAAAGTTGCAAAATATGGTTTAGCAACATACTTTGAGCTTAATTATGATTAGTTTCCGTTAACGAAAATCGAAAACTAATGGGTCCTTAATTATCTATGCAACGAGTAGTTAATTTTAGGCTTTGAAATCACTCAATTACGATACCGGGTGAATGAGAAATTAATGCTCAAAGTAGATGGAAAACATGATTTAATGGGTGATGTGTCCTATTCTTAGGAGGCCACATCACCCTTATGGAGGAATACCACATTGGACAATTGAACTCATTAAGTCACCTTATAAATGGCTAGAATGGACACTTTAGATGTGCCCTTGGGGCATGAGAAGTTTTTGACCGGAGGGAAGACCTAGAAAGTGCCACACATGCGCACGCGCACCGCTACCGCCGCCTGCCTGCCCGGCCGGCCGGCTCGGCTCGGGCTCGTGTTCACGTGTGCCGGGTCGGTTCCTATCTTTTTGGAGAAAATTTATTTAGGCTTTTGGATTAATTATTTTTTGTAAATAGTTAAAAGGCTTCGGGCCTAGCTGCGCAGCGGCCCAAATGCTCTCCGATTCAAGGGTTCGGTCCAGTAACAAATAAACGCGGTTCAGTTTAAATTAAACGTTCGGTTGTGTTTAATTTAAATTAAACGTTCGGTTATGGTTTAAATCGAACGGTTGTTTAAATCTGATTCGAACGGTCGTGCGATAAGATCAAACGGTTTTGATCTAATGGTGGCGAAAAAGGCAGCTTTGATCCAACGGCTGAGATTCAAACTGACCTAACTGCCCAACCGAATGTGGTTTTCATCTAACGCTCCAGGTTTAATCATGCATTTCGGTTTTCTATCTAACGGTTGTAATTTAAACCTTCCAAAACCGGCAGGAGGTTTTAATCTGACGGCTCATGTCGATCTACGGTTATGATCCGACGGTCACAGATCCATCTGCATAACCGATTCTCCAACTGAGTCCCCTATATAAACAGAGGCAGGGTGTGCGATCAGAAGACACACTGATCCTCTGCATTCGTCGCTTTCTGCATTCGTCTTCATACTTTCTGCATCACGTTCAAGAGAAGTCAGGACACTCGAAGGTTCGCTGTAGTTCAAGTTCAGCAGTGTCGTTCAACTGAACAGGTACCCGTTGTATCCTGGGTGACGGTTGCTAACGCCGGTTAGACACAGTATACCGGAGCAATACGTCTTAAGGACAGAGTCCTCGACTCGCTCCAGGTTTGGTTTATTTTACTGTTTCTATACGTACATACCGAACGACTGCGTCTTAATACAGGATTGATTGTTTCCAACATCTTTTACTACCTTCATGACTATAATACCCTTCACCTCTTTAAATATAGAGTTCCAATTTCATGAAAGATATTTGAAATAATGTGTAAGGTGCACGCCTGGGATTTCAATGCCATATTTCGCTACTACACAATAGTATAGAAGATTTTTTCTTGCAGCAAAAATGAAATCCTTCATCCTGAGAGCCTTCACTGTCTCAATCCCAAAAAACATGTGTAGAGGAGTCAAATCAGGAGCTCAGCGCCTTATAGATTGGGTGAGATCTTACGCAGTGATCCACATAAGGTGTCTCCCTGCAAACTAGATAGACCTTTGGCTTAGCAGCAGAGGATACTCACACTGTGCGTGTTCCTGAAATCGAACTCTTAACCTCTTAAAACAAATTCCAACTCAAATACCAATTGGACTATGCTCTGGATGTGAAAAGAATCTTTTCTTGTACCTGCAGGGATGCCGCAAACATTTCAGGAAAGAAGTACCTTTGAAAAATTTCATACTCACATCCCTTCACAATTTTATGGAATATATAAATCAATTCAATCATCGGCTTTCTAACTAAGAAGTCTAAAACTAGGTGTCTGTTTGAATCCAAATTCGCTACAGTATAAAAAGCTGACGACATAGTCCAATTACTCACACTACACTTTCCAATATTTTAACCGACAAACTTGGATGAAATCCATAATTAAATTAACAATTGAGATGTATTTTATAGGCAAAAACAAAAGCACCTTTCTTCTTTTCTGTTTCCTGTCTTTGGCAGTAAGCATGACTTAAATGCAAAAGTTGATACCCAAAAGTCCTCACGGCTCTAGTTTCAAAACTTCTTTCTAGAGAGGTTCAAAATTTGCTATCCATAGAATACGTGGGCCCACACGGTGATAATACGCATGCCTGATTCTCATCAACCTTTAATTCAAGGCTCTAAGTTCGACCCTATCCCAACCTATCTCCACCTGCCCCCGAGTCCCTCAATTACTGACGGCCAAGAAATTAAATAGAACGGTCCCGGGACATAGTCCAGTTATTACTCAGATTGGGGATTGCCAATAATAGTTCATGAGTTCGAATCCAGGGACGCGCACAGTGTAAGTGTTCCTTTACTGTCATGCTAAATGTCTGGTTTGTGGGAGAATCTTGTGTGGGTAACCGTAGATCTCACCCAATGTAGGAGGCTGATGGACTCCTGATTTACATCTTCTACACAGCTCCTTGGGACTGGGGCAATAGGGGCTCTTTGCGTTGGAGTTCAACCTTTTGCCAACAACAAGAAATTAAATAGAACATTGTACATGACAAGAGATCAATACCGTGTCAGTGTGTAATGATCACCATCCTAACCATAAGGAGTATTTATGGAGAATGTAAATCATTAAACGAGCGTCTTTCTAGGTTAGATGAGGGAGCATTTACGGAGGACGCAAATTAGGAACCCAGCGTCCTTCTAAGTTGGGTGGGATCTTACGTTATGACCCAGGGACGCGCACAGTGTAGGTGTTCCTCTGCTGCCAGGCTAAAGGCCTGGTTTGTGGGGCATCTTGTGTGGGTAACCGTGTAAGATCTCACCCAATCTAGGAGGTTGCTAGACTCCTGATTTACATCCTCCACACAGCTCCTTGGGACTGGGGCAGTGGGGGCCCTTTGCGTTGTAGTTCAACCTTATGCCAACAACAAGAAATTAAATAGAACATTATACGTGACAAGAGATCAATACCGTGTCAGTGTGTAATGATCATCATCCTAACCATAAGGAGTATTTATGGAGAATGTAAATCAGTAAACCAGCGTCTTTCTAGGTTAGATGAGGGAGCATTTACGGGTATTTTGTATATGTTGGAAAGCATGAGATATATTGTTTATGGCTGCTATGTGCGTGTATGTGTGTGAAATTGGTGGTATGATTGAATCGAAAACAAAATACCCTTAAAGAATTAGGGAAAAAGGGGAACTTTTACATTAGGAGCCTTTAAAAAGTTGTGTTTTGGCCTTAGAATAGGTTCCTATAGACTGGAAATAGAAGAAAATGGGGGTTGAGTTCGAAAAACGAATCACAGCGCGCGTTGCCACTGGTGGAACAACCATTACATAAATAAATAAATAATTAAATTAAGACAGAGAATAGGCCGGCCAACGGACCGGGTCGACTGGCCAGCGGGTCGGACCGAAGGCGGCCCATTAACTTCTCAAAAAAAATGTATCGGGTCTGGCGGATCAGGCCAGGAAAATATAATTAAATACCAATCAAATCCAAATAAATTCTAGAAAATATAAAAGGTTAAATTTAAATTATTTTCACTTAATTTCTGAAGTTGGTAAATTTAAGTAATAAAAAAATTAATAGTAATAAATATAATTAAATAAGGGAAACATAGGGGAAATTAGTAGAAAATTCTAGTAAATTAATACAAGATAAGGAAAAAAAATAAGGGTGGTGATAAATAACAACTTTCCAATATTTGAAAATTTTACGAAGCCAAATTTGAGTGCCGGAGGATGGTGAGGATGGGCCAGGGGCCTCTGGCGATTGTGTTTTTGCATTCATGGCACGTGCATTGCATTTATGGCAGGTCGTGGG
Source organism: Eustoma russellianum (assembly GCA_036186865.1). NCBI lineage: Eukaryota > Viridiplantae > Streptophyta > Magnoliopsida > Gentianales > Gentianaceae > Eustoma > Eustoma russellianum. The sequence goes on from AP025044.1 coordinate 39,758,856, forward strand.
CGCTCAGGATGGTGTACGGTGGCGGGGCCATGCACACTCAAGATGGTGTACGGTGATGCGGCCACGCACACTCAGTATGGTGACTGTGGGTGGGTACGACCCACAGCCACTCAGTAGGACCCGGGTTCATGCATTGCACGGTGGAGATATCGGCATTCTGCGTGACATGATTCTTGCTGCGTGTGACATGTGGATTGAGCATGCATCACGTACTTGCGCATTTTATGTGGAGTGCTTTACTTACCGCATTCACTTTATCTTATGCATGTTATCTTATATTTATGTGCTATGTGGTTTTATCTTATACTTATGCGCTATGTTGTTTTATCTTATATTTATGTGCTATGTGGTTACCTTATATTTTTCGTTGAGGACGGGACGGACATAGCGAAATGGGCTGTTGATAGCTGCATCTAGGTTACGAGGGGGCTCTGCAGCTGTTTGTGTTACTTATACTTTGGGGATGTTTCACAGACTTCTCTATTACTTTTATTATAAGAATTTTGATTCAGTAATGTAATGACGATTATTGGAGTTAATTTAAGTTATGATTTACGTTTTCGCGAGAAAAATTTCTACGTTATTTCTGACGTGTAAGAGATTGATTCGACGCCTTGTATTCTCATTAGCGAGGTACGGCAGGTGCACTGTTCCCGATGCTAGGGTTCGGGAGCAGGGCGTCACAGAAACTCCTTCCTGTTTGAGCAAAACTTTCCTCACCTCTAAGTTAATAATAGCTTAGTCCATTGTATTCGACCTAATTAAGTTAAAAGATTGTTGAATCATTTTTCGGTGTATAGATTCTTGGCAACGCTTTACCAACCTGTCAGGCTGTTGAGTTCTTGATTTATATTCTTCATGCAGCTTCATAAGACTGGAACAGTCGGAAACCTTCGAAACTAGTAATCTTCACTTTTTTTTTTTTGCAACTAGAAAACTATCGTTGTCATCTAAGACCGCTACATTAAAGTCAAGAAAAGTAAAGAAAATTCCAAAAATAAAATGATATCACGACGCAGTGTATGTGTTATCCTCTCTCTTCAAATTCAATTTGCCACCATTTTTAGTGCAAAAACGCTAAATCCGTGGTATTAATATCTATCGTTTTAGTTCTAAAGAATTAATAAAAGAGCAAATCACAAAAGTAATGATCTCATAGAGTGAGAATACGTTTTCACCATTTTCGAACATTCTTTAAGCAGTTAGTAGCACAAATTCTCATGAGCTTATTACAAAATTTGTTATAAAAATAGCAGGAAACAAGACAACAAACAAGAGAACAAGAACAGGAACCTTGACTTGAGGCGTGTATACACACTTTCCGTAAGGAATATTTGCCCCCACTTGATGCTACAGGGTTATAGGCAAACTTCCTCCTAGGATACAACAGCCAACAATCTCTAATCCTCAGCAAATAGGATTGAGAAACTATGAACTTTCTGAAAACAAGAGTGTATTTGTGAAGGAAGAAGAGTATGGAATGATAGTCTGATGTATATTGCAAGGTGTATCTTCTATTGGGTGTTAATAGCCTATTTATAGGCTCTTAAACTCCAAAAAGACGTTGGAGGTAGTTGCATGGTGATTGGGCATGTCTCTTGGTGCATAAGATGTGATTTTTCCATGAAAAGTCACCTCTGTCAGGACATCGATCGATCGATGTGATCGATCGATGTCCTCAGTCCAACATCGAACTCTGCACTCAGGACACATCGATCGATCGATGTGACATCGATCGATCGATGTCATCGATCGATGTCCCCAGTCAGACATCGATCTCTGCATCCAGGACACATCGATCGATCGATGTGATCGATCTATGTACATCGATCGATCGATGTCATCGATCTATGTCCGGCAGAATACTTAACTTCATTTTCAAGCCACATAGATCTATCCATTTGATACATGGATCGATCCAAGCCATGAGTCAAGCTATTCTTGCTTATTCCAACACCATTTCACCTTCATCTTTGATCTCAAACATCCATTCTTCGTTCCATTGCATTTACAAACTATTATAACAAAATTCACGTGTATGGACAGGAAAATAGGTTAAGAATACGCAATTAGGAATGATTATTGTCAAAATAATATCAACAATTGACCATAGCCATCAACCCACATACTTAAACATAACAATCGACCATACTTCTCCGTCATGCAATGTACTATGACACTACCTTATGACATTAACGCCAAACACCAACATTTATTTTAATTACTTTTTTATTTAAACATCTTTTATAAAATTTTGCGGAAAAAACATAATAGATAGGATGAGAATGGGGTTGGTTGTAACCTCAGAGTATAGTTCAGTTGGTACTCGAGTTGAATTTGCTTCAATGGGTCAAGAGTTCGATTCCAGAGACACACACAGGGTGTTCCACTACTCGGCCTGGTTTGCGAGGGCACCTTGTGTGGGTCAGTCACTGCGTAAGTCCTTACTCAACCTAGAAGGCCGTTGGTTCCTGATTTGCATCTTCCACAATGCTCTTTAGGGTTAGGGCGTTGGAGGAGACCGCTGGGCTGCTGATTTGCATCATCCACAATGCTCCTTATGACTAGGGCTCACTAAACCTAGAAGGCCGCTGAGTTTCTGATTTGCATCATCCACAATACTCCTTAGAGCTAGGGTGGTGGAGGAGACCACTGGACTAGTGATTTGCATTATCCGCAATGCTCCTTAGGACTAGAGCAGTAAGGAGTTCAAGGCGAAGGATTTCATCTTTTGTTTCAAGATTGGTGGTTTTTCGGAAGGTTTGATCAAGTGTCGTGGCCTTCTTCAACTGAGGAAGCGATTGGGATCTCCTTACCCCCAGCGGAGGCGGTGACAAAGGACCGCCCGCCACGTGTCAGTCCGAGGAGGTGTCCCATCTAGCCTCATCACCCTTCTGCTGTCACGTGACGGACGGTCACGAAAAGGGTGAAAGAACCGGCGGTCAGGGGATCTGGATCCCGAGGAAGGGAAAGAAGTCATGATGAAAATTCCAAATACCAAATGATGTAGGAGTGTCATGTACTATCCACTTTCTTCTATCTCTTTCCTACCATTTTTGGACATGGAAAGGCCCTCGCAAGCACAAAGCTGGAGGACCTTTAATTATACAAGTCATAGTCAATAAAGTATATTATTGCACCATCTATCTAGATATATATAAAGTCGGGATCTTATTAGAACCAAATACTGTATCTATTGAGATATAGATATTGTTTGTCTAGCTCTTATTCTTTTTATAATCTAGCGGTGGATTTTGATATTGTTTGACTATATTGAATATGGTTGTTGTTGTTTTATACTCAATAAAGTATCCAAAGTTTATTCATGTTTGTGTATTGTATCTAAGCATAAAATTACGTATTTCGTTAAAAATAATCTTACACCAAACTTGTAATATATTCTTTTTGACGTAAGAAATTTTTAAGTAGTTCTGTAAATTTGAAACTTTTGCATAACTCCAATTATCTATGGCAATCTGTTAGTGAAATATCAAATTAATCTCATAAATCGAATCCTTTGATTTTTAAATATAAATGAAAAATGAACCTAGTCATTATAAAACTAACAAAATAGTTAATAGACTAATGATCAGTTCACCTTTGCTTTTAATTTTTTATTTATTAATACCCCTTCCCATTTTCAATCTCCATATCAAAAAAATGTCACAAAGAAATTATAAACTACAACCATGATTTTGTACCACCATGCATTTGTCTAGACGTGTCACGGGTATGGTAGTCGATAATTCATTCAATGTGAACATTGAGTGCGATAAGAAAGGACAAGTATAACGTGGAAAATGTGATATGTGAGAATATGATACACACCACACACGACACATGTTCAGTATGTGTCAACGACAACAAAACTATCTCTAGTGTCTGAAAATGATGAGAAGCAGACGAACAATATCTCTATCCCAAAACATAGAGAGTTTGGCTCTTGTAAACCCCTGAGTATATATGTATCTGCATCAATGATAATGTAATCTTAAATGAGTTATACGTGCAAAAACATAATATTAGTGAAAATAACTTTCTTGTTAGCCTGAAGTTTTTTACGTATTGAGCGACTATTATAAAATTAGTTCCATGGAATCGAATATTTTGTTGTTATCATGTGTTGTATCGTCTATTTTTATGTTATTGGCTAATGATTAAAATACTCCGTCTTTTTCTATATCCACTTAACTCAATGAATCAATCGATCATACCCAATATGTTTCAACGACATCAAAAACTATCGTTAGATATGGGAAGGATGAGCGGCGGTCAAACAATACATATATCCTAATGGATATAGAGTTTGATTCCAGCGAAACCACGACTCTATATGTACCTACATAAATGACACAAAAATAGGGATATGATGTGTTAGTGTGTTAATGAGGAAATTAAAAAACACAATTAGAAAGTTTCCAATATTAAAATACGTATAAACATGCATATGCATATGATGTACCAGTGTGTTAATGAGGGAATTAAAAAACACAAATAGAAAGTTTCCAATATTAAAATACGTATAAACATGTATATGCACATATAATAGAAGACAAAGATAATTATACTTTTAAATGGTAGTTTATACAACATATACAGACCGAGAGTAGACACTCTTCTCGCATTCGTTTAACACCAGGTGGGAGGTATAGTACTAATAATTAGAATCAATACGAAGAGAAAATATCAATACATGACATCTTGAAGTTTCAACATAATATTTATTCTATCCCAAAATTATTATCACAATTACATTTTTTAACATGATATAATATATAATATATTAAAAAAATCAAATGTAACAATATTTTTAAAATGGAAAGAAACTAAGTAATTTGATACACGATTTTTTTTTGGTTAGAGTGGTTATTAATACGGAACTGAAGTTTGTAACAGTGATTCCCTCTTTCATAGCATTTGTTACTCTCCGTCCATTGATGTATTTTGGATTTGAGATAGGGCTTTTTGGGATGTACATATAACAACAACATTACTCTATTAGTTTAGAGGTTCTCGTCAATGGTGGGATATGATCAGGTCAGGTATACGTAACCATACCTATGTGTTAGAAAGATACAATGGTTATTACCTGATGACCCATAATGAAAATTGCGTCAAGCTGTGTCGATCAACTGATACTTCACAATATAAGAAGCGCAGCCAATTTAGCGAGTTATTTTGCTTTGTTCTATCATATTCCAAAATTAAGAAATATTGTGTCTTTAATTCTATTGGAAATAGAAACCTTTTTGGAATGCCCATGGTAGTTGTAATCATGCGGGTTTTCTGCCCAGGTATGACTATCTCACTTGTTTAATACAAATTTACTTTTAACCAGAAAAAAATTAATAACATGATGTGTAAGTAAAACAATTAGCCTTTATTTTATTTTTTTTGAAAAAAAGGATCTTTATTGCATTAACATAATAGAAACAAGTACAAACAGGATGGAGCGAGGACCAAACGTATATGATATGCCGCATTAAAATCTTGCTAAGGAAAACTACTCTTGTGGACAAAACCTTGGTCGAAAAAAAAGTGTACATATTCATACGATTCCTCGCTACTTACCATATCGAATAGTACCAGCTATATCAACTATCTACATCATCAGCTACATCAGAAGAAACAAGACTCAAAAGAGATAGTTCTAGCTTGCGGCTACGACTGATAATTTCTTTGGATATTGTCCAAGAGAGGGGGGAGGACATATAATATTTTCAATGAGCAATTTGATTCCTTCAAAACCAGATCGTTGATAGTGCCTCACGAAACACATATCGCTAATCCACTTATATCTCAGAATTTATGTGCAGGCATATGTTATCCATAATTCAATGTTGTGTTTCTTGTGGTGCAATTAGCCTTTATTGTAAACTTTTTTCTCTCTTTTCAAATAGATTAGTAGGTTAGGCCACAGTTAATACATTAGGAAAGTAAAAGTGTAACAGACGGTTTGTATGTGACATATATATTTCTTATCTCACGTGTATAAGCATTATCCTAATAAAAGTAATATTGAAATCCATAGTTCAGACAACTACAAATATACATATACAAAGCAATCTTTGTCTTGAAGAAAAGTATGGAGTGACAAAATGATGGTAAAAGCATATCGTTCCTAGGATATATTTCAGTTAATAGTTGATTTTAGACATTGTAACTAGAAGGGTACATGTTCGAAACCGGACACGTAGATATGATACTGGTATCTGAACCAGTAATAACTTAAAGATATAATATCCGACCTAGTTAAATTAAAAAATTAGTGTCGTAATTTAAAATAAATAAAAACTTTACTAATATACCTGTATTTTTTATTTGAATCATCATGAAAATTTGAAACAAGAGTAAACATATCCACATGTGGTTCAAAACTTCAAACCAACGTCACCGTTACGGGGTGACCATATCGTTTATTGTTATCGTTATCCAATCCCAGCTTACACATCTTTCCATTTCCAATCCCAAGACCCCGCCTCTATTAAAATTCCATCTCCATTGTTCTTTTCACTAGTATTATATTCGTGTACTCCTCTAAATTTATTGGACCTCTAATTTGGAATTCTTGATTTTGCACTCTTTGTTACTTGGTGTTGCTTCACTTTCGGATTACTCAACCATTAATTCTTTTTATTGCCTTTGCACAGTTCTTTTATTGATTCATTTTCTGGGGGAAGAGTACTTTCTTTTTGGGAATTCTTTCTTTTTGACTTTTGAAATTTGTAGAGATTTTGGGGGACTTTTCAGTTGATTTGAGGACCCTTTTGGATATTCATTTGAAGGGTGTTCTCAAGATTGAATCTTGAGGGATCTTTACTGGGATTTACCCCGAAATTTCTATACGTTTGATCTTGTCGGATGATTGGGTTCCTTCATTTATCTAGTTAAATACCGAGGCTGTGATTTGAAGGTACTTTTGCCTGTGGATTTGATCTTGGTGAAGAGTTGGGATTTTGATTTCCTAGCTGAACGAATTTCCCAGAAGGTCTAAATTCTGTTTCTGGCTTCTCTCCTCCAGTGCAGCTATTGCATTTGATTCTGTTGCAGGTTTTCTTTGGCGTATTCTTTTGTTTAAATTTAGGGATTATTCTTAGATGCTGATCTAGTTCCCACAGGAAAATATCGCCCATAGTTTGATTTTTGAGGAAGGCTTTTTCTTGATTTTATACAATACAGAGAATCTGCTAGGTGCTCTTCTAAGAAATGGATATCAGTAATGAGGCTAGTGTTGATCCTTTCAGCATTGGCCCTTCAAGTGTTTTGGGTCGCACCATTGCTCTTAGGGTCTTATTTTGCAAGTCAATGTCACATTTTAGGCATCAAGTATTTCATATGTTGATATACTACTTGTATAAAATCAAAGATAGTTTTAATGCCTACTTGAAGCCCCTTATATCGTGGCTTCATCCACGAAATCCTCAAGGGATATTGGTAGTGGTGACTCTGATTGCTTTTTCTTTGAAACGGTATACTAATTTGAAAAGAAGGGCTGAGATGGCTTATAGGAGGAAGTTTTGGAGGAATATGATGAGGTCTGCCTTGACTTATGAAGAATGGGCTCATGGTGCTAAGATGTTGGATAAAGAGACACCAAAAGTTAATGAGGCCGATTTGTATGATGTGGAACTTGTTAGGAATAAACTTCAAGAGCTTCGAAATCGTAGACAAGAGGGTTCTATCAGGGATATTATGTTCTACATGCGAGCCGACCTCGTTAGAAATCTAGGTAACATGTGTAATCCTGAGCTCCATAAGTGGAGGCTACATGTTCCCAGACTCATTAAAGAATACATTGATGAAGTATCAACTCAGTTGAGGTTGGTCTGTGATTCTGATTCTGAGGAGCTTATGTTGGAGGAGAAGCTCGCTTTTATGCATGAGACGAGGCACGCATTTGGTAGAACAGCATTGCTTCTAAGTGGAGGTTCTACCCTTGGATCTTTCCATATAGGTGTTGTGAAAACATTGGTTGAACACAAGCTATTGCCACGTATAACGGCTGGGTCAAGCGTTGGCTCCATCATGTGTTCCATCATTGCTACAAGATCTTGGCCCGAGTTGCAAAGCTTTTTTGAGGATTCTTGGCATTCATTGCAATTTTTTGATCATTTAGGGGGTATATTTGCAGTTTTCAAGAGAGTCAAGACACACGGTGCTGTCCATGACATAAGACAGTTACAAGTGATGTTAAGACATCTTACCAATAATTTAACTTTCCAAGAGGCATACGATAGGACTGGTCGGATTCTTGGAATTACTGTTTGTTCTCCGAGGAAGCATGAACCTCCTAGATGCCTCAATTACTTGACATCGCCTCATGTTGTTATATGGAGTGCAGTCACTGCGTCATGTGCTTTTCCTGGACTGTTTGAAGCTCAAGAGCTGATGGCAAAAGATAGGTGTGGGGAAATTGTCCCGTATCATCCACCCTTTAATGTAGGAACTGGGGAGGATGCTAGTACTTATACACGTAGGTGGAGGGATGGAAGTCTGGAGGTTGATTTACCCATGATGCAGTTGAAGGAACTTTTTAATGTGAATCATTTCATCGTCAGTCAAGCAAATCCTCATATTGCACCATTACTCAGACTAAAAGAAATTGTGAGAGCTTATGGAGGCCATTATGCTGCCAAGGTATGAATTTGGAGATTTTAGTTGCGCTCTTGTTACAAATTAGCTGATTGGGCTTATTTATAATTCTTGCATCATTTGGTAGTGTTTTATTATAAATTTGAATGAGCATTCGTTCCATTGAAGCTGGGATGATAATAGGTAACATCCACTGCTAGACCAATGAACCTTTTGCTCTCTGCCTCACCAATTGCAACCATTCATGTTTATGGGAACATAATATTTATTCTCCTAATTAGCAGCTCTGACAAAATATGGTTTCCTGTTCAGACACTGATCTTCTTTGAAAACTTGAGGTGCTAGGTCTGGTAGATATAGATTTACTTAAGATTACTTAAGAAGTCAGAAAAGGTAATATCTTGAAGTTTCTTTTGAGCACACATTTTCTGTCACAATGTCAACTTTACTATGAGCAGTTCTGAATCGTTTCACCAATTTTGGTGAATCGAAAAGCACCAACGAGTCAATAATTCGGTTAACATACTAGGTCCTGCATAAAACAAACTAGACTAGGTCCTGCATCAAATTGTACAAGATCTGTATTTTTTTTTTCAAATTTTCATGGATGCCAGATGTATAAACTCCTGCACTGAACATGCCCTGCTGTTGGCTAAGCTTAGAATGTGGGATTAGTAACTCTTGTTTCTGTTCCTGAATCATATTTATATAGGTGCTCATTTGTGTGCATTCCATCATTACCATACTCTCATGTTTGACATTCCGTGATTGTGTTGTGTAGCTTGCTCATCTGACTGAAATGGAGGTGAAACACAGATGCCAGCAGGTCTTGAAACTTGGTTTCCCTTTGGGTGGATTAGCAAAGCTTTTTGCTCAGGACTGGGAGGGAGATGTCACTGTTGTTATGCCAGCAACATTGGCTCAGGTAAGCCCAAAAAAAAGCTATTGTAACACTTCAATAACCCTTTTCTTGAACCCTTTATTGAATCATAGTGCACACTTTATCATTCCTTGGTGAAGATGAGTTAGCCGTCACATGATAATTTGCACCAAAATTGCCAATTTTAGGCTCAAGCACCTATGTCTTTTAAACTAACCAAAATACTTGAGTACTCGGGTGCATAGATTGAAAATGCTCCTGCCTTTGCAAGAAATATTCTTGATTCTTAAGCGATAACTAAGCTACTTAAGCCCTGTTAAAGTTCTGAAATAATGATTTCTAATCATTTGGATTATACTAGGAAACCATTAGAATGAGATGTGTTTTTCTTTAAGCTGTTCCTGTAATTTTGCTTGTGATAACTCTAACAAACTTGTCTGATTCATTACGTGTCCCGTTGAATTTAACCTTTTCAGTTGACTTAGTTCAGCAGAAGGTCTACTTATTAGTTTTTTCCTGTCTGCTTGTGCAGTACTCAAAGATCATTCAGAACCCTTCTCACCTGGAGATTCAGAAAGCAGCAAACCAAGGCAGAAGATGTACCTGGGAAAAACTATCAGCCATAAGAGCAAACTGTGGAATCGAGCTTGCGCTTGATGAATGTGTTGGTATACTCAACCACATGCGCAGACTGAAACGGAGTGCTGAGAGAGCAGCCGCCGCACATGGACAACATGGTTTGTCCAGCACGGTCAGGTTCAATGCTTCGAAAAGAATTCCTTCATGGAACTGCATTGCACGAGAAAACTCAACAGGGTCCCTGGATGAAGATCTCCTCACTGATGTCGCTTCATCACTCCATCATGGAGGCGTCAGCACAGGAAATACATCACGAAATATGAAAAGCTACCGTAATGTCCATGATGGAAGCGATAGCGATACTGAGAGTGTCGATTATAATTCATGGACCCGATCTGGTGGTCCCTTGATGCGCACTACTTCAGCTGACAAATTTATCGACTTTGTCCAGAACTTGGATGTCGATTCCAGGTTAAACAGGGGAATCGCCACTTTTGATATTCAGATGGATGGTGGAAAGGAGCAGCAGCACCCATTTCAGACCACAAGGATTCTAACTGCCTCTAGAAATACGGACACAGAATTCGAGCAAAGAGAATTTAGTTCCAGAGGATCTGCTGCTGCTGCTGCTCCAAGCATCATGGTGGGAGAAGGTGACCTGCTGCATCCTGAGATGATTCACAATGGCATCGTGTTCAACGTTCTAAAGAAAGAGCACTTGACACCAACAGATATTAGTCAAGATTCAGACCATGTTTCTGGGTCCGATTCGCTTCCTGAATGCATGCAGCTAGACTGTCCAGATCGCGAAATGGACGCGAGCTCAGGATCTGAATATGGCGATAGCGACACTGTAGGAAACAAAGTTCAAGATGAAGTGAATGCTGAACTGTAATCATGACATTTACATGAATATTCTGCATGGAAGCAGAGGTAATGCTGTACTTGAGTTGATGAATCTTGAAATGGTGACAAATGGGGTCACCATTGTTGAAAGTTTAGAGATTTACCAGTCTGTGCACTGAGCCAGAGGGGCTTGAGATGTTAGGTCAGTAAGAACACCAAGAATTAATGCCAGGACCTGTTATATTATTAAGGGATGGCGCTTGTAAATAAGGTGTTATTGGTGAAATTTAAATGTTTCCAACTTTCTACTTTGGATGCAGTTTGTGGTTGGTCATAATCAATGCTTAAAAAGTTGCATTTTATTAGACCAAAATCATTGATTTAAATCATTAGATTCAGTAAATGTTTATATAATCTTTGTACTGTACTATTTAATATACATTAATCTTTCTTGCAACTAGTATCATTATATGGCGTAATAGTTAATTTTCTCGTATAATGTAAAACTATAAGAAAACCTAATACACTGGAAACGTCTTTTTTATAAAAAGAAAATTTAGTTAAAACTATACTGAAAACCAATGATTTGTTATAATCGTGATATAATTGGCTGTCGAAGAGCTTTTTAGTATTTTAGTTATTAGTATCATTATTCTGTTATCATTTGGCAAACAACCAACAACAATCGTATTCACTATATCCCAACGACATCAAAATCTATATCAAAAGCTATCGTTAGGGTATGTGGAATGTGATAAGCATGCAAACAATAACTCTATTCAAAGAGATAAAGAGTTTGTTGAAACACTCGATTCTATATGTATGCACAATAATAAGAATATGTATTAGTAAATTAACAGAAAATAGACGTCTAACGAAGAGAGACGACGGTTTATGAACATATTACCTTTACAACAACGGTGGGATCAAGTCAGGCAAAATCTAAAGAAAAAAATGAGGCCGCGAATCACAGCTCGCCACGTGTCCTAACTGTCTTATTTTTGAAAAAAGAAAGAGATGACAGTTTCTTCCTCCAGTCACGAACAATCAAATAAGAAATTGTTCGGATTGCATGACCTGCAGATCTGTATAGAGCTTGTTTACTAAAATACATCTATCAATTTACGTATCTATAAGATGTCTCGGATGTTTTATAGGCGAAGTAATAGGGCCTTTGTTGTTCTTTTTTTTTTGGGGGGGGGGACCCTCTTTTAGGAAATTGTTCTGAGTCTCCTTAGGGGTGTTAACGAATCGAATCGAGTCGAGCCGAGTATTTAGATTTTCAAATTCGGATTCGTTTAGTTAAACGAATTGTTTGGCTCGGTTCGTTTACTGTAACGAACTTCAAATTTTGTTCGAGTTCGTCTCAATAACACTATAACTGTTTAAACGAGCCAAATAGTTCACAAACAGGTCGGCTCGTTTAAGTAAAATTAACAAACGAACTAGATTCAAATAAGAATCGAGCTAAAACCATTCGTAAACTATTCAGTTCGTTTAACACCCCATTGTTTTCAATTCACTTGCTTATCTATGATTGGTGAAGTTGCTCGTTAATGAAAGCATGTGTTTAATAGGGAAAAAAAAAGTAGGTCGTTAGAGAAGTTGAAGGTTAAAATTTCTGAAAATATTATGTAAGTTGCTGATGGACTTTGACATGAATGAATAAATTATTGCTGATGGTCTCGGGATTATGAAACGATTACTACAAATGACTATACTAGTATTGGATTAGAACTTGAGTTTCTTAATCTAAAAACCGTTGGATTCCTAATTTACATCCTCCACACATCCTTCTTAGGGCTGTTGGGGCTAGGGCGATAGGATCTTTGGGGTGAAAGATTTTACCTTTTATTCCAAGAACTTCAGTTTCCTAATAAATGTACTCCTCCACTAGCTGCCTAATGTGATGGGCGGCTCAATTTACTGGCCTGCCCCAAATACACCAGCCCGGTCAGACCCAATCGTTACCCAAACCAAACGGGATCTGCTGGCCCATATGTTGATGATGTCAATCACAGAATACTATGTCGATATCTTTGAAAAAATTTTCTTTCTGACACACTGACGTAACGATGTGACACACTGTGATTGACGGTTACATATGTCGGCCAGCGAGGCGCGGGCAATAGATTCGATCCTTTCTAATCTTTCCGGGCGTATATGTACGGAGTTACCCTTGGCTCTCTTCATAAGGAGAGGATGAGATCACCTCACCCACTTTTTCTTCACCCCACGCGTCACCGCACGACACGTGGCAACAGGAGTGGGTGGTGAAGCTAGATAAGAGTGACCTGCATCTAGCCTCACCACCTACCCCTGCTGCCACCTGTCGCGCGGTGACACGTGGGATGAGGGATTTGGGGTGAGGGGATCCTAACCCTATAAGGAGCGTGTCGGCCTCCCTCGTAATTATCGCTTTTCCCGAGGCTTATCCGAACATACGTTCTGTACGTAGCAAATGACCTGTTCTGACAACACCAGCCGGTGGCATTTTTTTCTCTAAGGGTGTAACGGTCATTTACGTCTCCTTTCTCTGTCTTCTATAATTAGATTGTTTTCTTGGTAAGAATCTTCTTTCTTTTAGGTGCAATCCGGATAGGGGGTTAACGAACCGAGCCGAATATTAGATTTTCGAATTCAGATTTATTTAGCTAAACGAATTGTTTGGCTCGGTTCGTTTAGCTAAACGAGATTTAAAATTAGTTCGAATTCGGCTCGATAAAAGTATAACTGTTTAAACAAGCCAAACAGTTCGCAAACAGTTCGACTCGTTTAATTAAACGAACTCAAATAGGTGTTCAAATTCGACTCGTTTAAGTAAAATTAATAAACGAACTCAAACCAAATATGAATCGAACTCGAACAATTCGTGAACTGTTCGGTTTGCTTAATACCCCTAAATATGAACGCTCTTTTGAGTTATTTTTAACTTTGACATAGGAAAGCTCCATGAACTAACAGCTGTTCAAGTCCCATGCATCAACAACCCGCACACGTATATACATACATATGCGCCAATATGTATATACATATGATGCCAATGCATGTCTTTTATATTTTGGCAAAGCAGATTCTACAGTATAGACGTTTATGACTTTTTTTTATATACTTTGTTCTTATCCACATAATATTATTGGATGATAACAAAGACATCGTTGAGAAAAAACGGTATGTTCCATATAAAATGAAATTTAGATTCATGTAAATATCATTAAGTTTTCCTATTTTTAAATTGCCGTATACGTGTATGTATACATGTATGTTCGAAGTACATGCACATACTATCGAAGGGCCTCCTATAATCATGAATTAGTTGCTCTACCATTTCGTAGCCGCAGTGGTGTATGTGTATATATACATGTCCCATATATATATATATATATATATATATATATATATATATATATATATACACACACAGAGATTTTTATCAAATGCCTGTAAGTTAGACCTGGCTTTCTTTTCACCCTTCCCTCTGCGATCCAGAAAATAGTAATATACAAGACAAGCGCCACAGCGTGGAGTAATACTGTTATCATAGTCTGAAGACTAAAGTTCCGAGTCCGAATCAAGTATGTGTTGAGTTATAGTTTGCAGTTAACTGTTTGTGTGAGTTGTCTGGTAACACTTTAATAATCTAGAAGACTGATGTGTTCCTCATTTACATCCTTTATAGAATTATATGTGATTAGAAATAGGAAGATATTCGAAATCTTAGATTTGACTTTTCCTCCAGAAAAAATATCAATAACGATTGTGTGTAGGTGTGGTGTATATATGTACAATTGGAGCTAAAGGTGAAATCTCTCACTTCGGGGGTCCCACCGTCCCAGCCCCAAGAAGCATGTGTGGAGGATGCAAATCAGGAGCCCAACGGTCTCCTAGATTGGATGAGATATTACCTAGTGACCCATACAAAGTGTCTCCCCGCAAACCAGGCCTTCGGCCTAGAAGCAGAGGAACAACCATATTGTGTGTTCCTAGATTCGAACTCTTGACATCTTGAAACAAATTGCAACCCGAATAGCAACTGGACTATGCCATAGGTCGGTATATATATGTACGATTGTGTGTAGGTGTGGTGTATATATATGTGTTGGATCCAGCTGGTGTTTTGTATGTTGAGGTCCTGAGGACAATCAACTAGCAACAGGTGTTTCTGACTTTCCGTACGCGTATTTTTGCAGCTTCCTAAACCCACACATCCCGGCACAATTTAATGACAATGTTCTGTTGCCTTTCTATACCTTAACATAAAAAAATATTATTATTTTTTATCCATTTAGTCTAGCCTTGAAAAATGTTAAATATATAGATCCCCTACCCCTTATTTTTTTTTGAGGAATTCATGTCATTCATTCATTCAAATGAAAGTCCGCTGCAACTGCAGCAACTACAGAAGGAGGAGGGGTTGTCCCCCAAGTCCTTCGAGTACAAAAGGAGTGTCCTAGACACGCTAGCATATGTGCAGGTGTATTACCAGTGCGCTTTACAAAGGAGAAATTGACAGCGGCGAAACTGTTAGCTAGCAGCCTAATTCGATTGACAAAATCACCATGGAATGAAAGGTCATCATCCGTGGACATAAGACAATTAAATGCGACGAGGCAATCAGTTTCTACGATAACCCTGTCAAACCCCGATTCGAGTGATAGCAGAAGGCCCGTGTGTATAGCATCAAGTTCCAGCAGGGCAACATCCAAAAGAGGATCTCTTTGATCAGAGATAGCTTGCAAAATATGACCAAAGGAATTCCTGAAAATAATACCAAAGGTGCATTTTCGGTCTTTTAGGGAGGCATCAACATTGACCTTGATGAAGGGTGCATCAGGTGGCCTCCATTTAATGTCCCATTGGGGTCTTGGTGATAAAGATAGTGGAGATTCCGCCGCCAAAATGTAATCATCTGCTAGTGATTCAGCTGTAGAGATTAGAGACTGGAGTCGAACATTCCGTCCTTGAAAGATGAAGGCACAACGAGATTTCCAAGTTTGCCATAGAAGATTACTGAAATGGCAAAACTCGGGCATACCATACGAGTGGTACACTGATAGCAAAAGTTCATGGATAGTGGCCGCTTCGCTTGCAAACCAACGAGTGTGAAGTGTATTAGCCGAAGCCAAGGCACTAGGGATGATACAATGACTAAACGCATGCGCAGAAGATTCCACAGCAATGCAACACAGTTGGCATGTTGGACTAGTGATGCCACGTCGAGAAAGGTTTTGTGACGTTGGCAAACAGTCATGCAAAAGCCTCCAAATAAAATGCTTGACCCGGGGTTGCATGGAAGCGTTCCAGAGAATCTTCCACAGATTAGAGCATTCGGAGGCCGGGGAAGAAGGTCCTGGCATCGAAGACAATTGGAGCTTCTTGTCCAAAGCAATGCCATATCCAGATTTTACAGTATAGGTACCTTTTGGATGATAGTGCCAGATCAAGCGGTTATTCTCATTCGGGCAGATGAGGGGAATGCGTAGAATGTTATCAGCATCGAAGTCCCAGAAATTAGCTCTGATCAAGGGCTCATTCCAGCTGCTATTCGGTAGGATGAGTTCAGCGACAGGGAAGGAAGCAGACATGGATCCCGGGGTACGGGCAGGGATGAAAAATGGGGGAGATGGGATCCATGGGTCCGAAAAGGCATTGGTGGATCTCCCATTGCCAATCTTCCAGCGGGAGCCCAGCTTCAGAAGGTCCCGGCCCTTGAGAAGGCTCTTCCATAAGAAAGAAGAGCTAGGATGGCAGTCAGCATTAAGGAAATCAGTCCGTGGGAAGTATTTTGCTTTTACAATCGAACTGATTGATGAGTTTGGGCATTGGAGCAGTCGCCATGCTTGTTTAGCGAGCATGGAAGTATTGTAGGATTCAAGATCGCGAAAGCCCAGGCCGCCGAGTTTTTTAGGCAGGCAGCAAGTCGACCACGACTTCCAGTGAATTTTCCTTTCATTTTCCTTCGCACCCCAGAAGAAACGGCGAATCATAGCCTCAATTTCATAAAGCAATGATTTTGGGAGAGCAAAACACTGCATAATATACGTTGGGATTGCCTGAATGATAGCTTTGATGAAGATTTCTTTCCCTGCCGCAGACAAGAATTTTTCCTTCCAACCACTTAATTTTTTCCAAACCTTATCCCTACCCCTTATTTGGTATATTAAATATTCTTTATTGACTATAAGTTCATAAATTCTCTCCTTTAACCTTTATGGAGTCCTATATTGTCTCTAATGTTTTGAACTATTTGTTACACGTTATACTGTTCTTCTAATATCTTACTGTTTGATAGTGCCTGAAGTCTGCATTCATTGACTGCATAATTGTTCTACCACTGTTTATTATAACCTATAGATTATGTATTACAACAAAAACTGATATGAAGAAATTAAAGGCATTTTATTTTATTGTGTACATAATTAGAATATAACACATACAACAACTATTAAAGACAGAGGACTTGAATGGCAAAAAACATGCAACAAAAACTGATATGAAGAAATTGAAGGCATTTTATTTTATTGTGTACTTTACATCCCACCTGGCTAAGGGGCCTCTGGTACAGGTGGGGGGAGAACTCACTCCCTCATCAAAGAATATAACACATACAACAACTATTAAAGACAGAGGACTTGAATGGCATATTGTGAATAATTCACAAGAGTCCTTCAAGTAATCATTGCAAAGCAACAACGTTCGTTGCCTTTCTCTTCAGAAAATAATAATAAGGAAAAAAAAAAGAAATACTTTAGCATATAGGTGGCAGAGCAATTTTGGTCTAGGCAAAACAGCTTTGGCCTATTTAATTTGAAATTGACACTACTACCCTTATTGTAGATTTTTTTCTCTCCATTGCATTGGTTGTTGGCCTATTCCTTTTTTCATGGCTAAAAACCAGTAATGTTTAACGTTTTTTTATTTAGTAAAATAAAAAACAAAGTTTAACAATTCCAGTGGAATTAATTTGCAGAGAAACCTAACCATTAACAGAAAAAAATCCGTACCAATAAATTTGAAATGGTTGTAAAGCCAGGGGTAATAACGCATTTTTCAATAAAATTAATGAAAGATCTATGCAGTACATATAGAGTTACTGGAATCAAACTCTCTATCTTTTGCGATGAATGTATTGTTCATATGCCTCCCACCCTCCTCAGATCCTAACAATAGCTTTTGATGTCGTTGGAATATATTAAGTATGTATTGTTGTTATTGAGAACAAGGTTTGCCCGGTATAGCCTCTAGGGCATAGTCGAGTTGGTACTCAGGTTGATATTTGGTCCAAGAGGTCAATAGTTCGATTCAAGGAACAGACACAGTGTGAGTGTTAATCTGCTGCTATGCCAAAGGCCTAGTTTGTGGGGGGACACCTTGTGTGGGTAACTGCGTAAGATCTCACTCAATCTAGGAGGCCGTTGGGCTCTTGATTTGCATCATCCACACATGGTCTTTGGGACTAGGATGATAGAGACCTCGGGTAAGGAATTTCACCTTTTGATCTATGATTTGTCATGTATAAATTCCCAACAAAAGCCAAAAGTAGTGGATACAAAAGAGTCAAACATAAAATAAGTGTGTAGTCTCTTTAGTTATTGAAGAAAGCACATGGGCATGTCCATTGTCCCCTTTTGAGACTTGGCAGTTGGCATGGCTTCTTGCTGTTTCCAAAGATGTTCCCAAGTTTGTAATCTAACGACCCCAATGTTAGGAACTACTTAAGAGTCTCCCGAAAAGGGGTAGGATCCCCTCACCGCAAGGGGGTGCGGTGACGCATGACCGCGTGATATGTGGCAGCAAGATGGGGGTAGTGAGGCTAGATGCAGGTGACCCTCATCTAGACTCACCACCTTCTTTGCTGCCACGTGTCGCGCAGTCACAAATGGGATGAGGAAAATGGGGGTGAGTAGATCCCAACCCCTGAAAAGTGACTTCTCAACAATTTCTCTCTCCTTTATGGATTTATGAAACATACAAGAGATCTAAGCTTTACGATTTTTGACTCGATAACCTCAACTCGTACTTTGCGAGTTTGAATTTGGTCTTTACAAGTTCAAATTCGAACAAAGTCGAATTTTTGTTCGAATTCGTATAGCATGCCTGTGAAATCATCGTACACGTCAAACTTGAAAATGACCTACCAAACTGACACACAAACTTATCAAAACACGACCCACTAAACTCGGTAGTGACATCAACATGTCAAACCCGTCAATCTAAAAAATCATGTTGATAGGTTAACCTTAACATAAACCCGACATATGTTTGTGTTCAGATAGACAGAAGTTTGTCTTTTGAAACCCATCAATCCGAATACGATTTGTTTATCACGTCTTCTCAAACCAGTTTCTTAGTGTAAAGAATCTTATAAAAACACACATTTAAGGTGGCGTCTAGTTCGCACTTGGGTATCAGAATCAGAATCGGAATGAGTATGGTTGGAGGATATGAGTTTGTGCCTAAAAGTGATAGTTTTTGGTATTGAAGTGAGAATGGATATGATATACATTGATAATATTTGGAATGTGTCAGAATTGAAATGAGTATCGAATTTGGACGACCGGAAAAATGGTAGGAAATATTTGACTGGCCTGCTGCAGCCGGCGGTGGCCGACGGCGTTGACCGGCATACCCTTCATTCTCCCTTATTCCCCCATATTGATAGACAAGTGGCTAGTATATAAAAAAACGATATCATTACCAAATACTTGATATCAAAGTGACCCAAACTCTCTAACCAAACACCACCTAAATGTGTTAGGATAAACCGTTTCCAAGCCCACGATCTCAGAGACTTAGACATGTCTTTTCCAGAGGAAAATATATCCGAAACAAGAATTAGGACAAAAATTAGGTTTCTACGCGTGAATGTGGTGTATTATGGTGGTGGTTTTGCTTTTTTTTTTTCCAGTGCCAAATGACAACGCAGCCCAGACGTTGCCAAATACTTGCGGCAAAAAGCGTTATCCTTCGCCTTTGATCTCATTGTCTTAACCTTAAAGAGCACTGTCAATAATGCAAATCAGGATTTCAACGGCTTTCCTGTTTGGATGATGACTTACACAGTGATCCATACAAGGTGTCCCCTGCAAACTAGGCCGTCGATCTAACAGCAGCGAAACATTCATACTATGCGTGTCCTTGGAGTTTGTACTCATGGGACACGATTGTTCTTTACGTATACATGCACAGGGTGTAAGGCCAAAATAAATAGCGGAATCATAAAAGTTACCTCCGGCCATTATCGCTTAGTCGTCGCCTTCGAATCGGAAGCCTGCTGCAGAGGAGAATCGTTGCAAAAATGGAGCCTTCCAGCCTATGCCTATCTGAATGCTGTATAGCTATGATTGATGGAATATCACAAGCCCTCTATTTATAGGCTAGGCCAGGGACCCCTTCCTTATTTGACTGACAATCAATTCCTTCCATCAAGGAAACTTAATAATTGCCAATCAATCAGAATCAAATCTGACAATTAATGCAGTCAATAATTGCAACGTATCTAGCCAATATAACGTACAGGTACGTTATACATGTGATCCACATTAGTGATTTACAAATAAATCACGAGATTCTAGCAATCAATTATAATAATTATAATTGATTATAACATTCTCCCACTTGGATCACATATCGAATGATAGATAACACGGCATAAGTGACAAAACAATATGTCCATAATTTATTGTCACTTGGATCTATTGACTACCAAACTTAGATTGAAAATACAACACACGAATCAAGGCAGTCATGCTTTGATGTCAAGCACTCCCTTCCAAAAATTACAATGCATCATACACTCAATCTAACAAAATGAATGATTTACTATAAATCATCTCAAAATGGGTCCACGTCCATGGATCAAATAGATCCTACAACTTTAAATGCGCATATTCAAAGTCAACAAACGTCTAGACAAAATAAGATCAAAGTAAAACAAATCAAAGAGAACTAAGAAGTCCCATATTAGCAGCATGATCCCTGAAAACTTTAACCGGTAATCCTTTAGTCATAGGATCAGCAACCATTGACTCCGTACTAATGTGTTCAATCTTTATTTCTCCTTGTCTAACATGATCTCTGACCTTCAAATACTTTATGTCGATATGTTTACTGCGACTCCCACTTTTATTATTTTTCGCAATGAACACAGCAGCTGAATTGTCGCAGAAAATCTTTATGGGTCTATCAACAATATCGACAACCTTAAGACCACTGATGAAATTTCTCATCCATAAGGCCTGTAATGTAGCTTCATAGCATGCAATGGTCTCAGCCTCCATTGACAATAGGTGACACACAATTCTGCATAGCAAATTTCTCAAGTACCTTGATGATGTAGGCATTCTGAGAAAGACCAAGTATTGTACTTGTTCTATCTCTGTGAATCTCTATGCCAAGGACATAAGAGGCTTCACCTATATCCTTCATATCAAAGTTCAAAGCGAGAAATCGCTTAGTCTCATGCAATAAACCAAGATCATTGCTTGCCAGTAGAATATCATCCACATATAGGAATAAGAAAATGTAGTTACTCCCACTCGTCTTGAGGTATATACATTTATCAACAATTTTCTCTACGAAACCAAATGAGGAGATTGCCTTATGAAACCTGATGTTCCATTGATGTGAAGCCTGTTTAAGCCCATATATGGATTTATTCAATTTGCAAACCAGTTGATCATTATCAGAATTGACAAAGCCTTCAGGTTGACGCATGTATACCTCTTCATCAAGAACCCTATTTAAAAACGCAGTTTTCACATCCATTTGATTTAGCTTGAGATCAAAATGAGCTACTAATGCCATGATTATCTGAAATGAATCCTTCTTTGAGACTGGAGAGAAGGTTTCATGGTAATTAATGCATTCTTTCTGAGTGAAACATTTGGCTACAAGTCTGGCTTTATATCGTTCAATGTTACCAAATGAGTGTCTTTTGGTCTTAAAGACCCATTTGCATCCCACCACAGAGGGTCTGTTTGGTAACGGAACAAGTTCTCAGACATTGTTTTTAGCCATCGATTCTATCTCCTCTTTCATGGCATTGTACCATAGTGACGATTTGTCACAATTCATGGCTTATGAAAACGAGATAGGGTCATGATTTAGTCCAATGTCATAGTCGGACTCTTGAAGATATACAACATAATCGCTATAAATTGCAGGCCTTTTTAGTTCTTGAGGATCTTCGTACTCCCACTGGTTCAGTATATGTGGGATTAGTGGGTTCAGCTTGTTCTTGATGTGATTCTTCAATTTGAGGTTGCACAATTGATGGCTCTTCATTATGATGAATAGCAACCGAATTGTCTACATATAAAGGCACAACGCGTGTATCCCTTACTTCCTCAAAATTGAATTCTCGATTCGAATCACTCCCACTGACTTCATGATACTCTAGAAATTTAGCATTTCTAGCTTCAACCACTTTTAGAGTATGTGAGGGACAGTAAAATCTATACCCTTTGGAGTTAACTGCATATCCAATAAAATAACCACTTTTCTTTCGTTCATCCAGTTTCTTTATGCTTGGGTTGTATACCCTAACTTCAACTGGACAACCCCATATGTGTAAATGTTTTAAACTTGGTTTCCAACCATTCCATAACTCGAAAGGTGTTTTAGGAACGGCCTTAGATGGAACCCTATTTAAAACATACACAGCGGTTTTTAGGGCTTCACTCCAAAAGGATATAGGCAAACTCGTTGTGCTAATCATGCTCCTGACCATGCCCATAAGAGTCCGATTCCTTCTTTCAGCAACACCCTTTTGTTGTGGTGTGCCAGGCATGGTGTATTGAGCAACAATACCCTCCTTTTGAAGGAATTCGGCAAATGGACCAATCATTTGCCCCTTCTCTGTGCAACGTCCATAATATTCACCACCTCTATCAGATCAGACAATTTTGATTGTCTTCTCCTTTTGTTTCTCTACTTCTAATTTGAAGATTTTGAACGCATCAAGTGCTTCAGATTTTTCAAATAGAAGATAGAGAGACATGAACCTTGAATAGTCGTCGATAAATGAAATAAAGTATTTCTGACCATTCAAGCAAGGTGTATGAAAAGGTCCACAGATATCCGTGTGTATGATTTCAAGAGGTTGAGAACTTCTTTTGGCACCCTTAATGGTCTTGTTGGTTTGCTTGCCCTTTATGCATCCCACACAAGTACCTAAATCAGTGAAGTCTAGAGTTTGTAAAACTCCTTCATTCACCAATCTTTTCATTCTTTCGATTGAGATATGCCCCAACCTTTTATGCCAAAGACTTGATGAGTTCTCATTGATAATATAACGCTTTGTACCAGTTTCTGTTAAAAGAGTATGCTCGTAAATAGGATCTAGCTCAAGTTGAAACAAAAAACCATTCAATTTCGCAGAACCAATAACTTTATTCTCTTTCAATACATTCATTACAAAAAGATGTGAATAGAAATCATATCCAATAATCGAAAGTCTTGAAAGAGAAACTAAATTTCTGGAAAAAGAAGGTACATAAAAGGTGTTTTCCAAATCAAGTTGAAAACCAGTTTTCAAAATAAGTCTATAAGATCCCACTCCTTCAACAGTAGAGCGCATCCGGTTTCCAGAATAGATGCATTGCTCACTTTCATTTGGCTTCCTCAGGTTTAGAAAGCCCTGTATGGTTTTCGCAATGTGAATTGTAGAACCACAATCAATCCACCATGTATTATCAGAAACCTCAGTAAAATTAGATTCATGACACACAAAGGAAAAATTACCTTTCTTCTCCAGCCATCCCTTATATTTTAGGCAACCTTTCTTCCAGTATCCCTTTTTCTTGCAAAACCGACATGTGTCTTTATTGCCGGTTTTCTTCATTATAACACCTTTGCCCTTCTTTGCATTTCTCTTAAAATGAGTCGCAAGATGCACAGACTCAATGGACTCATTCTTCAACCTCTGCTCCTCTTGAACACACATTGTCAGAAGTTCATTAATTGACCAGTTTTCTTTATGTGTGTTGTAAGAGATCTTAAATGGAGTGAACTCCGAAGGGAGAGAGTTGAGTATGAAATGCACCAGGAATGGCTCCGAGATTTCAACCTTTAGGAAGCTTAATTTAGCAACAATGTCCCTCATCTCCATGATGTGCTCGTGCACACCACGGCTTCTGTCATGGGTCATGTTTGAAAGCCTCTTCATAAGGGTGCTGGCTACCGCCTTGTCAGAGCTTACAAATTGATCATCAATGGCTTTCATGTAAACTTTGACATTATCAAGATTAGGGATAGAACCCCTAATGCTTGGACTTATACGAGACTTGATGAGCATCATGCTGAGGTGATTAGATCGCTCCCAGCGTTCGTAACTAGACCTCTCAGATGGCGTACTTGATTCCGTAGGATTTGGTGGTTTTTCCTCACGGATTGCCAGGTCTAAGTCCATGCATCCCAACGTCAAAAGGATATTATCCTTCCATTCAATAAAATTGTCACCAATCAGCATTGGAGTTTTAGCAGAATCAAATAAAGCAGTAGTGGGAATAACTGCATAACCAAAGAAACACATATCATGCTATGAACATGTATAACCAGAATGAATTAATCAAGTTAATCCAAATAGTATATTCTAAACCTTCCTGTGGGTAGAGGTTGCACTCATGCATAGAATATACTTAAACGATATGAAAATTAAACAACCAAAATATTTCCGTACCTGTGGACATAGGAAATGTTTATGTTTAATTTTCTTGATCAATAAAATAACCAATTCCATGTGGGGCAAATTGATTACCTTATTAATCAAAATCATAGGTATGATAACATTTTATTTTCTTTATACCATATAATTTTAAGATGATGTAGCTAATCTTAAAATTAAGAAAATAATCCTCTATATGTTATCAACATATTTATATAGTTATTCTTTGAAACGATATGAAAATTAAACAACCAAAATATTTCCGTACCTGTGGGCATAGGAAATGTTTATGTTTAATTTTCTTGATCAATAAAGCAACCACTTCCCTGTGGGGCAGAGTGATTACCTTATTAATCAAAACAATAGTTATGACGACATTTTATTTTCTTTATACCGTATAATTTTAAGATGTTGTGGCCAATCTTAAAATTAAGAAAATAATTCTTTATATGTCATCAACTTCAAAACCCTTTATATGACATCAACAAAAGATGAAATCGTAATGAAAATGTGAAGTGAACCGATTCGGCAATACCCCAGGAAAGATCATGAATCAATTTCCTAGACAGGTATTACCATTCCACGTAAAGTCCCAGGCCGTGCGGTGGGGTCACAGACGGTCCCGCTTAAGTACCGACTTTCTAGACAGAAATTACGTGTACGGTGTATTTATCACACTTTCAATAGTTCATCTTTTGAATTTGCCACAAATTTTCTCAAATAGATACATAATCATAGTTGTAATAAACAAAGTCAATTGATAAATATACAAGATTCAATTTCTATCCGGATATCATTTCTGTCATTTCAACTGTATAACCCCATATCAAATAGAAAAGGAAATACACTTCTTATAAACCCCATATCAATTTTCTAGAATAACAAAAATCACTTGATTAAGATCTCACCCAATCAACATGTTAATTTGACAAAGTTGCAGGTTGAATGGCATCATTATCATTCCCCGAAATTGAGCTTAAATGCACAGTTTCTTTAATCCTGATTATTAGCATTCTTCAGATCCTCTAAATTTTAGATCCCACACAATTTTGCACTGCTCTTAAATTTCTATATTCTTCCAGTACTACATTCTTTCTTCATGTATCAATAAACAGTAATTAGTACACAGGAAAATGGGCTAAGAATTTCAAGGCAGGATATAATGTCCCTCACAGAATAAATATCCATAACTAACCCTTTTGAAATTAGTATACATTTGCCATGTGTGTACTAATTTCCTTACTGCAAACATTCATCAATGATGATTAATTAAGCATAATGGATTGTGACATAAATATTCAAATCCCGTAGGCACTATTTTTTTTCCTTCGAAACCTAGAAAACAGTTTAATTTACCAAGCAAGCATGCGACTTCTAAGTTCCAGCAAATAATTAATTATAATCCAATGAAAATCTCTGATTTTTTTTTGATAGGTTGAAACAATTCGCACGCTATAGCATTAGTAAAATAATAAAGAACATGAGCCCATTCAAAGTTTACCCCACAAAATGCTAAATTTCAACAACACTAAATCCTATAAAGTTCTTTAATTTTCTTGAAATTGCAATGACGACATGCATAATTGATGCATGCAGAGAAAAAAAAATAGCAGGTTATTGTTTGAAATGATAATGCAGTAATCTTATTATTAGGCGATGTGCTCATGGGAATAATTCACAGCACGAAGCTCTGCATTATTTTTTTTCCTTTTACAAACTCATAGATATGTAGATTGATGATCTGTCGGCCCCTATCAATTTGGTCTTCTTAGATCTTATTTCAAACAATCATCTGTATGCATTGTGAGGTGGGATTTTGGTCTACCGTGAACTAAGCAATGACTCAACAGTTGCAGTAGCAAGTAATGACAATAATGGTGAGAAAGTTTCTGTAATGGCGATTAGGATGCCGATGCTTAGAACTTTAAATTTCAATGGCAGGACGCCCGAAACTAATGTGTATTACGCACATTGACATCGAACCCATAATTGAACATTCAAGGCCTCCAAAACTATAATTCCGTAACCTTTGAACGATTAAATTGCATTAAAGAGTACGAAAGAAAGTTTTCTGAATACAAACGATATGGTCAGAGGTGGCTCTGATACCAAATGTAAGGCCAAAATAAATAGCGGAAGCATAAAAGTTACCTCCGGCCATTATCGCTTAGTCGTCGCCTTCGAATCGGAAGCCTGCTGCAGAGGAGAATCCTTGCGGAAATGGAGCCTTCCAGCCTATGCCTATCTGAATGTTGTATATCTATGATTGATGGAATATCACAGGCCCTCTATTTATAGGCTAGGCCAGGGACCTCCTTCTTTATTTGACTGACAATCAATTCCTTCCATTAAGGAAACTTAATAATTGTCAATCAATCAGAATCAAATATGACAATTAATGCAGTCAATAATTGCAACGTATCTAGCCAATATAACGTACAGGTACGTTATACATGTGATCCACATTAGTGATTTACAAATAAATCACGAGATTCTAGCCATCAATTATAATAATTATAATTGATTATAACACAGGGTTCCAATTTGGTACACACAGCCGAGCTGGGGCTATGCTTCTTCTTCAACCATAGGATAGAAAAGTGTGGTTTATGGTATTTTAGATTTTCATTTTTTTACAAACTGTACTTCACTTCCTAAATTGTCCTAGTTCTCATTATAGAAGTACATTACAAGTCAAAGTTTTCATACTTTGATGAGGGAGTGAGTTCTCCCTCCACCTGTACCAGAAGCCCCTTAGCCAGGTGTGATGTAAATCGAGGGATGTGCTCCACCGACAGCCCTGCAAAGGGAGAGGACACACGAGACTCAGCCAGCCTAGAGGCAACCCTTGTAATATTTCAACAAGGATTGTATCCACACGGACTCGAACTCGGGACGTCGGAGTTCTAGCCGGCAGCCCTGCAAAGTTCTCATACTATCTTTTTAACTATTGTTTGTTTGATCTTTTAGTTTAATTCAATTGACCATCTAAAAGAATAATAGAAACAGTAACAAAAATAGTTTAACTTCTTAAATTATATTAAAGTAAAATTAGGAAAATATTTTTAAGACTAAGAGAGTACTACTTGATAAGCAGTGAACGTATCATACATAGGTGAAAAACACTATATTACTTCAGTACTGTACAAAGACTACTTGTGTCGTTAATATGAGGGGGTGACCTACGTCGTTTGTCAATTGGGGTGGGGGTGTGTGTGTCTATATATATATATATATATATATATATATATATATATATGTATAGTTGGTTACTTTTATGCGTACTTTAACTTGGTAGCCTACTTCATGCATGTCTTGTGGACTCTATGCACCGTTTATGATGAAGTAGGTGACTAATACGTGCACCATTGACCACAACCACAACTATATATATATATATATATATATATATATATATATATATATATATATATAGTTGGTTACTTTTATGCGTACTTTAACTTGGTAGCCTACTTCATGCATGTCTTGTGGACTCTATGCACCGTTTATGATGAAGTAGGTGACTAATACGTGCACCATTGACCACAACTACAGTGCATAGAAGAGTTATTGATATTCATTTACATTGTAGAGTTGTAATTGACACAACAGTTAGACGGTAATACCATATAATAGATATTATGTTGCTACTATGTAATCTTAAGGTCACGAGTTTGAGTCTTGAAAACATCCTCTTGCACCATATAATAGATGTCAGATTGCAAAGCGATCCGACCTCTTCCTCGATCCTGTGCAAACGTGGAAGCTTAATGCACTGAGAACGCTCTTTTAAGATCAGAAACCTTAAGTTACATATAATCATAGAGACCACACTATTATATGTTGTTTCACAAGGGCTTACTTTATCATTAATGTGGTATTATTTGAAGTATATGGCATGGTAAAGGTAGCACAAGGTCCTCCTCATGTTTAGTCGACTTAAAGTAGTTGATGGTTGTGTGACCTTTTTTTGTTTATTCTGAAGAAGAAAGCACATACTTATTCAAGATTGATCCGTCTCAGTGATACAACATACAATAATTTCGGAAGATAAGATTTTCTAGTCTAGCTTTTGTGAAATTTTCTAGTCCACTAATTGAGATTTTTCTACATATATTACATTTGAAAATATACATAGAATTGTCTCAATGGATAAACTATAACATGTGACATAGACTAGGTAATTGTCCTCCCAATTTCAAACCAAAAAAAATGTGATGAAGAACAATTTTTTTTATTTCTTTTTCTCATTTTCCCTATATATACAGACAGATATCCGTTGTTCGCAAAGCTAACTGGCGGGTAACACTCAATTTACCCACTGATTCCACACATTTCAAGGGAAAGGATCCCGTGACCGCCGTTGGCCTCACCTCCTTCGCGACCGTCCGCCACGTGGCAACAGGGAGGGACGGTGAGGCTGGATGGAGGTCACCCACACCCAGCCTCATCACCCCCTGCTGCCACGTGGCGGGCGGTCACGGGGAGGGGGTCAGGCGATCTCAATTATAGTTGGGGAAAGGATCCCCTGACAGCCGCTGGCCTCACCCCCTTCGCGACCGCCCTCCACGTATAAACCTTAAACTAAGAAATCTAAACAAAAGTTACTGAAGTATAAATGTGGTTTTGGATACACTAAACTTCTGTATTTTCAAAATGTCTGTAAAAAGATCGGATCGCTTCACGATCTGATCTACGCAATCTTATCTCATATTTTTTATACAACAGGTTGTGTCAACGGCTCCAAGAATATTTAAAAACATAAATTAAAAACAAAGTCCCAAATTTCCCTCCCTCTAGAGGAGACTAAACAAACTTTCTTTCCGCTCTCTCCCCACTAGGAAACTTCCTGGAAGCTCACTCACCATCCCTACACCTTCCTCCCATTTATTCTCCCTCTCCTTCCTCTTTCCCCACCAATTCTCTCACATTGTCCTCCTCTTCTTCCTCTTCAATCATATTTGTTTATCTTCTCCTACCCACTTTTTCTCCACCATGAAAATCATCACAAGTTTCCCCAGAAAGCTACTTAACAAATACAAAAAATCCTCACAGTCCCGCTCCGTTTCCAGATCCGACCACCCCTTAAATTCCTTTAGCTCAACCGCCACCGATTCATCTTCTTCTTCTTCCTCCTCAATCTCCACCAAAAAGGGTAACCAAAAAATCACCGGAATTTCGACTCCCACCAGCGTTTTGCCGTCCAACGAGATCTCCCCCGCCTCCGATGACTGGCCGGTGCTCTCCGCCGACGTCTATTTCGAGATCGAGCAGGCGTTTAAGATGATCGACAGCGACAGCGATGGGAAGATAACAAGAGATGAGCTGGCGGCGTTTTTAAGCCGGGTCGGAAATGAGCCGCCGAGTACGGAGGAGATGGGCGTTTTGTTGGGGGAAGTGGATAGAGATGGGGATGGGTGTATTAGTTTAGAGGAGTTTGGAGCCATCAGCTCGGCTTTTGGGCCGCCGGCTTGTGATGGTGAGCTGAGAGAAGCCTTTGATTTCTTTGACGCCGATCATGACGGGAAGATCACGGCGGTGGAGTTGTTTACTGCTTTTAAACAAATTGGTAACTCCGGCTGCTCTTTAGATGATTGCCGGCGAATGATAAACGGCGTTGATAAGAACGGAGACGGATTCGTCTGTTTCGAGGACTTCTGTCGTATGATGGACCTCCACGGATGATAATAAATCCAACGGCTATCAACTAATAAATTTCTTTTTTTTCTTTGTCTGATGGAAATATTGGGGTTTTTGATTTTTGGATAGATTCCACTTTGAAAGGTTGGGATTTCGAATTAGGGAGATAGATCGGACGGTGGAGAAGTGAGGGAAGGAATTGATCAAATGTATTTTGTGAAATTGACACTTTTTTGGGGGAAGGATAATAGATATATCTCCCTCCCTTAATAGTTTCATTAACATTTTGTAGACTAATGAACCATTGAGAAATGGATTAATCAAGTTAATTTTGGAGTTATTCGATGTAATCAAGGGGTGAAACTTCTGTATATCTCTGATTGAAAGATAAATCAAATTAAAGCTTTTATTCCAGAGTTTTATTCATTGTAACATTTTGTGTTATCATAATACTTCCTCGTTTTATGTTTATGATTTATGTCACTAAAAGTTATTGGATTATGGTGCAGCTATCTCCTTTTCTGATTCATTCATATACGCACTTAAATCATCTGGTTTTCATTCGTGTATCAGAAACAACTAGTAAGATTACTGTTAAACAACTAGTAAGGTTACTGTTTTGTGAACTTGATGTCACGGGTTCGAACTGTAGAAACAATATTTTGTACAAAGTGTGGGGTAATGATGCGTACATCAGATCATGAAGCGATCCGACTCTTTTCCAGATCTTGCACAAATGCAACAGCATACGATCCTTTTCTAGACCATGCACAAATGCATGAGGCGATCCGACTTTTTTCCAGACTCTGCACAAACGCAGGAGCGTAGTGTCGGTCTTTTTCCAGACCATACACAAACGCATAAGCGTAATACCATGAACGTCATGGTTGCTTTCAATGACAAAAGAAAATATAAAAGAGAAGGGTTAAACAAATGCAAAGGTTTTACATGCTTCTGTCACAACATCCTTGTAATAAATTCGATGTGTGTTGTTTCATTATCAGTTGGCTTGAAAATCTAATTTATATATGCTATCTATCCTTTTATAAAAAATTTAATTAATTTGTATTTTTTTTACCTTAATTGATAATCCAAAAATATTCAGTTGTTAGTCAACAAACAGTCAACGACAAATCCAAATTTAGCACGCCCAACTCCTGCAGCTCGGCAGAATGCACCTCTGCTCATCCGATCTGCACTTCAGCTCGGCGAGATACTACTTTACCAAGGCATCCGCTTCTTGTCAAAAACAGTAAGCAATAAATCACTCAAGGGTTTCACCCCGACCCCGAGCTCCAGCCTCGGCCTCTATCTAGAAAGGGTGTACTCCAAATCACTTCAGCCGGATCAGAACAGGACTCTACAGAGCATCATCTGGACTCATTTTTGCACCTCGGCAAACTCTTGCCAGGTGTCAAGCGTAGCTCAGCTTAATTAAACATGGGGCCACCTGGAAGATGTACAGTGTAAAGGGCGGATACACATCAGACTTTTCAGCCTGTACACACCATGGTCCTATCAGCAGACCTAGTGGTCCCGCCAACAGGCCTAATGGTCCCATCAGCAGACATACAATGTAGTAGCCCATCTGCACACGCAAAGGTCCCATCCGCCATCAGAGGCATGGACGGAGGAAATGAACAAAAGCAAGAATGGGGAGAGAATAGGGGGATTCGAAACCTTTCTTCTGCAAGAGCTAATACAGAGAAAGCTCCAGACCAAAAAAAACTGTGAGATCATCTCAACTCTTCAAACATAAACATATCTCAGTAAGAATGTCCCAAACTGACTTGAGCGTCGGAGGGTTTAACCTAGGGTCATGTCCCCGGGACCTCTGATCTTTGCTTCCCTGTGCAGGTCATCAAGGAAGTATTTTGGATACACAAGTCAGGAAGAGCAAACGACGTTTATTTCGGATCATCTCTGGTGAAGATCCAGCTTCATCATTAATCATGTTTACATAAAATACAATTTCAACTGATTAGGTCGGTAATTTTAGTTGATTACATTAATAAAACGATACCAATGATAAATATAACTCAAATGACTATATGAGGACTCTTTGTGAGGCAAAACTTAAATGGCTATCTCAAGACTCTTTGTAACTGCAAATCTTTTTCCAAATTCACAGATATCTTATAATATTTGTTTATTATGTCATCACATGATGACATAATGCTTGTCAATGTATCGTAATATTTGTTCTATATATCATATTAGTGGTTTACTTTCTGTCGCATTGTGTCATCATATATGAAAAAAATATGAATATAGGCATATATATAAGACGTTGTCTGATGTACGCAGCCGTACCATACACACTTTGTGCAAGAGGCTGTTTCCGTACTCGAACTCGTAACTTCAAAGTCAGAAATCAACAATAATCTTACCAGTTGTTTCAAGTCTCGTCTTTATATGTATGTATATATTACTAGCAACATGCCAAGTCGACATCCCCTCTCTTCTCCTTGGAGTATCTGGTACGTCGTTTAGTTTTCAACCTAAAAAAAAAGTCAAAATGCAAAGGAAAAAATGAAAAAAAAAAGAGATAGTAAACCGTACTCCATTTGGCTATTGACAGAATCATTGTTTGGGGATTAGATCATCTTACCCACTTTCTTTCACCCCATACGTCACCGCGCGACACGTGGCAGCAGGGGGTGGTGAGGCTAGATACATGTTACCCTCATTAGCCTCACCATCTCTGCTGTCACGTGTCGCCCGATGACGTTTGAGGTGAGAGAAAAATGGGTGAGTTGATCTTAACTCTATATTTTCGTCATGCGCATATAATCCGCATTGTAAAATGTTTAACAGAAAATTCAACAAGAGTCTAAAGGGCCACAATTAATAAGCATAGAGTCGCATCGTCAGTAATTTCGAAGAAGCTTCATGTAATGTGGAAAATAAATCCACCTTTCCGTTTGTTCTTACGTTTGTCAGATAAGATAGGAGCCTAGTACAAGTCCACGAAACCTTTGTTAATCGACAATAACAACAACATTACTCCATTACCTTAGATACTCATGTTTATAGCAGTGTATGAAGGAGTCGGATGTACGCGATCATACCTATGTGTTAGTTTGTTAATCGCCAAATGGATACAAAACACGTGCACAAGTTTTACACCACTATGTTTCCTGAAATGGATAGTCTGATAAAACAGTACTAAGGTGTTACATAAAGAATTAGTTAGACAATTCGGAATTTAAGAGTAGGAGGATTCGTATGTAAAGGTTCGAATCTACTAGTAATTTGGATTTGAATCTATTGTGGATTTGTTACATCAGACAAATTTTAAAAGACTTTGCATTGAAGCACGTCATTGAATTTTACCTCTTACAAAAAACTTACGGTCGGCACAATAAATACATTTGAAGTTGAAGATTCATTTTTTTTATTACTCTATCTTGTCCCACTAGCAAAATGCTGTGAATTTTCTGAATAATTGATATATTCACATCATTATAACGTGCATAATGTACACCTGTATGTGTGTATGTATGTGTACACACACGACTATGCTAGAGTATATTCTAACAGTATATTTTAACATCATAAGTATATTCTAACAGTATATGCTAACAACATAAGTGTATTCTAACATTGTCCGTCAGTCGAAGCAGGAGAACAGCGAATACCAAGACTGTCATGAAACTCAAAGAAGAGTTGGGACATCAACCCTTTGGTGAAGATGTTAGCATACTGGAGCGCGGAGGGAACATGAAAAACACGAATGTGACCAAGTGCAACTTTAATTCAGACAAAATGGATGTCAACCTCAATGTGCTTCGTACGGTGATGTTGGACGATGTTTTGGAGAGGTACAAAGTATTGACGTTATCATAGTAAGCCAGGGAGGCAGTGGATAGGGGACTACCAAGCTCAAGCAGCAAATTGCATAACCAATCGATATCCGCAACAGCATTAGCCTCGCTCAGATATTCGGCCTCGGCACTAGACCGAGAAACAATACTGATGCTTAGAAGACCAAGAGACGAGGTTGCTGTCGCACAGTGCCCTGACGTGAAGCGTCGACTTTCTAGGTTGTTGGGCAACCCGTCTAATCAACATCATAATAGGCTGTCAGAGCAGTAAAAAAATATCAAGTTGATGTGGAGGTACTAGTCACGCGTGCCTTGTAAAAAGCCCATGGGGCGCTTCATGACACTGAAATGAGGTACCTGTGGGGCATGCATGAACAAGGAGAGCTGCTAAACAGCATAGGCAATGTCGGGACAAGTGAATATGAGGTACTGGAGAGCACCGGCCAAAGCCCGAAATAGACCGGGGTCGGGGAACACAAATTGGTCATGAAGCTGAGCTTACCCTTGGTGTCAATCGATGTGCTGATGGGCTTATAGTTTTGTATGTCCGCACGACTAAGGATCTCATGGATGAAATGATGCGATGAGAGAAAAAGCCATATGGGCGCACGTCGAATAGCAATGAAAATAATAAAGTGAAGAAGACGAAAGCCAGTCATTAAGATGAAGAGTTCCATGTTTGAAACCCGACCTATGACTTCACGGGTCACTTTTGGATTTGGTCCAATTATAACACAAACCCATTAAGGTCCAACCTAAATCCACTAAAAATGTATATATGTTCGTATGGTGTTGACATGTCATGTTAAAAGATTGTCGACCCTAGTTGAGGGGGTGATGGAGGAAAAGAGAAAGAAGTGAGAGTACTGCAAATAAACTATGAGTTTTTAGAACTAGATAATCTGGTCTCAAATAAAATGAATGCCTTATTGTTCTATGTCAAAGTTTACAAGTAGTTTATCTCATATAAGTTGGGGGGGGGGGGGGTTGGTTCACACGTGAATCATAAATATAAATATGGAGCCTGCTGTATTAGGAGAAAATATGATGGATGAACCATAGTTTTACAGAGTTGGAAAATAGTTTTGTTTTTTTTGGGAAAATCACCTTTTGCCCTCCTATGGTTTGGCCATTCGGTCGATTGCCCCCCTGAGGTTTAAAATTAAATACATAACCCCCCTGTTGTTTTGAATTGATGAGAAAATGGCATTTCTGTAATTTTTTCTGCCGCAGGTGCTGTAAGGACAAAAATACCCCTGTCACCAACGTCTCTGAAAAACGAGGGGAAAAATACGATTGAGGTATTCAATCTTCAAAAAAACCAACAAAATATAAGACAACTATCTCTCTTCCATTTGAATCTATCTAACACGCGTAAGGAGAAGCTGTGGTGGAAGAAGAATTCAGCTAAGCTAAAACTTGCATTTTAGTTGTGTTGGTAAGCACGGGAGGTTGTTGATGCAGTCGTAGAAGGAACAGAGAGCCATTTTTTCTTCCAGAAACAGAGAAACTGCTGTTGATTCTTGCAGAAACAATGTATATCAGTAAAGGGTTAGTTAATAACAGAAATCTGATGATGTTTTCTTCGCACTGTGTCTTTTTTTGGTTTGTCGATTCAAGTCCGTGTGTGAAAATTGCATTCATGTTGTTGTTGTGTATTCTGCTACAGCATGAATAGGTGTACGTAAAAGGATTTGCATGGATGTTGTTGTGTACCTAGATGGATTTGTTAGTTAATGTGTAGTTGAAATGAAATAACTTTAAGTTGATGCCATGGTAGAGTAAAGTTTTGAATGGATGTGTCTGCAGTAAGCATTAAAGAAAGGGACTAAATGGATACAAGGGAGGAATTAAGTGTATGTGGGATGAGTGGAGGTAATAAAGACAACATTGTAATAGGTGATAAAAAATCACCCCCACGAAGAGGAAAAGAAACCTTTTATGCAAGGACAAAAAGGTCAATTTGCATCCAAGTAGAATTGAGCTGTCACAAGACTCTACAAATGTTGCAGCTACAACCCCAAGGGAATCATCTTCACATTCCGAAGCATTCTTGGATGTAGAACAAAGGGAACATATTCAATTCACCCACTTTGAAACTGGTATAGAATCTGAGAGAGTTCAAGGTGATGCAGCTCCAGTTGGTACCTTTGAGGGTCTAGATTACATTCTAGATGATGACATCTTCTATGATTTTGCTTCTAGACAGATCCTAGAACCCACTCGTTCAGGTGAATCTGAAGAACAAAGAAATGATGTCCCTGTTGAAGTTCCAGGCTAGGATCTTGTTAATTTAGTGATATGATCCAAAATAGTTATTGTTCTTTGTTTGGAAACAGTATGTGCATTGTACATATATTTGACTGTTTTTCCATGAATTTGAAGTACAAAGCTGTGAAGTTATACTAAATGATGATACCGGAGGTATAGAGTTTGGTGACTGGAATGAACAAGTTGAAGATGAATACGTACTGTTGCATAGGACTGAAGAAGATGTGGTGAAGGGATACTGTGATTTTGATTTTGAAGAAGAATTTAGTAAGACAACGTTTGAATTGAGGGTTGGGCAGAAATTTGCATCTGCTAAGAAGTTTAGAGAGACACTTATTGAGTGGAATATAAGGGGTGGGTATGAAGTAAAGTATCAAAAAAATGAAGGTACAAGGGTGACAGCTTCGTGTGCTAGGGGCTGTACATGGAGGATTCATGGTTCTAAGGCTGGGAAGGAGTCAACCTTTATGATTAAGACATTGAAAGGTGAACATAGCTGTGGGCGGGAAAACACCAACAGACACTGTACTTCCAGGTACTTGAGCAAAAAATACAAGCAACACTTCATAGATCACCCTGATGCGCACAGTAAAAGTCTTAAAAACCAACTGAGAAGAGATATGATGGTTGATGTGAGCCGGTCACAGGTGTATAAGGCAAAACAGAAGGCGAAGGAGGACATTGAAGGTTTAGAGATGGAACATTTTGCACAATTATGGGACTACGTGGAGATGATTAGAAGGACTAATCCTGGCAGTGAAGTGTGGATTAAAAACACTGTATTGGATGAGAGGTCACCTCCAAAGTTTGAGAAGTTATTTGTGTGTTTCAATGCTTGCAGGATAGGGTTTGTTAATGGTTATAGACTATATTTGGTCTTGATGGATGTTTTTTGAAAGGTAGCTTAAAGGGTCAGCTGCTTAGTGCTATTGGAAGAGATGGAAATAACAATATGTTCCCAATTGCTTTTTGTGTATGTGAAGCAGAGAACTTTAGCAGTTGGAAATAGTTCTTGGAGCATCTGTCAGAGTGTATTGGTGAAAGGGCAGACGGCCAACAATACACAATTATAAGTGATAGGCAAAAGGGACTAGTGCATGATGTTAACATTGTTTTTCCCTCATGCAAGCAAAGGTTCTGTGTTAGGCATATGTACCAAAACTTTAAGCAACGGTTTAGTGGTAAGGAAGTGGGTGATCTTCTATGGGCATGTGATGCTGCCTCACATCCAGGTGATTTCAACAGGCACATGGCAGCCCTAACAACTTTGAACGAGGATGCTGCAAAGTGGCTGCAGAACATTCCATCCAATCTGTGGTCAAATGCTTTTTTCTCTACTTCAAGTAAGTGTGATGTCCTGGTTAACACTTCTCTGAGTCATTTAATGCGAGCATTCTCGAAGCTAGAGAAATGCCAATTATACATATGATGGAGTTCATCAGAAAGCATACAATGGCAAGGATGAATTGCAAGAGTGTTGGGATCAATTCTTATGAGAGCTCAGTGTGCCCGAATGTGGTTGCAAAGATTGAGAAAATAAAGGCAACTAGCAAACACTGCGTTGCCATAATGGCTGCAAGAAAGATATTTGAAGTCTCAAGTGGAGCTGGAACATATGTTGTTGATCTAAATACAAGGGAGTGCACATGCAGATTGTTTCAGCTAGTTGGACATCCCTGTAGACATGCAATTACTGCAATTCAGACAGAAAGGGGGTCA
The DNA here is from genome assembly GCA_036186865.1 of Eustoma russellianum. Classification (NCBI taxonomy): domain Eukaryota; kingdom Viridiplantae; phylum Streptophyta; class Magnoliopsida; order Gentianales; family Gentianaceae; genus Eustoma; species Eustoma russellianum. The sequence goes on from AP025044.1 coordinate 39,796,876, forward strand.
CTTCTTAGCTATGTGCATTCGTACTACTCAAAGGACATGTATGTACAGGCCTACGCACCAGTGTTGTATCACATACCATCTAGCATCTACTGGGTTCATACCAACTTTGCACCGATCTTTCCACCCGATGTCAGGAAACAAGTAGGCAGGCCGAAGAAGCAAAGGATCAGACAACATGACGAACCAAGGAAGCACTCTGACCGGGCAACCAGGAAGGGTCTTGACATTCATTGCAGCAAATGTAAGCAGAAAGGGCACAATGCGAGATCATGCGATGGTCCTGTACATCCTTCCGCAAACGTGAACAAGGTATTTGTATTTTTATCGTTTAAGCGTTTGTTTGATGCAGTACGTTACTGATTTATTAAGCATTTGTTTGATGCAGAGACAGAGGACAGCGAATGCATCAACCAGTGGAGCTGCTAGTTCATCACAAGTATCAGCTGAAGGGTCAACCCCTATTGAACTGAACCTTTGCCTGGGAACACAACTGTAACCAATGGAGACTGTTTTGACATTTTGCTATGTATCAGTTTTGACATTTTTCTATGTAACAGTTTTGACATTTGGCTATGTAATGGGCATTTGGCTATTTATGTAAGATTAGAATAAGGATGTTTGGCATTGCCAACTCTGATTCATTCTCTGTGTCAACGCATCAAACACCAGGGTATATTGTTCCAATCCTGTAGTTTCTGATTCACATTGTGCTTCCAGTCGTTGCAGCAAACACATTCAAACACATTCCATATTTTAACAATCGCTGGGTAAAAATGCAAAAAAGAAAACACAAACCAATATGATTGATGGCAAAAAACAAAGTCAAAATTTTTCATTCCCAAAACATCATCTTAAACTTCATCTACATCTTTTCGCCCTGAACATAAACAACCATCATCGTTAGCAACTAGAACGTATACAAAAATAAACATCATTACCAGCAGCAGCAGAAGTAGATGAAGTCGATATCAAAAAATCATAAAAATCATCAGCATCAGCAGCAGTAGCAGAAAATCATCAGCAGCAGCAGGAACAATCAGCAGCAGCAGTAGCAGTAACAAAAAATCATCATCAGGAAGAAACATTCAGCATCAGGAACAAAAAACATCATCAGCAGTAGCAGAAAAAAAAACCAAAAGCAGCAGTAGCAGCATACGACAACCAGAAAAGAACCAAAAACAACCCCCCAAACCACCCCCAGACAAGAACCAAACAGCATCATGCTTCACGCAGCTTCATCATCAAAACAAAACGCAGCAACCAAGGCTTGCAACTTTGCCTTCATCTTCGTTTACTTCTCCGTCAGTCTCCTCAGCCTGGCCTCCAGCTCATCAACTCTTGCAGCATCATCATCTTACTTTCCAGACATCCAGTAGTAATTATTCCAGAGCTTTCCAATCTCCACCTGTTCGTCATATAAATTGCTCTCCACTCCCTTTCTGGGAGATATAACAGATTCTTCCACAACCTCTTTCAGATGAGGCATTTTGCTTGGTTTCCTAGGTGCACTCGGACCATCACCGGGATTTATTTTCTGTTTCTTCATCGGATGAGGCTGAGGGTTCTTGGGATCCATTTTTCTTTCATACAAGGCAGCTGGAAAAGCAGAGAGCAATTGTGATGTGAAAAAATTGTTGAAGGACTAGGCTATTTATAACCACTACAGGGAGGTTACCCATTCATGCACAAAACTTTTGGTACTCTCAAGAAGATTTTTGGCATTCTCAAAATTCCTTCTTAAGAGAAAGGGAAATGCATGTCTTCAAACCAACAGTCTTTTCTTCTGAAACAATGCACCATCATTACTAACATCATGATAGACATCAGACACAGTCCATTGCACTTTGTAACAGCTCAAACAAATGCAATTAAACAGCATCTCATTGCACACAGCACCAAATGCAAATAATTACACCAAAATTAACGTGCATCCACTCAGCACGCGTACCACATCTGTTAAACTTCACCATACTTACACGCAACAACACTACATAATCATCTCAAATACATAGAAACAACTAGCGAAATCATAGCTACACCTACAGACACACACATCATCATCTTCATTTGAGTGATGCTTTTCTTTATCAGCATTACTTCAAAATCAGTTCCTCTTGAAATGTTCATCTCCTCAATGTTTGTATTGCGTGTAAAATCTGATTGCACATCACTTTCCATGCCTATTGGGTTGCACCACTTCCAGAAATCACATTTACCTACGTCACACACAAAATACATCCTGCCTTTTGAAGGTCTTTCCGTCCTCACAATTCTGATATCAGCATCTATTCCACATTTGCATCTCATTTGAACATACCTCGGATACTTACATCCACCACCCACGTAGCCACCATAGCTGTTACAGGAAGATGTGTCCATGGTAGCTTCAATCTGAGTGTGGAGTTTAACACCTTCAATCTGCAGAAGAAATGCAGAGAGAAAGCACGAACGGGCAAGGCAAGGGGTATATTTATTCATACTTAGCTGATTTGGTTAATCAGTTTATCATGACCTTTATGTTGGAGGGGGTATATTAGTCCAAGATTAAGCAAGATTAGTTTACATTTTAAAATAGCCACTTAACAAGCGCGTGTAATGAAAAAAATTACAGAAATGCTATTTTCTCATTAGTCCAAAACCACAGGGGAGGTTATGTATGTAATTTTAAACCTCAGGAGGGCAATCGACCGAATAGCCAAACCACAAGGGACAAAAGGTGATTTTTCCTTTTTTTAGCTATAAGACAACTTTTCATGAACATGCCTCCAATTGTTTTTCCCCTTCTAAGAAGTAATTACCCATAACTGATAATCTAAGATCTAACCTCTAAAATTCTTCTGAAAATGTAATTCCTTTAGTGTTTCGTACAATATTTTTTTTTTCGTTTTTGGCTGAAAATGGTCAACCTTTAAACAATAAAATGAAAATGATTACAACACTTCAAATTCAATATATAGAAATATGTACATATAGTTTCTATAGCGTAGTTCAGTTGATACTTGATTAATAGATTGTATCTAGGGTTTTTTGATTTAAATTTTGACAGCCATGGTATATGTGTCTGTGTTCACCCGTTTTGAAAACACTAAGTTCTGAGTATTTTACCTGAAAAACTAATGAATGATCTGATTTACATCATACACGAAACTAAAAAGATGAAATGGTGTAGACTCACTATATTATGACCTTTTGCATCAAATTACCTACGTACCACTTGGTGTTGGAAAAGTGAAAAGTACTCACTAAGTTATTGTCAAATCATAGAAGTTAAGAGTTCCCATGTGCAATCATAGATGCACTAATACTTGGTACCATGGGGTTAGGATCCCCTCACTGTACTCCTCACCGCGCGATACGTAGCAGCAGGGGCGGTGAGACTTAACCTTCATCTAGGCTCACCACCTTCTGTTATCACGTGTCGCATGGTGGAGAGTGTGGTGAGAGAAAAAGTAGGGAGGAGATCCCATTCGGGTACCATGTGCAATCATAGAAGTTAACAGTTAATGTAGTTATATACTGAAACGCATAAAACTGCATCCATAGCAACAAGATTAGAAAATTCTGTGAATAATATCTTCTGAGAACTCTGGAACAATTTGACCTCGCTCTACAATCGAGATGATCAAAACAAATTAAATAATTTCTTGATTACATATGAGAATATTAAGATCCTTTGACCTATTAGGCAGGCATATTGATCAAGAATCAGATGTTGCTGTGATTTGGAGTTTCACGAGATTCGGAAAGATGATTGAATATGATATGAATTGTTGACCAGTTGTCAGAATTTATTTTAGAATGTCTGAATTTTACCAGTACCTGCTACCTTTTTTTTTAATGTAAACTTCCAACGAGGTTATGTTTTCACAAGTACGACATATTTCATATTTATGATACTTTTAATGTTTAAAATAAAGGAGGACGGACTTTGAAATAACTGGTAAGACTGATGCTTTGTGATTTTGAAGTTACATGTTCGAGTCGTAGAAACAGCCTTTTGCACAATGTAGGATAAGCTGCTTACATCAGATCGTGAAGCGATCCGGTCTCTCCTCGAATCTTGCATAAACGCGAGAATCTTGTGCAACAAACGCCATTTAATGTTTAAAATAAAGGATGCCTTGTATCATCGTTTCTTTTTTATTTTTTAATCACGAGACAATTCTATTCTTGCACTTTCATTTTCTCTTAGTTTTTTAAATTTTAAAGTCAAATAATTTTTAAAAGGGAGGTATGTAGGGAGCAAAATTGAAATTCCTCACCCGGAGATCTTCACTGTCCTAACCTCAAAGAACATGGGTGGAGGATGCAAATCAGGAGCCAAACTGCCTCCTAGATTGGTTGAGTAGTTACGCAGTGACCCACACAAGGTGTTTCCCACAAACCAGGCCTTCGGCCTAACAGCAGAGGAACACCCACACTGTGATTGTCATTGGAATCAAACTCTTGATCGCTTTGAGCAAATCACAATCCGAGTACCAACTGGACCATGCTCTGGAGTCACATGCACATATATGTTTATCTATACCAAGCTGTAGTGTGATAAAATATGTCACTTGAAAATAGCCTTCATTTTGGAACTCTATCCTTTCCTCATTGACATTTTTTTTAAGGAAATGTGACGAGATCTGTTCCAATTCTTCATAACTTTCCATGGCATTAGTTTGACCGGGGTCTCAATTTTTATTACGGGGCCAATTAATTTTATTCCAATGATGGAAGCCCCTGAATATTTATTTGGTTCTTGATTTTTTCAAGTTTAGTTACAAGTGACACATGACTAAACTGTATATTTATATAGAAACAAATTCGACTAATATGTCAAATGTTAAGGACAAAGAGAATCAAAATAATATGTTAGAAATAATGGAAGAGAAAATCTCACTTATTAGCCTAAGGTTTGGTCCATTACTCAGTTAGCAGTGTAACGTTGATCAAACTCACTTAACAACAGCTCTTTTGCCGAAATGTCTCACTTGTAGCCAGGTGACCGTTGACCATCCGTTGACCAGCCGTTGACTTTCTCAGACCAACCAGAAGTTGACACGTGGCGACCCTTTTTAATTAAAAAAATAAAATTGTATTTTTGAATAAAGTGATTTAAAAGGAATTTAAAAATTCTAAAAAATTGTAAAAATTAATTAAAAAATATTTTAAAAAGCAAAAAATTAGGAAAAAAAATAAAAATAATAAAAAATTACCCACAACCCCCAGCACTCCACCCACCTACCCTCCCCCACGCCACACCACCCCCCCCAAAAAAAAATTTTTAAATTTTTTTTTCTTACTCACTCATAACGCTCCGACCACCCGGTCTACCCCTGCGTCCCCTCCCCCACCCCCTCCTCTCGTGAATTGTTTTTTAAAAATTTTTTCTAACTCACCCATAACGTCTCAACCACCCCCGCGCACACCCCAAAAAATTTTAAAATTTTTTCAACTCACCACAAAGCTCCGACCATCCTCCGGCACCCCAAACAATCCAACCCCCAGCCCAAAATATTGTCATTTTCTTTTTGGACTAGGGGGTTGGATTGTTTCGGGTTCTGGGGGATGGTCGGAGCTTTGTGGGTGAGTTGAAAAAATTTTAAATTTTTTTTGGGGTGTGCGCGTGGGTGGGAGAGGGGACGCAGGGGTGGTTAGGATGTTATGGATGAGTTAGAAAAAATTTTAAAAAAAAATTTCGTGAGAGGAGGGGGTGGGGGAGGGGACGCGGGGGTGGTCGGAGCGTTATGAGTGAGTTAGAAAAAAAATTTTAAAAAAATTTTGGCCCGGGGGTGCGGGTGGGGGGATGGTGTGGCGTGGGGGAGGGGTAGGTGAGTGGAGTGCTTGTGGGTAATTTTTTATTATTTTTATCTTTTTTTCCTAATTTTTCGATTTTTAAAATGTTTTTTAATTAATTTTTACAATTTTTTAGAATTTTTACAAATAATAACATTTTTTAGAAATGATTTTTTTTAAAAAAAAGGAAACCTGCTGTAGCAAGTCACCTTCCGGTGACTGGCTACAAGTGAGACATTTCGGCAAAAGAGTTGTTGTTAAGTGAGTTTCATCAACGTTAGGCTGCTAACTGAGTAATGGGTCAAACCTTAGTCTAATAAGTGATATTTTCTCAATAATAGAAAATCAAAGAAAAATACGTATCTGGTAATTTTTCTTTGTTTCATATTCCGTTACTGCCTACACATTTGGATGTTGCCAAAAGAATTCATAGAAAACTAATCTGTTGAGAGAAATTAACGTACCAATATATTAATATTAACATACTGGGACATAATAAAGTCTTTTCATATCTTAGTAAAGATATAACGACTTTTTGACTCAATGCATAGCTGATGGGGTAACCGTTGCCCACAAGAACTTTAAGTTGATGCTTTGTGACATTGAGGTCACGGGTTCGAGCTACGAAAACAGCTTCTTGCACAAAGTATAGGGTAAGACTACGTACATTAGATCGCGAAACGATCCAGCCTCTTTCCGAATCCTGCGTAGACGCAGGAGCTTAGTGAACCGGAATGTCCAATGAGTAATCACTTATTAAATTGCGATAGGTAAATCAAATGAAGAAAATAAATCGGTTCGGAAGTTTGATAAGAAATAAAATGCACTCAGGAAGATTATATTTCAAATGAAGAAAATAAATTGGTTTGGAAGTTTGATAAGAAATAAAATGCTCTTGAGAAAATGTGACAGAGTTGATAATTAACTAAGTGCTGCAATTTAAATTGACGATAAGCCATTTCAGAAGTATGTATTTCGCTTTAAACCCAAAGATACAAATTTGTTTCAAGAAATAAAGTGACGGGTCCTTTCATGAGACTTAATGAAGCTAGGAAAAATAATTAAGTAGACTTTCTTGTAAATTCCATCCAAATCCTCTCACGACCCTATACCAACACGGGATTCTAATATACCGTAAACGTTTTTAACTTATATATCGAAAGGATATTTAACACTTAGGGCTCATTTCATTGACAATGGATGGAAGATTTAGAGAAGTTATCATCAATTTGGTTTGCTTCCAGTTAAGGGAATGAGACAGAATCTCACGATATAACTATAAACTATATATTATACAAGAATTTGGATAAACTTTGTACTATGACATTAAACAGTGCTTCAGCTAATTATGGATAGAGACATATTAGTTCTTCCAGTTACTAAGCTTTAGCATGTAAGGGTATATGAAAATAAGTTTTGTGGCTTTTTCCTTCCTTCACATTTAAAGCATAAATCTGTACATAAGATTAGATTAAGGAAGAACATTTTATGTTCAGGTGTACAAAACCTCCACGTGTCGAAAAGGATTAGTCACTGCTTGATGAAGCCGGATCTTCACCAAAGGTCTAGACGACCTCAAATTAGCTCCGTCAGTTAACTTGAAGAGTTGTTAACTGGGCTGAGAGTGGTAACTGGAATATCTTCTGAAATATCCTGTACAAGAAAGCACAGGTCAGAGGTCCCGGAGGGTTAGCCCGGGGAAAAACCCTCCGACGCTCAAGTCAGTTTGGGCCATATCTCACTGAGATTATATTTTAGATGGTGAGTTTAGAATTTCTCACAGTATGAGCCGAAGAGCAAAGTGTATGAACTTGCGTTAGGGTCTGAATGTTTGAATTCCGGATCCTTTTCCTTGTCCCAGTTGGTTTGCTTTTATTTACCTTTTCCCGCCTTTGGCTTCTGATGGCAGATTTGATGTTCACTTGGGGCAGAAAGCCTAGGACGCCGTAGGTCTGCTGATGTGACTGATAGATCGGCTGATATGACTAATAGGCCTGCTGGAATGACCTTAGCGTGTTCAGAAAGTATAACCAGCTGTAGTCACTATATTCAAACAGCACTCCTGTCTGAGGGACCCGCGAGGTAATGTCGTGCTTGGTTCCTTTACTGAAGTGCATAATCAAGCCTTGTCGAGGTACAAAATTGAGTCCGGCTGAAGTGGTCCGAAGTGCGGCACTTGTGTAGAAATTGAAGTTGGTGCCGAGGTGCAAGCCTTGACATATCCTTTGGTTATACAATAAGTGTCATACTGCCCTGCTGAAGTGCAGCCAAGGCTGAACAGCCATGCTTGGACGCTGAACTGCTGAACTTGAGTACGAAGCTATTGGAGTTGAACCGTTGACTATTGTTGACTAACAAACGATTTAATTACGGTTTATCACTGCTGTTGACGGTGAATATCGTTTTGGCCGTCGTTGGAATATCCCGGGTATGATTGTTGTTGTTGTTGTTGACCGTAAATATCATTGGGATAAAATTGATTATTCAAAACTTGAGTTTGGTTCTAATTTTGATGTTTGATACCTACTCTTGTAAACTAGATTACGTGCGAGTAAGTTCACATTTGACTAGTCTGATATTGGTCATTGTACTGTGTATAAAGACACAATTATCAACCGTACTAGTCTAATATTGGTCATTGGGAGCTTGAAATTGTTTTCTGTATAGGAAATGACACTGTACCTATCTAGATAGGCCTATTTTGCACATATCGCGGGTGTTTGTAATTATTTTTTAGTCAATGAAATCGATCCTTCCTTCGGAAATAAAAAATAAATCAATAACAAAAAAATTAAATAAATCAATAAAATAAAAAATAAATCATACCTTCTTAACCCGCGGCATAAGCTGTTATTCCACAATATCATATGGAGACAGTCGTAACGGCTTCAAATCATTGAAGTGCGTTGACCACAACTATACATGTCACAATATTATGATTCATGCATTTGTACATAAATGCTTATTTCTAACTATGTCTTCTATAATCATATGATTAAAATGCATAACTCATCAAAAATATTATAAAACTACAAGTATAATTTAAGAGTAACATATACATATCATACATATTTTTTACTTCTTGTCCCAGCCTCCGAAGAACTTATGTCAAGCTACGCCACATACGTCTATCAAATACAATAATTTATTATGATCAATAAGTAATCACTAGTTTCCTAGTTGTTTATTAACTCATAAGATATACATAAGTAAGTTCAATTGACATTTTAACAGTTGTTTATTAACTAATAAGATGTACATAAGTACAATTCACATATGTCTATCAAATACAAGAATTATCATAATCAATGAGTAATCACTAGTTTTACAGTTGCTTATTAACTCATAAGATATACATAAGTAAGTTCGATTGACATTTTAACTGTTGTTTATTAACTATTTAAACTTGGCCTTACATGAGATGGGACTCATATCCACTCAAAACCTTAAGGCAATGGGTGGTGGAACCTCATCCTCATATAAGCCATGCATTTTTCTCAAATTAGCCGACGTGGGATTCTCAACACCCGTCCTCACGTGGCAACGTGGCTTGACATACACACACGCCTTACAACCCGCCCTCAATTTCTCAACACCCGTCCTCACGTGGCAACGTGGCTTGACATACACACGCGCCTTACAACCCGCCCTCAATCACAAACCACAAGCCAGACATGAACATCTGGACTTAGGTGAGGGGAGGGACTTAGGTGAGGGGAGGGGAAACATTAAGTGGTCAACCATGGGCCAGGCAAGGGGTGAATCCACATTTAACCTGTTCTGATACCATATTGAAACTTGGCCTTACATGAGGTGAGGCTCATATCCACTCAAAACTTTAAGGCAATGGGTGGTGGAACCTCATCCTCATATAAGCCATGCATTTTTCTCAAATTAGCTAATGTGGGATTCTCAACATTAACTAATAAGATTTACATAAGTAAAATGAATTGATTCTTAATAGAGATAAGGTAAATATTATGGTTTTTCATTCACCACTACAAAATTTGTCGAGATATAAATGTGTTTAATGCATAAAATTTCCTGGTAGATCATTTAAAAATGTTAAGCCACTTACATTTTTGTTTTCTTCACATTCCTTTCGGCTATGGTCGGTTAGTGATGCTGAAAAGTCCCGAGAAACGGACTGTTTGTATTTTTATAATCGGTATGATTGATTGATTCGACTTATCGACCTAAAAGATGATTTTTCCAAACGTTTGACGTGAAATTCTCTATTATACGGATGCAATCTTTGTGGTAACAGTTCCAAATTTTAGCCCTTGGAAAGTTTATTGACTTTCAATAATTAATCGGGATATTTATGTAGAACGTGTTTTTGAAACGTGACACCAAAGAAAAAGTTTTGATTTATGTTTAATGGTAATGTTGATGTTTTGTAACTTTTCGGTTAAGGATTCGAGCAGTGGAAACAGTCTTTAGCACAATAAAGAAAAACTATCATCCGCATACATATTCTTGTATGCACCCTTTTCTTGTTTGAAAATTCTTGATTAACTTGGATTACATCATGAATTGGATCGTAATCTGCATAATCTTGTTGTATATACTTGTTCTTGAACATAGGACTTCCATCTAGTTGTTTTCAATCAGTCTACAATAAAAATCTAGCTAATTTTGCCTAATTGTAAACGTATTTAAATTGAAATTTTTTTTTGCTTGAAGCTCTTAGTTGGTTTGGTTGTCCTTATGATTGAACAATTGTATTATTGGTGGGATGATTTGCTTTAAAAACGTTTATATATTCCCTAGTCGAAAATCCCACAGCAAAAGAACCAAACTTTCATATCAAGAACAAGCCTACAGGGCCAGCCACACAAAGAAGTCTGAAGCCTAATTCGAACAAATCCCACTTGTTATCTTAATACCCGAAATCATCCCCTGAACGTACAAAACCTTTACATCTCAAAAGACATAAATTACATTCCCTAAAAGTTCACAGATATCGTCCTTTACAGTCCCTAAACCGAAGGCCTGAGCAAAGTACACTCGGTTACACAAACTTCACAAACCAAGCAAAAAATTGTGCAAAGTGCAAAGAAAGGTTTTGAAAGTTTCCAAGGCGAATTTATTCAAGAAATATCTAGAAGTATCACATATATTCTTTTTATGAAGCAAACAAAGGAAGAAAAGTCGAATTAAACAAGTTCTTAGAAAATCAAAAGCAAGAATAAAAAAAAAGAAAATTTCAAAAAGTTCGCATATACATATTGGAATTGAGCTATTCAAGAGGTATTTCGATCTTCACTTTTCTACTTTTGAATTATACAAAAAGATTGGGAAACAAATTCGAGAAATATACTTTTTTTCTCTCAAAAAATGAAACTGCATTCATAAGACACCAAAAACGGTCCAACTTACAGATTTTTCAAAAGTTTGCCTATACATACTTTGGAACATTTTTGTGCATATTAGACCATTATGATTACATTGTTTGATTCCACTCGTAATCAAGTTTGGCTAAGGATTGCCTGAAGCAGACATCTTATTGATTCTTTGGTTCAGCCATAATATTCACTTTTGGTCTCTTGTATTTTTTGGATCTTAGCTATCCTAGTCGTGTTTGAGTCTTTTAGGTGCCTTGATTGCCATGTATACTACCTTCTCTTGATTATATTGTTGTGGCATAATCTCCATTTGAAGAGGAGAGAATCTGTAGGCCGATATATGCTCCAAATACCGACGGTGATCATGTAGTCAAGACCCTAGTTTTTTTCTAAAAAAAAAGTTTCTTCCAAACAATTCCTTCCTACCAAATCAGATTCTACATGTTTTAAACATACCAAAATACTCCAAAAACTTTTCGACGACGAGGATGAAGACCCAAAACACAGAGAAGTAAACGCCTGAAAAAATCGTTTTCCCTCAAAGAAGACGAAAGCCTCTGTCGTATAATGGTAAACCATAATTGAACCATCCGTTGGTCAACAACAGTCAACTTAACTTCAGTGGCTCAACGTTTCAAGTACCGCAATTCAGCAGTTCAGCGCCTAAGTACGGCTGTTCAGCCCAAATGGCACTGAAGTAGGGCGTTATGGCGTCCTTATAAAGAATATGCTAATGTATGCATCTCATCATCAACGTCGTCTTATATCCAGATACCGCACTTCAGACCACTCCCACAAGATAAGGCCAAGTCCCGCACCTCGGCAAGGTTCAGCTGTGTACCACAGCAAGTCACGCACTTCGGCAAGAATCCGCTGTGTACCACAGCAAATTAATCTTGTAAGATATTGCTTCGTGGGACCCTCAAACAGAGGTGCAATTCAAATATAATGACTACGGCTGAATAATCTTCCTGAGCACGCCAAGGTCATAACAGCCGGTCCGCTAGTTATATCAACCAGGCTGGCCTATTAGTCACATCAGTCAGACTATTGATCACATCAGCAGACCTACAACGGCCTAGGTTTTCTGCCCCAGGAAAGCGTCTTGTCCACAGTCCATTTTCAAAGGTTAAAGGCGGGAAAAGATCTATAAAGCAAGGACAACTTGGGAGTTCAAGGGGCATCAGACTTGACAACATATACATACACCCTGCTCTTCGGCAAATACAGGGAGAAATTCCTAACTCACCCTTTACATTATAATCTTAGTGAGATATGAACCAAACTGACTTGAGCGTCGGAGGGTTTTTCCCGGGGCCAACCCCCCGGGACCTCTGACCTGTGCTACTTTGTGCAGGATATTTGGCGCTGTTCCAGCTACACATTTTCAATTCTAGTTGACGAATTCTTTACGACTGACGGAGTTGAATCGAGGTCATCTAGACCCTTGGTGAAGATCCGACTTCATCATATAACAAATGCAAAATACTGAGATCTTCTCATATCTGGAGAATAAGAACTTTTCTGCGATAGAACATATCCCAAAAATTTTAGATTTGTTCTGATAATGAAAACCCAAACGATGGAGTTTTTTTTTTTTTTTTTTCCAGATCTTTGGTGAAGAAACCCTGGAAAATAATTGGTTTAAGCATAGCTACGATAGATACAAACTAATGCTGGTCCCTTGCTTGGATATAAGTTACTTATAGATTACTTTGATGAGGGGTGGGTTCTCCTCCCACCTGTACCAGAGGCCCCTTAGCTAGGTGGGATGTAAATCGAGAGATGTGCTCCACCGATAGCCCTGCAAAGGGAGAGGACACTCGAGACTCAGCCAGCCCAGAGGCAACCCTTGTAATCTTTCAACAAGGATTGTCTCCACACGGACTCGAACTCAGAACGTCGGGGTTCTAGCCCCAATCACCTTTGCCACTTACCGCTGGACTATGCCCCTGGGGCACTTCTAGATTACTTATGTGCCCCTTGGCTAGTGGATACAGAAATAAGCACATTTAACTTTGTATCGCGATAG